>JAPDVR010000006.1:41805092-42405092 GCA_026230005.1 Gila orcuttii | reverse complement strand
CAGATGCCTTATCTCGTATTTTTGATCACTCCGAATGCCCGTCTACTCCCGAGTGCATTTTACCCGAAACCTTATTTGTTTCCACACTCACATGGGAGGTCGAATCGAAGGTCGAGACGGCCTTAGAAGGGGTAACACCTCCGCCCGGTTGCCCACCGAATCGTTTATTTGTGCCAGAGGGATTACGGTCCGACGTTATTCAGTGGGGTCATTGCTCCAACGTGGCTTGCCATCCAGGAGTTAACCGAACCAGTTTTTTGGTCAAGCAACGATTTTGGTGGCCACTTATGGCTCGCGACATTCACAGTTTTGTTTTGGCTTGCTCAGTTTGTGCCACTGGTAAGACTTCCAATCGACCTCCAGATGGGCTACTCCAACCGCTGCCAGTCCCTTCGAGACCCTGGTCCCACATCGCTCTAGATTTTATTACCGCCCTCCCGCCCTCTCAGGGCAACACAGTCGTTTTGACCATGGTGGACCGGTTCTCGAAGGCAGCTCACTTTATTCCCTTACCCAAATTACCCTCAGCTAAGGAGACAGCGTTGGCCGTCGTAGACCATGTCTTTCGCTTACATGGCCTTCTGATGGACATGGTCTCCGACAGGGGACCCCAGTTTGTGTCCAAATTTTGGAGAGTTTTGTAAATTACTGGGTGCGACGGTTAGTCTGTCCTCAGGGTTTCATCCCCAGAGCAATGGCCAAACTGAGAGGGCCAACCAAGATCTGGAGAGAGTGTTACGATGTTTGGTCTCCAAGAATCCTTCCTCATGGAGCCAACAACTTTCTATGGTAGAGTACGCCCATAATACATTACTGGTGTCGGCCACGGGCCATTCTCCGTTTAAGTGTAGTTTAGGTTACCAGCCACCTATTTTTCCCAGCCTGGAATCCGAGGTCGCGGTCCCCTCTGCCCACGCCTTTGTCCAGAGGTGCCACCGTACCTGGACTAGAGCCCGCGAGACTCTACTCCAGGTGGGGGCGCGCACCAAGGCAAAGGCCAATCGCCACCGGTCAAGGCCTCCCGTATATATCGTCGGTCAAAAAGTGTGGCTTTCTACTAGAAACATTCCTCTCCGCTCCGTCTCCAATAAGCTTGCTCCCAAATTCATTGGCCCGTTCACTGTCACCAAGATTATTAGTCCGGTGGCAGTCCGCCTCAATTTACCTCCAGCGTACAGGAGGGTTCATCCCGTCTTCCATGTGTCCAAAATCAAGCCCGTTTTTCATTCTCACATTAATCCGCCTGTCCCGGTTCCCCCCCGCTGCGACTCGTAGATGGGGAGACCACTTATTCGGTCAATCGCATTCTGGACTCTAGGCGGAGGGGACGCGGATTCCAGTACTTGGTGGACTGGGAAGGTTACGGTCCGGAGGAGAGAAGTTGGGTTCCTGCTAGAGACATCCTGGATCACTCCCTTATCGATGATTACAATCGACAGGTAAGGGGTTCTGAGAACGCCAGAAGGCGTTCTTAGGAGGAGGGGTACTGTCACGGTATACTCATTCTCTGGTTCCTTCTCGTCTTGTGTTTATGTTGTTGTTTGAATGCACGTGTGTAGTGGGCGTGAGTGTTATGTCATTACCTGATCCGCTCCAGCTGATCATCATTATCATCACCAGCTGCAGCCCATTTCCTCACCTCATAAATACTCACCAGTTTTTGTACTCCTTGTCAGATCGTTGTTTGATGTCTCCGTGTCGGTGTTCCAGTCCTGTCTTCCTGCTCGTCCTGTGTTTGTGTTTTTCCGTGGATTATCGTTGGGTTGGATTATCGTTTGTCTTGGTGTGGATTTCGTCGTCATCTTCATCTCACCTCCACTGTTCCTGTTTCACCCACGACCATCGAAGTCCCTGCGCCATCCTTCCACGCCCGTGTCATCAGTCTACTATCTGTGTTCCTAAATAAATATTGAGTACTCGCTTTTGCTTCCAGATCTCTGATTTACCGGCATGACATCGTCGGGATAATCTTTAAGGGGATTAATTTGTGACCGAATCATCTTTTTGTCCAGCAAAAACCTGATCATTCGATCTCAATCAAACCTCACAAAATTATCCTACTTTATAGACTTTCAGGAGAAGCTATTTCTCTGGCCAGAAGAAATGTATTTACAAACACAATAATGGCAACGACAATGAAAGAGAATGCATCAATAAAGAGAGAGAGAGAATGAGAGAGAGAGAGAATCTGGAAGGATCAGTGGCAAATTACAGACCTTAACACCTTTAGGGGACAACACGGGGAAACACATCTTAATGCTCTTAAAACCCGATACGAATATCTATATATTTGCACTGGATTGTGGTGTGGCTGCTTCGAAGGCATGTGGATGTGTTCCGTGGAAGAGTCACGTGGCCTGCGGATGGGTCCGGAGTGCGCACGTTCGAACGAAGGTTTAGAGGTCTCGGACGTAACATTACCAAAGAAACGATTCAGGTTAAGTTCACTTACTCGTCTGAGGAAATGAACAAGGTAGAAAGGAAAAATAAAACTTAAACAAACAAAGAAAAGATCCCCGGAGGGGGGGGGGGGGTCACGCGGAGCAGTTACATGATGATGAGAAGAGAGGATAAGTAAGAGAGAGGGAGAGAGAGAGAGATCCATAAGGATCACAGTTTTGCTAACTTCACCTGGACAAAACCCTCTGAGAGACCACAAGAAATTAACATCACCCTAAACGGGGGTAAACAAATCTTACTGCTATGAAAGCTTAGTAGACGAGATACTTGCACATATAGGTCTTTTTTTTGTGTGGCTGATATGAAGAAGTCGCTTGTGTCTCGGTCCTGCGGGCGTCACGTTTTCACTCCTTACAGAGCGAGCCAATCGCAGCGATTTTGAATGTCCGTTTGAGGTGAAGTTGCCGGTTGATGATTCAGACTAAGTTCATTTCACTTGTCGGTGGAAATGAACAAAGGAGAATTCGAAAATATCCCCTGAGGGGAAATCGCGGATCCGTTACATGATGCTAGGAGGAGGAGAGAGGGTGAGAGAGAGCGAGAGAGTGGAGCGCGCCGATATTTATCACCTTGGAGAAATCCAGCCTCTTCCTGTCGGCTTGGCCAATCGGAGAGTTGGAAGTCACAGGCGGGAATTTAGTTTTTATTACTCTTTGTCTAAGAGCGCAAGCTCCTTAGGTGTGTGTGTGTGGGCAGGGCCGGTTCTAGACATTTGGAGGCCCTAGGCAATATTCATGTTGGAGGCCCCCCACCCCCAATAAAAAACTATTGAAACAAATATGATTCCTAACCTTTTAATTTATACAACATTTAATTTTAAATGTTTTATATTTTTACTCACACAGTACATAAGTTTGGACACATTACTATTTTTTATGTTTTTGAAAGAAGTCTCTTATGCTCATCAAGCCTGGATTTATTTGATCAAAAATACAGAAAAATAATATATAGTGAAATATTATTAAAATTTAAAATAATGGTTTTCCTATTTTACTATACTTTAAAATATATTTCTGTGATACAAAGCTGAATTTAGTGTCATGTGATCCTTCAGAAAACTTTATAATATTCTGATTTATTATCAAATGTTAGAAATGGTGCTTAATATTCATTTTATAACCTATGATACTTTTTTTTCAGGATTTTTTTGATTATTAAAAAGTTGTTTTAAAAAAGTCTTTACTATCACTTTTTATATATTTAACACATCCTTCCTGAATATTTCTGTTTTTTTCTGTGTTTTTGATCAAATAAATGCAGGCTTGTAGAGCATAATAAAAAACTTCTTTCAAAAACATTAAAAATAGTAATTGGTGGTCCAGACTTTTTACCAGTAGGCTACTGTATGTACATATTAATCAAACTTCATCTAAGGTAATCTCTTTTTTGTTTAATGAAGATGTTATTGTTATTTTGCTGTTTTATTCAATTTATTCACAGTTCCAGAACACCACTTCAGGAGATGAACATAAGTGCTTTTATAATTTTTTTCATAGCTGGTATGGGCAGGATTTTCCCCTCCCATTTAATCAATATTGACTGCAGATATTGTCATATTATTAATATAAGTAATATGATATTATGCATTGCATTGCTAGCTTAAATATGCTATACACAAATCAAGTGGAAGAGAAAGACACGATCGCTACTGATTAGAAAAAAAAAATCTAAACTGATATTATTGGCGTAAGTAGGCTGATGTCAGACAGGGTATAATCTAATCATCAGGAGAATTTAGAAGATAGACCCATGAGATCCTTTATTTGAAACATTTAAAAATGTTGTAGTGTGTTGGCTTTTAACTTTGAATACAAACGTCTTTTACTTTTGTAGCGTTTTTATTCAGCTCCCGACGCGATGTTATTCATTGTACGCGCAAATTCAAAGCGTCGCGTCTGGGCACGTTAATGACGCTCGCGCTCTTTTAAACTCGTAATAAAGCGGTGAATGATTTTTTCCAGAAATGACGCTGTTCTACAGTACAAGTTTATATTTAGAATACATTGCAATCACTCCAAAATAGATGACGACAACGCACACACCTGCATTAGGAGCTGTGCTTCTTTGCGTGCCTATTTAGGCTTTTGCTTCGCAGCACCTGATGGGCTCACTGGCGTTAATGTGACGTAATGTAACAGTCTATGGTTAAGATAAACATCGTCACTGTTTTTAGTTAATTAATAAATATTGAAATAAATTGTAGATAGGATATTTGTAATTTTTTTATTTTTTTTATTTGTGTCCCTCTGTCTGGGCCCCATCCTGCCAATCGGGCCCTAGGCACCTGCCTAGTTTGCCTTTGCGTTAATCCGGCTCTGTGTGTGGGGAGGGGTTACAGTCGAAAGACATTTCGATCTTCAATGATAGTAAAACCTATCAAAAATACACTTTACTTTATATTTTTATGCATATTCGCGTTGTCCACGCTACGGGTGTTCTACAGGTAGTGAGAACGCTATGTAAAAGCTAACGGAATATACAGTTATATTTAAAATGCATAATGAAGGTATTTATAATTCACTTTATGCTACGATAAAATCATAGTTATTCCAATGTGACATGGACAAACAGACACACATAAAAACACATCAAATATATCATAGTAAAAGTCTCTCAGTGAGGATATTGGAGAAAGGGTCTTGTGTGTGTGTGTTTGAATCTGCGCGCATTGAGCACACAGCCGAGGGGGGGGGGGGGGGTTCGTGGAATTCCTTTGAAGCGTCCAAAGTGAGTCGAGAGGAGGGTGTGATGGTCTCTGGGGAGTATCGCAGAGTCGTAAATGATGTCAGAAAACCAATCTCACCCCAGACTTTCTGGCGCTTAAGCTAGTAACAAAACTTAGACAAATAAGCTAAATTGACAAGCCTTCCTGAGACTCAGAATGGTTGTAATGTGAGACTTTCCAGATACGCTACGGCTTTGTCGGACAAAAATGGCGGATTCGGCGGATGGCGGATTATGATTGGTCAGATCGCCTGTCAATCAAACTCCCCGCGAAGGGTCAATTACCCATGATACATATTGTTGCATTTTTGTATTGAGATATATTGTGACACAATGTATTGTTACACCCCTTGTTGATGAAGACGATTATTTGCAATTACTCTGTCTTGTTTAACGTCTGTTTTGCTTAGTAGTACCTTTATGTAACCCAAGTAGTAATGCTGCATAAAAATGTATTGGAAAATTATATACAAAAAATAATATATTAAGTAACTTAGAGTAGAGAGCATGTATGTATTGGATAAAAATTGCTTTTAAGAAAAATGTAATGCTGTAGATAAGGTATATTTTACAGACGAAGAAAAAGAGCCAAGAAGAGAGCTGGCAGGCTGGGTCGGAAACACCTTAAAAGGGTCATGGAAGACTTGGCAGCTCTCCAGTTGATGACAGCAGAAGAGAGTCTGACTTCGGCAGTGAACTGTTTGAGTATAAAAGACTGATGAGAAGACTGAACAGGCAGATACTGATTTAGCGGTATCTCTCGACGCCAGAAACCCAGGTGATTGTACCTTTGATTTAGACCTTGCTTTATATTGTAACTTTGCTATTAGTTTTTGGTTTAACTTTTATTTTTGGAATATTCATATTAATAAATAACTATTATACTAATTGCAAGCAATTGTCTACCAGTATTGTTGTTAATAAACCTTGAGCAAGAACTAACCACAGAGAAGTCTTCTGAACAAGTTGTAAGTACCATTTGAATGCTTATGATTTAGGTCAGATTCGATTTACTCTACCTAACCTGAGGATAATAAATAATAAGGTTAAAGGTGTAAGGTTAAAGCACACACCATAAAACACCCTAAATAATAATAATAATATTCAATTGTATTGTCTATATTTTTTATTATTGTATTTTTCTGTACTGGATGGCAAATTTGTATGTTATGTGTCAACATGTTTGGCAATAAAGCATATTCTGATTGTTGCTCCAGTTGGTTTGTCATCCTACCTCATATTCACCACAGACTTCTAAACTGTTGATTTGACACACACTCTATCCCCCTGCCAAGATTACTAGCAAATTTGATGGTATGAGCAACTGACTTTTTAAGCAATGCATCTAAAATAAACGACCGAATGGCAAACTACAAAAAGGGCCATCCTCATCAAGTAATCACACACAACGCAATACTTGCCATAAATTTTACAGAAAATGTTCGTTGGTGTGCGGTGCACAAGGATTAGAAAACCTGAATGAACAAATTATGTCCTCATTGCACAGAAATAGCAAGCAATGACAGGGTTCTTGCACCATTTTAAAAGTAAAATTTAATGTTTTTTAAGACCTCATCAAATATAATTTAAGACCCAAAAATGTCATAATTTCTTTGGAATACTCAATTTATTGCCGCCTACAATGGAAATCAAAACTTAAAGTTTTCCATTTGTTATCAATTATGTCCAATGTGTAAACTCTGCAAAAAAACTTTTTCATGAGACCCTTTTTTCAAATTAGGAGACAGTATAATAACTAACAATAACCCTTCCAACACTGTTTGGCCAATATAGATATAAACAATCAAAGCTCACAGATGGCATTTTCATTTTTTTTTTTTTTTCATTTGTGATGCAGAACAGAGCCAACATAACATACATAAGTTGGATTACACTAAACAACACAATGCATTGCATGGAGGAACCATATAGAATAATGAAAATAATAACACTTGAAGCGGACTCCATCATGGCTCAGTGGGAGACAGAATAATAATACTTCCAACACTTAAAGCAGTCTCCATCATAAATAAGCTCAATAATGAAAGTCCTCAACACAGCCTTACCCAAGCCAAAAAGTTGACAAATAATGTACATAACTGTTTGAAAACACAAATGTTATCACATGACTCTTAATGAGAGAAACCAATGAATAGAGAGGTCCATTGTTTTGTAACATCCCAAATTCTCCTCAAGACATGAGGCGTAGCTCTGCCGCTCTCTTCTCAATTTCACGGTCTAGGTCCACCAACTCCCCTCTCTTTTCCCTGCATCTCGGCATCTTTTTCTCATGGAATTGGATTTAGTGATAAGTTCTGCCATCTTGGACCCTGATGTATTCTCAGCCTTCTCTGCAAGGCCATCTGCATCCTTTTCTAGAGTTTCACACAGTTGAGATTGTTCTTCTTTTCTTGCGTAGCTCTTCAAGCTCATCTTCAACCCCTTTTCTCTTGTTCGTCTGTTTTGTCTTTTCCTTTTTCTTCCTCTCATCTTCCAAGAAGATCCTGTACCGGTTGCGTGCAGATGCAACCTCATTTAGCAGCTCTTTAGTTAGTGGCACTTTGACCACTCCACCACACATCCTCACATAGTCGCAGATTAGTCTCTGTGAGACTATAGTGTCTTCGTTCATATTGCACATCTCCACCTCCTTGTTTATGGAGAACCCACGCTCCACAGTAGCTTGTCCATGGGACAGAAGCAGAAGCTTTTCCACAAAGCTTCAAAGTTCTGCATATCAATTCATTGCCTTATGCAGGAAGCTGTCAACTCGCGATTTTCTATCCAATGCACTGAAGGCCATGAATTCCTCTCCTCTGGCCTCACTGAAGAGGAACTTCTGAAATTGTTGGGCAATCTTATCACCTGCATTTAGATAAAGACAAGCACATCTGTAATATTTTCAAGTTAAAATTATATTTTGTATTTTTATATTATATTAAGTCACAAGAGATTTATTTTCACTATACTCTGGAAAATGTATCTCATATTTCCAACTATATTTCAATTATTATGTCTAAGAACATATATTAGGCCTACAGACATTTATTATAACTCATACTAGGCTGTATTTCCAATAAAATAAAATACAACTAAAAAAATGAACTGCAAAATAATAGGCTAGTATAACTTGATATCTAAAATAAGACTCCTTTTGATAAACACTAGGCTTATTGTTCACATTTCTGATATGTCTACAGATGTTACCCACTGTGACTCCTCCTGACAGCTTCTTATCCTGCACAAATTTCATGATGAGGGCCTTAATTTTTTGCAGGCACATGTCTGGTTCTTTGTGCATATTTTGGGGGTCCAGGCACATCATATTTCGTACAGAGGGGTACTTCAGGGGGCACTTCAATAGAATGTTCTGACAAATTTTTGACAGAGCACTCTGGCTGTCTCGCATGAACAGTAACACATCACGCTCACTTCCACCACTCTGACTGCCTGACATTCCCTGACAAAAGCACAAAAGTCACATCACCTGAAATAGGGCTGGATGATTAATCGAAAAATAATCGAAACCGAAATTCAGAGCCTATAACCGACGTAATTTTACCATGTCGGTTATTTCGGTTTTTTAATCCTATTAATATTTCCACCCACTGTGTGTTAATATATTTTCCCCTTAAAACATATTACCGCGTTTCTAGTCACGTAACTCTGCCCCGTTCAGTCTGCGACATTGAAGCAACATGAGCCCCTTTCACACAGCACGTTGAAATTGCCGGGAAATTGCCAGAACAAACACCTTCTGTGTGAACGCAAACACGACCCGCGATTGATGCCAGGTTGGGGACATGGTAACATTGCCGTGTTCAGTCCCGGAACGCGCGCTGTGTGAACAAAAGCCGTAATCAATGCCGTGTCGTAATAATGGCACTTAAGCCGGGATCGTTCGCCAGCGTGAAACGGTTCGTAATGCGCTAGTTTATGATCGAATCAGAGAAAAAAAATGCACAAGCGTGGTTTCTCGAGAGAGAAATCGCAGCTCATAAGCAAACTATAGACGCCGCTGGGACATGTCACGTGTCTTTACTGGTTGTGTGTGAACGCACTGTCTGATTCCGGAAAACCACTGGCAGTGTGAATGAACCAAAGTCAAACGGACCCGGGTCAAATTTTCCGGAATCTCTGTGTGAAAGGGAACTCAAACACTGAGTAAACTCAGAAACAGGAGCCGCTTGTACCAAAGAAACACGCGAAAAAAGAGAGAGACTGACAAACGCCCAGCAACAAGTGCCTCCACAAAGCAGGTTTCGATAACACAAGCATTTACAAATGCTACACAATGTGAAAAGGATTAGTTTTTTAGTTTTATACAAGTTATATTTTACTTTTAAGATGGCAATATTTACTATAATTTATTTTGTTTACAAAAAGAACTATTTATAAAGTTTTTAAAGTATTTTTAAAGAACTATTTTTATAGTTCTTTATTTTTACCTTAAAACTTGACTTTTTTATAAGACGTTTTTATTTCAAGCATTGTATGCTTTGTTTGATTCAGTTGTTTGAAATATTTAATAAATAAGCATTAAAAGCTATCTGTGTGTTTCCTTATTTTAGAATCACAAAGATAGGATTATGCACTCTTTCATTAGAAAAAATAACAGTGAACATTACAGTATAAGCCTTGCCAGTGATATATGGAAACATTTTTTTCAAATAATCGTTCAATAATCGTAATCGAGGTAACTTGTTTGATTAATCGCGATTATGATTTTAGCCAAAATCGTCCAGCCCTAACCTGAAACATCAAATAAACTCTCCCTATGTGTAACTTACACTACACAACATTTAACAGATCCAGTTAATGTCAACTGCTTGATGTCAAAACAATTAATCTGATCTCTTAATTTTTCAACATAAATACTTCATTAGTCAAGTGACTTTGCAGCTCATATAGCACATTGATAAAGTAATCTAAGATAAATATTACCTTGAGGGCAGCTGTGGCTCCCATGTCAATGTCCACTTGCTTTGGACTGACCCAAAGCTTTTGGTCTGTCACATCAAGCTTGACCAGCTTTACTGGGGAAACATCAACCTGGACGTCTCGCTTCATGAAGCGTCTGAGAAGGCTCTGAAAATAGAATAGCACAAGCATAATAATTATGATTATAATCAAAATTGGAAAAAGTATTACAGTATTTACAATACTTTCTACAAACATCATCATGCTGAAAACTCAGTACTGTGTTTTATTGCTCATATCCTCTGTAAATGACGGTGCTTAAATGATTAAACCATTAATATACTTATAGTAGTCATTAGGCCTACCCTGATTAGATCCTCCAAATCTCTGCCGAGGAAGGGAATCATTGGGGCATCTGTCTGGTACTTGGTGAGAAATGGCTGAAAACTTCTTGAGACACTCATGAAGAAGTGACACTTTGCCAAGATCAAGGGATCCATCCGGGCTTCTGCGATGGTGTCATATGACGATGACCTTGGATTGGGGAGCTTCTTGGCTTTGACCTGATCCACATAGGTGACAATATATGGCCAAATTTCAATGGCTCTCTCCACTGCTGGAAGGTTTTCCAGCCATCGATGTCCACAAAATGGCAGAGGAAATGTATCACACTTGGTTACTAACACAAAGTCTTCTCTCCTTGCAGGTGCACAATGAAACAGGTAGTGCAGAGCTTTCTGGACTTTCTTAACTTGCCACACCTCAAAGCCGTTCTTGAACGAGTTGTGCATCGTGTGAAGGCCACAACTCCCAATTATTTGTAGTTGGGCTCCACCACACTGCTCTCTGTGTTCCTCTTGTAAGAGTTCAACAAACTTCCAGTTTACAGCGGGCCCATCCATTGACAGTGAGAGCATGTTGTTCAGATTCAGCTCCTTTGTACCTTCCTTCACATTTGTAAAAAAAAAGAAAAAGATCAATTCAATGTGCCAAGTAATCCACATTATATAATAATAATAATAACAACAATAATAATGGTTGTGCTTATATAGTAGAGAAAGAGAGAGAGAGAGAGAGAGAGAGAGAGAGAGAGAGAGAGAGAGAGAGAAAGAGATCAAAAACATCAATCAAAACCCCTGACACACATACACGAATATGTATTCACATATTTACACCTAAACAACAATAAAATGCAAACATACACAAACACACGCAATAATTAGCGTTAATCATTATATAATTGGTATATGGGACCAATTGTGAATTCAATTCAAACCAACAGTGAATTCAATTCAGGTTTGTTTTATAACAAACAACACGTAGTTATGATACAGGATACCTTCATACATTAAAAATGTGAGCTTTGATATCAAAATACTTTATGCAGATAGTAACAGTACTGGTTATGTGCTCTTTTCAAGTCAGTCTATGGTCACTGTGGTCTTTCTATGTGTGTGGCCTATAAATGTAATGGTGAATTTTGCAAATTAAACTAATTATTTTCTACAGGTTTACTAACCGCTAAAATCATGTATTTTGTGATAAAATACAACATATCTAATGTTTATTTACAACATAGCTTGTTTCTGCATCTTTATTTACAGTTCATTAACCCTTACGTGAATGTTTAACGTTACTGTTGCTATGGCAATAAGTGACAGCCTAATGTTACATTAGCAGCTACATCTGCCCAACAACCCATAAAATCACAATTTGGCATATTTAAACAAAATAAACCACATCTACCAACAGTTCCAACTCTGAGCTAATGTGTTGTTACCTGTTAGATTGTCAAAGTGACCATCAGTGTTGCCAGATGTACGATAATTATCTTATTTGTACGATAATTTTGACCTAGTGTTAATTTTGTCACCTATTTTTAATTTAGTCTTAGTCTTGTGCCAAATGTCCTTGTTAGTTTTAGTCATATTTAGTCATTCACATATCTTTTTTTGTTAGTCAAGTTTTAGTCGACTAAAAGTCTCGTCATTTTAGTCTAGTTTTAGTCAAAAGAAAACTCAATATATCTTAGTCAAGTTTTAGTCAAAACATTTTAGTCTTTTTTTTTAAATAAATTATTTCTGAGATTATTTCTGATAACCATTTCAGTCAAATAGTGTTTCAAGCTTCTCAAATATTGGTTAAATGTCATAATTACCTGACAAAATACACTTGTTGAATGATTTTTGTTGAATGCAACTTTGTTAAACGTGTCTGGTTTTCTGAAGTTGTTCTGAAAAGTATTTTATTTTGAACTAACACAATTCAAAAGCTGGGGCCCAACAGACTCCGATTGACAAGTTACAAAGGTTTTTAAAACTGTTTTTGGTTGCCTTGTGTCTCATTTTTCTGTTCAGAGCAGAAATTTTATAAGTATATACCCAGAAAAACTGAAAAGAATAGGCCTACTGTAGCCTACTGTAGGCCTAAAATACAACCTATTTACATTCTAGGTTGGTCTTGAGAAATAACAAACAAATTAGATTTTACAAGGCTTAACAATTAGTAGATGTTTTTCCCCGATATTTTTTGTCCGCAGTGCTTCCCGTCAGTTATAATGACACATGATTTTGACCACTTATTAAGTTTTGTTTTGTAGAAAGCCTTTCTTTAAAGTGAATTTCGTTTTGTATAAATTGTATCTTCATTTTAATCAATGTTTCATCAACAACTTGCCTGGATTAATAAACGAGAAGCAAATATAGTACACAATATAATCCGGACACGAAGGCGCGGGCGCGTGAACTGGAGTGCGTCTCATAAATGAACCGAAACTCAGCGTATAAGATACTTGCCTCACAAACCTGAGAAGAATATCTATAGAAAGCCTGAAATGTGTACTTTTAAACAAAACAATTCAAAACGAAAAGAAATGGGCTGCTCTCTGCTTATGTAGGCTAATCCATATGAAGTGTGCATTTCTCTCTATAGGCCCGTTCACTACTGCGAAGATGGCGAGTCAGCATCGTCAACTTTATCTTTGCAGCCAACATTGACATAAAACACTAGTTTATTAATAAACAAATCAAATGTTTAATGCATAATCATTACTTTTGCCGTTTTTTTGTGGCAAGCTTTATGCGTGCGTTGAGATGCGGAATAGGCAATATATAGCCTAACGAAAACATTCATTCTCTCACATATATATATTTAAGTAATTAAATCAATATAAGTATGTGATTAGACTAATGGCTTAAATTAACTAAGCTACTACTAGTTGACTAGAAAAAAAACCTTTAGTCGTGCACGCCAGCCCTACTTATTTCACATATTTTCTAACCAGTGCGCCACTGTGGGCGTTCTGAGCGAGCGGCGCGTAATCTTTAGAAATGCACTCTCCGCTCTAGAGTAAATATTACCACTCCGCTCACATGCTCTGGTGTGAGACAATGTGTATCTTCTTCTGTTGTCTGAGAGTTGATTGACAGCTTTTAGATGCATTATTGGCATCGCCACCCTCTGGTTACATGAACGTGTCACCGCATCAGAACCGAAAACATGGGGATTTTTCATAGACAACAATTGCACAACCTATTCGATATTCTATAATAAAATCAACTAATGGAATATTCGAAAATCGTGACTAATTCCTAGTAAACGCTGAATATTCTATCTCATGACGAAAAAGTAGAGACGATTGTAGACGAAAATGAAGAGAAATTTTATCTTATTTTTTATTTTAAGCAAAACATTTTAGTCTCGTCTTTTTTCGTCAACAATAATGCATGTTAATTTAGTCTTAGTCATCGTTTTTGGACATTGGTGCAGTCTCGTCATCGTCTCGTCTTAGTCATGGAAAAAAAGGTCGTTGACGAACATATTTAGTCTCGTCTCGTCTGACGAAATTAACACTATTTTGACCTCTGTACGATGTACGATCAATAATGAAAAAAATCCCATAATGTACGATAATTTCAGAGTTTTCAGTCGTTCGTCCAAACACACATCCTACCGCTTCTCTCTCTGACCCCGAATCATTTCGCAGGCCTGCACGCAAGCACGTATACACACACAGGCACCACACGGTGTCGCCCGGCCCCCCCGTCAACAAAACCGAACAATCCACCATACAACAGCCCCCCCCCCCCCCCCCCCCAACAAAACCAAACAATCCACCATACATGTTGGTCCAGATAAATAGATGTATTCTGTACGTTTACGTTGTGTACGATCATTTTCTTCCAAATACGATAATTTTGAACTTCTAGTACGATAATTGGACATTTCCAATCTGGCAACACTGGTGACCATAGACCTGTGACTTGACAGGAGCACATAACCAGTCCTCTGCCGACTCTGCCCGGAGTGGGCGCACTGAGCACCGGGGGAGTGTTGGCGTTTACACCGCTAGCATATGAGCTTTAAACCGCACTAACGTTACTCAATTTTACACCACACTAAGTATGAACAATAGTATGGGATTTCAAACACAATCGTAACGTTACTTACATTGAAATGACCCAACATGTCCTCAGCTCTGGAGTGACCCATGAACTCCGACCCATAGTAGCGGGAGATGACGTGGTGTGTGCCAGTCTCATCATCAGTAGTCCAGAATCGCAAATGAATGTCCATTTGTTTGCTCTTTGTCGTTTTATTCATACGTTCGTCAAACATGACAACATATGGTTTCTCACTAACGCAGCACGATAGCTCCTTCTTGATGAATGAAGCGATGCCATATTTGGCGACATATGCCGTTTTATTTTCACCACAAGTGAATGACTTTGCAAGCTGTGAATGGGTGAACATGGCAGCAAAGACGCCAGGTATGTCATCGTTAGATTTAAATGAATTGTGCCTCGTCACAGTATGGAGAACCCACAGTACCTCTGCCTTTTGGGTGTCTGGCGGTGAAATGAAACTTATATAGCCGACTGAGAGGTGGCGTCTGAACTTGTAACGTTGTTAGGTCGTGCTGCAAACAATGCAGGGATTAACCTGGCCCCGCTATGGCTAGCTGCTGCAACGTAACGCTGGTGCTTTCCTCCTTTCATATGCGACTCGACGGCTTTGAGCCCCATGGTCCCTAATGATAAGGTCTTTTTGCATAATTTACACATTGCCTCGTTGTTTTCAGCCGGCGCCAACCACCTCCTAAATGCATCCTCTTCCATCCACTTGTCGTTAAATTTGCACTTCCCTATCTTCTTTGCATTTTGAACCTCACATCGACAACAGCGTAACGGCGATACGCAGCCTGACGTCAGCGTCTGTAGCCGACGTACCGTAAACAGCTATTAAATCGCGGAGACTCATTTCACACAATACTAAATTAATCAACTATTAGATGTTTTACAGTGGGCCACTGTGCTTTCTCATCGCCATTAAGCGCACCGGCAAAAAATGTAATACCTACAGCAACTTTACGGTAAATTTAAGACAATTTAAGACTTTTTAAGGACCCGTGGGAACCCTGAATGATACCCAAACTGCACAGTAAAAACCTTAATTAAATAAGGTTACTCACTTGTCTTCAAATGGATCGATCCCTTGGCTGTAATCATCCTCACTGCACCACGTATCTGCGTCAGAATCGGAAGATTCCACCAGGACATCGTCTAACGACTCGTTTAAAAATATCAATTCTAACACGTTCTCCGATGTGTACCACATTTTGACATACTCTTTTGACTTGTCAAAGTGCTCTTTCATGTTTTGCACTGTGGACTGTGAGAAAGTGCTCTCATGCAAATGCTTTGAATACGTTAGTTTTTATGCAAGCAAATATGCACCTACTTTCACATTGTGTTTGTTCAAATTTACAAAGAAACGTGATTGGTTGTTAAAAACACCAAACACTATGTTTATTGGTTGAGTTGATGACCGTTTGAAAAATTTGGCCCTCATCACTATCGAAGTTGCCCATCCCTGTTGTAAAGGTTCTAAGAATAATACTTTTATTTGTATACATACACAATACCAACAAAACATTACACTTTTGTAAAATAAAGAAAACAACCAGGGTGCGGATTCAGCCTTATGTTTCCGTGAACGTCTCTTTGAAACACATCACAAAACTGGTTAAGTTCTTGTTATTTGCTCTTGACACTACTCATGATGTAACTTGTAGATACAGATTATCGTTGTTGTTGTTGTTTTTTACAGATTCTTTGGCTACACTTTATTTGAAGGTGTCATTGTTACAGTGTAATTACATATTTTAGTACTGAGTAATAATAATTAACTACATGTGCTTACTATAGAGTTAAGGTAGGATTAGGGTTTGGTTTAGGGTTAGTTGCATGTAACTATGCATAATTTACTGTTATTACTATGTAAGAGCATGTGACAAGGACACTGTCAAATAAAGTCAAGTCAAGTCAAATATATTTATATAGCGCTTTTCACAATACAGATTGTATCAAAGCTGCTTCACAGTATCAATCAAAACAACTTAACAATGTTTGTTTATTACTGGAAAAAAAAGACATCCAAGTTTGGTAGAGCTGATCAATGGTATGATTGGTTAATTAATTTGAATATCCCCAACTGAGCAAGCCAAAGGCAAAAGTGGCAAGGAACCGAAAAACTCCATCCAGTGACCTAATGGTGTCCTAAAACTCCATCAGATGACCCAATGGAGAAAAAAAAACCTTGGGAGAACCCAGGCTCAGTCGGGGGCCAGTTCTCCTCTGGTGTTTATGAACTAGAGGCCGAATTTACAGTAACTGTAAGATAAAAAATTTATATGAATGCCTAGCTAAATAGATGCGTCTTCAGTCTAGTTTTAAACTGGGAGAGCGAGTTTGAGCAACGAACAATATCAGGAAGGCTATTCCAGAGCTTCGGAGCTAAATGTAAAATAGCTCTGCCTCCTTTGGTGGATCTGGATATCCTAGGAATGACCAGAAGCCTCGAATTTAGTGATCTTAAAGAACGCGATGGATTGTCAGGCGATAGAAGATCTGTTAAATAGACTGGAGCTAAACCATTTAGAGCTTTATAAGTCAAAAGCAATATCTTGTAATTAATACGGAACTTTATAGGTAACCAATGAAGTGATGATAAAATCGGTGTTATATGATCATATTTTCTTGATCTAGTAAGAACTCTAGCGGCTGCATTTTGGACTAACTGTAGCTTGTTTATTGAAGATGCAGGACAACCAGCTAATAAAGCATTACAGTAATCTAGTCTCGAGGTCATGAATGCATGAACTAACTTTTCTGCATCAGAGACTGATAGCATATTACGTAGTTTAGCAATGTTTCTAAGGTGGAAAAAGGCTGTTTTTGTAACATATGAAATATGCTTTTCAAAAGACAGGTTGCAGTCTAATGTAACACCAAGGTCTTTTACTGTAGCGGATAAAGTAACAGGGCATCCTACTATGTTAAAGTCATGCTGTGAAAGGTTTTGTGGACGGTTTTTAGAACCGATAAGTATTACCTCTGTCTTGTCTGGATTTAATAAAAGAAAATTACGCGTCATCCAATCTTTTATATCTTTAACACAATCTGTCAATTTGGATAATTTAGCGTATTCATCTGGCCGTGATGAAATATATATTTGAGTGTCATCAGCATAACAATGGAAACTAATTACATGTTTCCTTAGAATATTACCAAGTGGCAGCATATATATTGAGAATAATAGAGGGCCCAACACAGATCCCTGCGGCACTCCATAGTTTGCCGAAGTTATGATCTATTTTTCTCCATTTAAGTAGACGAAATGGTAGCGGTCAGATAAGTATGACCTGAACCAGCTTAATGCTTGTCCTTGAACACCAGTGTAATTTTGTAGTCGATCTAAGAGTATTGTGTAATCTATAGTATCGAACGCAGCACTAAGATCAAGTAAAACTAGTACTGAGATACAGCCTTGGTCCGAAGCTAAAAGTAAATCATTTGTGATTCTAACAAGCGCAGTTTCAGTGCTATGATGTGGCCTGAATCCAGAATGAAACTTTTCATAGATGTTGTTTTCTTGCAAGAAAGAGCCGAGTTGAGCAGACACAACATTTTCTAATATTTTTGACATAAATGGAAGATTCGAAATGGGTCTGTAATTTGCTAGGTTATTTGGATCTAATTGTGGTTTCTTAATAAGAGGTTTTATAACTGCCAGCTTGAACGTTCTTGGAACATGACCTAAAGATAAAGATGAGTTAATAATATTGAGAAGAGGCTCTTCCACTATAGGTAACACTTCTTTCAGTAGTTCAGTTGGTATAGGATCTAATAAACATGTTGTTGTTTTAGATGAAGTGATAAGTTTATTTAACTCTTTTTGTTCTATGGTTGTAAAGCATTGTAATTGTTCTTGTGGGGTGATAATTGCGGCTGAATTATAAGGCGCGAGCAAAGATTGAACGTTTACGATTTTGATTCTGATGCTTTCAACTTCGGTGAAGAAGTTCATGAAATCATTACTACTAAACTGTAACGAGGTATTTTGTTCCGACGACGTCTGTTTATTTGTTAGTCTAGCCACGGTATTAAATAAAAACCTTGGATTAATTCGGTTGTTTTCTATTAATTTGCTGAGGTGCTCAGCCCTGGCCGTTTTAAGGGCCTTTTTATAACGTGACATACTGTCTTTCCACGCGATTCTAAAGACCTCTAAATTAGTTTTTTTCCATTTACGCTCTAAATTACGGGTTTCTCTCTTTAAAACATACGTAGTATTATTGTACCATGGTGCTATACTTTTTTCTCTGACCTTTTTTAATCTAATGGGTGCAACAATATCCAATGTTCTAGAGAGAATGGTGCTCATAGTGCTAGTTAGTTCGTCTAGTTCATGTTTGTTTGCATTCAGGCAGCAGCTGAGACAGATCAGATAAGCTATTTGAGAAATGATCTATGGTGGATGGACGAATTGTTCTACCTGGTCGATAACGTGGCGCAGCATGACATATTACAGCAGTCCGTAATATGCAAGTTACAGTGACATCATCACTTTGTGGAATGATATCTATATCGGTTGGATCGGTTCCATATGATATAATTAAATCGAGTGTATGATTAAGACGATGAGTTGGTCCGGTGACGTTTTGCTTGACCCCAAAGGAGTTTAATAAATCTGTAAACGCAGCCCCTAACACATCATTTAAATTATCTACATGTATGTTAAAATCTCCAACAATTAATCCTTTATCGACGTTGACCAAAAGATCTGATAGAAAGTCAGCAAACGCCTTTAGGAAATTGGCGTAAGGCCCTGGAGGTCTATATACGATAGCCAATGCTAGAGATAATAGGGATTTTTTTCTTACATCTAAGAGCGTAACATTTAGCACAAGTACTTCAAACGAATTAAACCTATGACGAGTTTTCTGAGCAACATTGAGGATATCTCTGTAGATTGTTGCAACACCGCCGCCACAAACCAATCAGACGGGGCTTATGCTTATAACAGTATCCTGGCGGAGTAGACTCATTTAGACCGAAATAATCATTTGGTTTAAGCCAGGTTTCAGTAAGGCACAGAACATCGAAATTATTATCTGTGACCATTTCATTTACAATAACCGCCTTAGGTGTGAGCGATCTAATGTTTAGAAGACCTAGCTTTAGAAATTGTTTTTGTTCACTAATAGCGAGATTTTTTGTTTTAATAACAATTAGATTTTTTTCTAGATCCCGCAGTAGATTTATTATTTGATCTTAGTAAACGAGGAATAGACACAGTTTCTATGCAATGTTCTACACTATTATTAATATCAATTAAATTGGTGCAGTAGAGACTGTGATTTGGATTTTTGGTTACTAGTCAAACGGTATTTAACATCTTGGAGAAAAATATGTTAAAAGTGTTACCGATTCTTTTATGTTAAAGTCCCTGTAAAAGCAATTCTAAGAAAAAATTCTAAACACATTATAAATGTTAGAAATGTATTGCTAAAACACATTACAAAGACTGTGACCTGTGAATACTGAATTGTGGAGTTAGACCATTAAACAGCTTTGCACCATTGCTGTATTCAGGATTCTTTGGACGGGGCTAAAGCGGTGGCTCGATGACGCACTGGAGCCACTGAACTCCTGGCCTCGCCCCTACTGTCGATGACGCACTGGAGCCACTGAGCTCCTGGCCTCGCCCCTACTGTCGATGACGCATTGGAGCCACTGAGCTCCTGGCCTCGCCCCTACTGTCGATGATGCACTGGAGCCACTGAGCTCCTGGCCTCGCCCCTACTGTCGATGACGCACTGGAGCCACTGAGCTCCTGACCCCGCCCCTACTGTCGATGACGCACTGGAGCAACTGATCTCCTGGACCCGCCCCTACTGTCGATGACACACTGGAGCCACTGAGGCTGGCCCCGCCCCTACTGTCGATGGCGGACTGGAGCCACTGAGCTCCTGGCCCCGCCCCTACTGTCGATGACACACTGGAGCCACTGAACTCCTGGACCCGCCCCTACTGTCGATGACACACTGGAGCCACTGAGGCTGGCCCCGCCCCTACTGTCGATGACGCACTGGAGCCACTGAGCTCCTGGCCCCACCCCTACTGTCGATGACACACTGGAGCCACTGAGCTCCTTGCCCCACCCCTACTGTCGATGACACACTGGAGCCACTGAGGCTGGCCCCGCCCCTACTGTCGATGGCGCACTGGAGCCACTGAACTCCTGGACCCGCCCCTACTGTCGATGGCGCACTGGAGCCACTGAGCTCCTGGCCCCGCCCCTACTGTCGATGACGCACTGGAGCCACTGAGGCTGGCCCCGCCCCTACTGTCGATGATGCACTGGAGCCACTGAACTCCTGGACCCGCCCCTACTGTCGATGGCACACTGGAGCCACTGAGCTCCTGGCCCCGCCCCTACTGTCAATGACGCACTGGAGCCACTGAGGCTGGCCCCTACCCTAACAATATAACTAGAGCACATTCGCATCAGTTCGCCGCTTAAACGCAAGTTACTGTCAGTACTATTAGTTACTACAGCCAACAGTTTGCTAGCTAGCTATGCCTTTGTCACGGAAATACGTATTACCTGGATGCGATCACTTACAAAACAGATCGTGTCCTTATTTAAATTTCCGAAAAACAATCATATCAAGAAGAGGTGTATTAATTTTGTGAAGAGCCACCTTGATGGAGAGCTGATCTGTAGTGATCATTTTACACAGGATAGTTTTATAAACTTTCGTCGGAGACAACTGGGGTTCACTGATAATCCGCTGTTACTGGTGAATGGGGCCGAACCGACTATCTCCCGCCTCAGGCTTTTTTTATCATTCAAATTTGGCTCGGTGGGCAAATTTTTCTGTGGTGTGACAAACCGGTCATGACAATGGCCACCTATATCAGATTTTTGTGGAAATCTTTTCTGGTTCATTTGTCCTGTTCAGTCTGTGGAGGTAAAACGTCCACAAGTGAAACCATGAACACATTTGAGAGCTGCTTTATAGTAGAAAATGAAGTTGTACTTCTGATGAAACAAGACACTGACATTGTTTTTCAAGTTTAATATGGTAAAGCTGCTTGATTTTAAGCAATCTATTGTATAAACGTTATAAATAAGCATGCCTTTATTAGAATGGCTTAGTGATATACTAAGTGGTACATCGACTTAAAATAAGTTAAATGACACCGTCTGCCATAGCCTGACGTGGTCTGTATCGCTTTTACTGGCACTATGTAACTTCGGGTTTCGGGTAGGAACCCGTGCACAAAAAGAACTACAAAATTCGACTGCTTTACGGCATACGTCACTTCCCCCACCACTTCCTCAAATTCGGACGTGAGTGACCAACCAGCGTTTGTTTTTGTCATGGCCGAAGCGGTAAAAAAAACTAAGAAGACAAAGGTTTTGTTGGAGGAGACTCGGAAGAGGAAAAGGCTGAGTGATAAAGCAAGAGGCGGACAAGGATCAATATTGGGCCAGTGTTTGCTCGCTGGCGTGAGCTTAAGGAGGAGGAGGGGTGCCCGACCGATGCTGACTTGGCCGTCATGCTGTTGGACTAGTAAGTATATTGCATGCATAGCCTACTATCTCTAGTTTTTCTAATTTGTTGTCTGCCTGGCTATGTTACGGAAACTATCTGGTCCTCCATTTATCTTCATGAATCAAGTAATGCTAGTAGAGGAGAGAATTATCAATCTGGTAACTAGTAAACACTAACATGCTAGTCTTAGATGTTTAGCATGCTATTCGCTAGCATTCTCGTTCCGATTTGAGCATTGATGACTTGCAAATCGCAAATGCTTGAGTTAAAATGTTTAGTCTACTAAACATGTAGAAAGTATTAAAGGAGTAAGATTAGTAATATTATCATTACCCATATGAAAGTAAACCTGCATGCTTCATATGCAGCATCCATATACAGAGCTGCCAACTTTTGAGTTTAGCATGGCGTGAGACTTCTCCAACGGGGGGGGGCACATTCTCCAACACCGGCTCTCGCCAATAATATCTGTCTGCAGAGCCGCAGAGCCACAGTATTACCCAGCAGTTTCACCCCCAGCAGTTTTACCCCGCGCATGCGTAGTTTCACCACAACAGTTTTACCAGCACATGCGCAGTGTCACCACAACAGCTGTACCCGCGCATGCGCTGTCACATTGTTCTGTCCTAAAACGATCTAATGGTTATTGTTACCAATTATTTTTGCTTATTAGTTATTTTTTGCTCCTACTGTTGCTCGCAGGCCTTCAGGGTCCTTTACTGAAATAAATCAATGCTTGTGTCATGAAAAGTTTCATCTTTTACGTTTTTCCTCCAAAAACTAACAGCCTGGTATAATATGTACACACTTTTTGTTCAATGTAGGGTTGCCAATGCCAACCGGTCCGTATAAAACGGAATCGTCCCGTATTTGACACATAAAAGTCTTGTTCCGTATTGAACTGATTTTTGAGAATCAATTCAGTGCAAATCCATGACTTCTAATAGCTATATGTCAGACAGACTATGAACGAAGACATTAGTTGGCTATGATAAGAAAAAAAAACGACGGTGCGGTAGATAATTTTCCCCCCTGTTTGTCTATGATCAGCCGCGTAGCGTTTTTAACACCTTGGAACATTATCAGAGGGGTTAATGTGTAAACTTGAACACAGATGAAACAAATTACTTGAACACAAACTATTTACAATAATTTCAAATAAAACTGCTGTAGTGAAACTGCGCAAGCGCGGGTAAAACTGCTGGGGTGAAACTGTGGCTCTGCGGCTCTGCAGTCAGACCCTTCTCGCTCTCGCTCGCTTTCCATCTCTGCCGTGCGCGCCCGCCACGCTGATTCTCTGTCTCATGTGCGCTCGCTCTAGATTCCGGGAGATTTTAACTCATTTGCGGCATAACTAGTCGATCACAAGTGGCTCAACAGGTAAATCTATAGATAAACTCATCTTTCAGGCATTTGACCGACCGGGTTGACATTTCAGCGTGAGAAATCGGGGGTGTGGTGTGTGAGCGTGTGAAATCAATCAAATGCGTGTGTCTCAAGCCAATGCGTGAGAGTTGGCAGCTCTGATATATCTCTTTTGGTTTTGTTTATTTCAGCTACCAGAAACGGCAAGTGACATCGACACCTAGTAAAGCCACACATTCACAACTACCACAGCTGCTGGTGTCTAGCGTTAGTGAGGCTAGTGATAGGTAACATATATTTTTTTCTGAACTTCATAGCTAATTTTTAAGAATGTTGTTCATAATTAATTTTCTTTTGTTGTTTAGGGATGACATCCCAGTCCAATGTGTACAACCGCTGGAGACACAAGAAGTGGATGTACTAGAAGCCAGGTGGGTTTGCCTAATAGTGAGACAATGGTTTGTAGACTGTACTGGTGGCTTGTTGACTGCTTGTACATTTTCTTTTTCACTCGTTTATGTCTCTTCTACAATGGTTGTAGCATGCACTCCATGAGTATTGTAGAGGAGGAGCAGTTTGACTCTCCAGATGAAGAAGCAAGGAACGATTTGAGAAATAGCACGCAAGTTTTGCACATGAATTTTCTTTTTTTTCTATTTTATTAATATTTCATGAATATGTTCAAGTCTGACTATCTGTTCTTTTGCGCAGCATTGACATGGATGAACGGTGGACTAAACATAGCTTCTGTGAAGATGGGGACAGTTCTGATGAAGATTATGTCCCTTTTCTTCAGATACGGTACGGTTGTGTAATGAAATTAGAGCTAGTCCATGTTTGTTTTTGATCTATCTGTTTACCCAACTGCAGTCCTGGAGGTCAAGATGTCATTGAACAGCTGCACGAGATCAGCATGGATGAAGCCGTGATTTATGTTACAATGCCTACTTTCCCAGAAGATGATGTGAGCGATATTCCAGAGTCATACAAGGTTGTTTCTGAAGATGACATAGTTGGCAAGAATGCTAGTATCGTGTATCACGAAAATCTAAAGATGCTGGCCACCTACCTCCAATTGCCTATAGAGAGGTGCAGCAACATCAATAAGGTTACAGGAAGAGCATGCTCTGCTGGACCACCATTTGAGGTGAACTTGAAAACTAGGGCAACTGGAGTCATCTTTGAATGGGTAAGTTTGGTAAATTCTGGTGCTACACTATAATCTGTAATGCACATACCCCAGCTCCATTTCTTATGTTGGACTACTGTGTAAAGTGTGTAATGATTTTTCAAACTGAAATTAGACTTTTTTTTTTTTTTTTTTACTTTGTCAGTAATCTCTCATTATATGCACAATGGTGTTGGTAAATGTGGCTGAGGTTATTTTTACGAAATGCTGCTTCAGAGAATTTGTCAGGTGGTTAAACAGCTTGTCATACAAAATACAATTATCGAAGTTGAAAATAGATCGATTGTATATATGAATGATCAATCACAACGAATTATAATTTCTCATTCATATATCAATGGTCCCCTTCCAGATCGATTATATGAGATAACCTTTAATGGAATTAATTTAGCTATCGAACAATCTGTTTGTCCAGCAAACGGCCGTAAGATTAACTTATCAACTTCTCAACAAGGTTATCCCTTCCTTATAATTCCAAAAAAGCTATTTTCTGGCCATGAAAATTCACCTTCTTGTTATTATAAAATTTAGGTTACTGAAATAGTAAGGAATTGTACAGCTTTGTAGCTAGATCAAAAATTTCATTGACTCTGTAAAAATGAGCACGATTAGACAATTAGCAATCAAGAATATAATGGTTTTAATAAAATGAAACTATGGATACAGAATTCTACATTTAAACACGGGATACATGTATGTACAGTAAACAGTAAAACTAATGAGACAGACGAATAACGAACGGGAGTGAGAGAGAGAGATTGGGAGTGGGAGAGAGAGAGAGAGAGAGAGAGAGAGAGGATGAGAAAGTGAAACTAACGGTCAGGATGAGAGAGATCACTGGGGTGATCGCAGCATGGCAAAAATCACAGACAACGTAACCCTTAGAGAGACAACAAGAAATCACATCAATCAAATCAAATCAATAACCTATACTTGCGTATGGTTCTCTTTGTGTTGCTGAGGAACGCAGAGTCGTGTGCGTGTTTGTCCTTCGGCGCTATAGGCTTGTTCTCTCGTGTCTTCCGGGGCGAGCAGACTCGCGGGAAGTTTTAAAGGTTCACCGAACGTGAAGTTACCGAGGAAATAATTCAGAGTTCATCTCCCTCGTGGAAGGAGAGGCGAATATGAAAATAAAACTTAGTAAAGAAAGGAAAAACGGAGATGAGAGCTCACACTCCCATCTTCTTCCGTTGAGCGCAGCTTGCGTGTTTCCTTTAAGAGCCGCGGGGATTTCCAAGAGTCCTTTTAAAGTTGAAGTTGCAGGCGGTTCATTTCACTGAACGTAGGAAAGGTCCAAAGACGAAAATAAAGAAAAGACTTAAAGAAAAGAAAATAGAAACGGATGAAAACTCCCTAACGGGAGTCATGGGTCTCCTCTCTGGAAACGTAAGTGCTCTCCAGTGCTCCTCTAGTGCTCCGGTGCTTCCGTGTTCACTTGAGAAACTTCTGTGTCAGTCTTTTATGGAGAGGAGGGGTTCACGCCTGCTTCGCGTACGTGAACCAATTATCTTAGAGTATCTCGAGCGGGAAAAGTTCTTCTTTGTCCTGTCAGGATAATTTGTGATGGTATGAAATTTTGTCATTTCTACCCAGAAAGATTGTACACACAGAACAATACATTTTACTGTAATATCCTATGTATGACTTGTTTAGTCAAAACAAGACGGTCAAACAGGTACCAAGAATGGCCGGAAAGAGTAGAAGAAACATAAAGTTACATTCATATGCAGAATTACAAACATTTAATGTTCACTCACACGACTATAAAGCCATAATACCGGCTACCATGACCTAGGAAAGATCAAATTCAGGTTTATACAATTCTTAAGTGGTTATACTTATAGAAAATATAAGATTGCAGAGTCTATTCCTCTTTCTTTATCAGAATTCAAGTGGGAGCTGTGACTCCCATGGAATTCCTTTTGGGGGTCATAAAGTTTATGACCTAGCAAGAAGGAGAGTTACCGAAGGTGATCCTGTTAGGGAATCTTTCTTTGGAAGTATACTTAAGATTCGAAGTTACAGAACAGTCTCAAATTTCATCTATAGAATAAGACAAAACTAATTAGATATGCATGCATACAGGAAGGTCAGATACAATTCTGTGTTATATACATTAAGGACATTTCTATCCTAAGTTGCACACAAAGGACGTTTGTGTGCTTGTGTGTGTGTGTGTATAAGTTCATCTCGTGGTTGGTGAACTTTTGCTCATCCCCTGCGGGGGATTGTTCCGTGTGTGCGTATTCTGTGAGTTGATGAGTTTAACACCAGAATAGTGGTTGACTATCTGGCTACACAATGTCTTGTTTGTGAGGGGCAATGGACCCTGGGGAGTTTACACACGGGATCTCTAGTCGGAGCGGCGCCTTTTGGTCACATGTCGGTAAAACCGGACACTGCTTTGTGTATTCATTAGTAATTTAATCAACTGGCAGAACTGGCCACCTGCTTGCGGTTACAACTACTACATGCTAAACTGTTCTGCAATAAGTTTTTACTTTTTATCCTTGTGTAAAACTATTTTGCGTTATACCGTTTCAAGTTTACTGTTACACAAAATAAAAAATATATATAAAAAAGCAATCAATGTCATTATTTAGTTTTTCTTAGTTTGTGATGTCTTTCATAAAATCATGCGTCATACTCTACCTTGTCTGTGGCCATTGTTGATTCCAAAGCCGGTGCTGGAGATCAACAGCGAGCGTGCGTGTGAGTGTGCGACAGTAGGCTGCCCTAGGCTAAATTATTTACGACAGCGCTAATGGACAATTACGCTTCCAACCAGTAGGGTGACCGCAGAGGAAAAGTTACTTGGTGTTACTTTAAAAACTTATACATATATATATATATATATATATATATATATATATATATATACAGTACAAAACCTAAAATATTTTTAACAATAAATATAAATAATAATACCAAATAATATTATTCTTCAAGTTTTATGTTCCATCAAATAAAATAGTTTTTTAACAGTTGTGCAAAAAGATCCACAATTATCTGAATAACTGCACACAAAATCACAGAATGGCAGTGGGCCTCTATTCTGCTGCTGCATGTAAACAATTTTTTACTTACATTTTAAATTGCTGTGCAAAACAATGCAAAACAACAGTGCAAAAACAGCACTAGAACTTAATCCAAACTCAAACTGTAAACAACATGTAAGCCTATGTAGCCTTAGGAAACACAGTTGTGCAGTGCTATGCAAATTTGAATGTAACTGCTATACACAGAAAATTGGACTGGGGGTCTTACATGCACTTCATGTGGCACACTAGCACACACACGCAAGGTCTCTCGCTCTCTCCCTGTCTGGCGGCGTGCGCTACACGGTTTGGAGCACGAGCTCTTGCTCGCTCGCTCTTCCGGGAGATTTGAACTAATTTGCGAGCATCAGGGAGCCGCAATCAATATGCGGGAGACATCCCTATCTTTGATAGGCAGACGCGTGATAACAGCTTGACCGTGAGTGAAACCTAAGCGCTTGCGCACGGATGGGAGGGGCGGGTGACATTCATTTTCGGTTTACGTTTTCGGCTGGTTTTTTTTATTTTGGCCCGAAACCGATAATGCCATTTTCGGCGGCCGAAATTTCGGTGCACCCCTAGAATGGCTAATTGCAGAGCTTGTGCAAACATATCCACACTGCTATGATCAGATGCTTTTCTTATACTTTATTAAAAAATGCTTGCTGTTTTCTCAATCTTGTTGTGTATTTGTTTTTGAAAGTGGAAAGCACACAGCACATATTTATAAATCTAACCTTCGCTCTCAACAGTGTGGACAGCTTCAGATGTTCTCTAACAGTATATCACTGCTCATGTATTTCAACCTTAGTTTTACCCCTAAACGAATAACGAAAAAGTACTTTGCCGTGAGAATATAAGGGCCTTAAGGTTTTTCTCCTGTGTGAATTCTCAAGTGACTGTTCAGGTGTCCTCTTTGAGTGAAACTTTTTCCACACTGCTGGCAGGTAAAAGGTTTCTCTCCAGTGTGAATTCTCAAATTACTGTTCAGGTGTCCTCTTTGAGTGAAACATTTTCCACACTGTTGGCAGGTAAAAGGCTTCTCTCCAGTGTGAATTCTCATGTGAACGTTTATGTGTCCTCTTTGAGTGAAACTTATTCCACACTGTTGGCAGGTGAAATTACCTATAGTCCCTGTCTTTTGAGCCCTTTTTCGTGAGGTAGTTTTTTCAGTCTGTGAGCAACTAAAAGATTTTTCTTCAGTTATGATGAAATCATGATGTGTCTTGTACTTCAGATCTTGACTCTCCTCTTTCAACGGCATCAGGTCTAAGATGAAAAAAGACAAAAGTTAATCCCAGTTTAATGACACAAAAGCAACAGACATCAAAACTTATAACATGTATGCTAGATAATATACGCAATCAACTGTTTACATGGTTATTTAAAAAATGGCAGGTGCCTGTGTTTTGCATAGTTCAGCCAATCGGCATACATTTGCATCACTGGTAGTTCCTATTGTGTTGGGTTACACTCTACTCTGAAATAGGAGCTAATTTAGTTCCCCCAAAACACGTTCATATAGCTAAAATCATTCCCAGTTTCTGCAGTGACAACACACCATAAAGCGGGTACTGTTGTAAACCTTCTTCTTAAGTGTAGAAAAACTCAGAAGCGAAAACCAGGAGACTTGGGGGTATCTTTAAAGCAGGATACTTTATTTGCTGTAGTCTGCTTCGTCCAAAATCTTACCCAAGTCTAAGTCTAAGGGAACTTTACATTGTAGTTTATATACATTTCAAGGGGGTGGGATTAATTTCATAGAGGAGGGGACTCTTGAACAAAACATGTAAAGGAAAGTACCTTATTTCATCAGGTAACAGTGTAACTCAGAGCCTTGAGATGCTAATCCAATCAGCCTGATTAGATCAACTAAAGGCCCAGCTGACCTTTGAGATGTGACAAGAGGTTAATGTCCGAAACCTTGATTGCCTCAAAATGGAAAACAGTGTGTGCACTTTCTCAGTTAAAATACTGTTGAACCTAAATTAAAACATTTAATAAATTTGTAACACTACAGTATTTTCCACCAATAGTTACAGAAAATATGAAAATGTTCCTCCGGTGTGAAAGATCCTTATTTATTTTGTTAGAGCGGGGTTGGAACTAAGAGTTTTTTTTTGAGTTTTTCAGTCCTGCTGTACTTACTAAGCTACTTAAAGGGGTGTTGCATAATCTCAGAACTTCTCAATATTGTTAAAAAATCTTCTCTTTCTTTAGGACACATCTCAAAAACTTATCCGTACAACATTTTTCATTGGATATATGTACATTTGATACTTTAAAGGGTCTACTTTTATTTGTGTACTTTCAAAATAACAAAACATTGTGCTTTTCTAAAATAAAGACAACAAACTTGTGCTTCCTGCTGTCTTAGTTTCCGTGAACTACTTTCTGGAACACATCACAAAAATTAAACTTACCTCAGAAGTAGAAATGACTCTGATGTGGCTTTATTCAGAGGAGGATATAATTTCTGACAGATAAGTCATTTATTCATACTTACATTAGTTAACTTGTTATTGTTACATAAACTTATACACACTTTACTAATTGGGCTTTTCATTAACTATATTGCCTGAAATTATAATTGAAATATTTGAAATCGAGGGACAGTATGTGTCAGGATACAGGCACGGAGACAGAGGTAAGTGAATCCAAACACAGCTTTATTTAACGTGACACAAGTGCAAAGGTGAGTATTCTCAAAGTTCAGGTGCAGATTCGGTGAAGATCAATACTGTTACGATCCCTGGTCTAGGTCAGAGTGTAACATAAACAACAAAACCAATTCCTTTAGTTAGCTTGAGTTTATTGCTATTTTCTTGCCCTCTGCGTTGTTTTCAGGGCTGCATTGTGTTAACATTCATAAAACAATATCTTGAAAATACAAACTCAAAGAATCAAACAAACAGGGGAAAAGATTAGAAGCAAGATCTTCAGGGGTGAGCTAATGCCAAAACAATAAACCAAACAGAACTAACTTTCCCATGAAAACTACCTTTCCTGTGAATCAAAGAAAAGAAACAAAACATACAATGAAATACCCTATCTCCTTAACTATCACAATAACCAGGAGAAAAGAACGGCCTACAAAGAAAACAAGGCACTCACCCCCTACGGCTTCTCAAATTAATCATAACAAACAGATACGATCACGGGCACTGATGTGTTGGGTACAGATCACACAGTATCAAAGTGGTTACACAATACTCTGCTAACACAAGCTAAGAGCACATAAATCACACGATTGGGCTACATTTTCACCGGCTGACAAACACACAGTACAACACCGGGGCAATCAAAGAGGCAGAGAGCACCCTCTACAGGAATTCCGGGGAATTTATAGTCTCTGGTCCAACCACCCAGAGAGTTGCATTAGATCCAGGACCAATCCTAAAGGAGAAGGAGACAGCAGCAACAACAGCAGAAACACATAGCTGCATTACGTCACAACCGTAACAATACGTGCGGGGCAAATTACAGGTGAGCAGGTCCTCTTCAGGTTAACTGATGTCAAGCAGTCACAGATCTCTTATACTTGTCTTTTCTCTTTCAGATGTCATCGTGGGAGAGACAACTCGGCGTGAACACAGGGACCCAGGAGAATACTGGGTTTCGGGGAACAATGATCCAGACAGGATTTCAAAGAACAACGATCCAGACAGGATTTCGGAGAACAAGGATCCAGACAGGATTTCGGAGAACAAGGATCCAGACAGGATTTCGGAGAACAAGGATCCAGACAGGATTTCGGAGAACAAGGATCCAGACAGGATTTCGGAGAACAAGGATCCAGACAGGATTTCGGAGAACAAGGATTCGGACAGGATCTCTGAAGACAGTGGAACAGGAATGCAGAGGTTAGTAATTCACAGGTGAGTATACGTTACTTGTAGTGATGTTACGTCTGACACCGATGCTCCGAAGCTTGCTTCAAACTCGAACGGTCCTTGCAATGAACCACTGCTTCGGAGCTTGTATCATTACGTCACTAGTCACGTGAAAATGACTTCTGAAACAAACACACTGATTCACTCCTGTAGTGAACCACCTGACTGCTTTGACAGCCCAAGACAGTGTTGACAGGTTTGAAAACTGGCGGCTATATTTCTTATAAAAGTGAAGCCAAACCATGGCAACACCGAGAAAATAATATTTCTGAATAAAAACCATACCATTTAATGAACATTTTGTCTAAGCCTTTGCATGATGTACCCAAAGCACACCCTCTGCCAAATGTTTTTTAGGTGTTCAAGCACGAAGTGCTGAAAACCTATTGTATTTGTACTGATTTTTAGGTGTTCAAGCACGAAGTGCTGAAAACCTATTGTATTTGTGCTGATTTTTATTATTAGGTGTTCAAGCACGAAGTGCTGAAAACCTATTGTATTTGTGCTGATTTTTATTATTAGGTGTTCAAGCACGAAGTGCTGAAAACCTATTGTATTTGTGCTGATTTTTATTATTAGGTGTTCAAGCACGAAGTGCTGAAAACCTATTGTATTTGTGCTGATTTTTATTATTATTATTATTATTATTATTATTATTATTCTGCCGTAAAACGCATCGTGCAGACCAAACCGTAAGTGCTAGAGACTTGAAACTTTGTCAGATGGTAGTACAAAAATCGAGGAGAGGTTATCAAATTATGAGCCCGATTGGCCCATAGGTGGCGCTATAGCAACCAATTGCGCAAAACTGCTCATAACTCCTAGACCGTATGTCGTAGACTCAAGTGTCTTATATCTCTGGAAAGCTGGAAACCTGAAGTAAAAAACGTATATCTCCGATTTCATTTCCGCCATGATAGATTTTCCGCCATTTTGAATTTTGTCGAAAAACTACTTTTGCGAACTAGTCCCTGGTTTTTCGCCCGATCGGAACCAAACCAGTGCCAAAATGTTCTCTGGAGTCTGAATATAAATAATTATCGAAAAAAAGTTGAAATTTTGATTCACGGTCGCTAGGGGGCGCAAAATGAACGTTGTGGGCGGAGCCTATTTTACTAAAATGGCTATAACTCAAGAAGTAAATGAGATAGCTTCACCAAACTCGGTACACATGTGAATAAGTTCATTCTGAGGTCACAGTAAAAAAATCGCGACGATTGGGCACTAGGTGGCGCTATAACATTAAAAAAACATAAATAGGGCTGTGACCACCTGACCATTGGTCCGATTGACTTGAAAATTGGTATGCAGTGTCTTGGTCCAAGGCCCCATGTATGTATAAAAGGACATTGGCGTATCTCAAAAAACATGGCCGCCATCGGCCAATGAAGTTTGAGCACCTGTGAGACGAGGTTAACGGAGGCCGATCGGAACGAAACTCGATGGGCATGTTCGACTCATGGCCCAAGAGGTCTGTAAGAGTTTTGAAAGAAATCGGCCACTAGTTGGCGCTAACAAGTTTTACGGCTCTGTAATCACGTGGTGTGGCACACATCCCCACAAAATGCATATCATTTGATAGATCTCCTCATGCTGAACAACTTTGCCTCTAGAACCATTGCTGTCAATCAAATCGTTCATTAAATATTCACAAATATGTTTAAAACCTACTTTTGCGAACTAGTCCTAGGATTTTCGCCCGATCGGAACCAGACCAGTCTAGGACAATTCTCTGGACTCTCTAGATCAATAATTATCAAAAAAAAGTTGAAATTTGGCATTTGGTTGGCTATAACAGGGTCATTTATAAAATGGGCGTGGCAAAATATAGTCAAAAGCCTATAAATCCTATACGAAAACTCAGAACTTCACAAAAATTGGTGAGCATATGTGACATAACATCCTTAAAAAGCATGCCAAATTTTATGGAGATCGGACCATAGGTGGCGCTATAACTGTTAAAAAGCTTTGAAACAATGTATTTCCTATGGTAAATTGCCTGTATTTGCTGTAAATGGTGTTTTGCATTTATTATCATGTAATGTTCATATCATAATGTTCAAAACCAGTGCAGTACAATTCTCTGGACTCTCTAGATCAATAATTATCAGAAAAAGTTGAACAACTTCATTTGGATGGCTATAATAGGGTCACTTCACAATGTAGCCATGACCTAGTGTCCCCAAAAGCTTATATCTCTTCAATGAATGCTCAGATCTTCTTAAAAACAAGTCAGAACATGTGCCATATGACTCCAAACAATCATGAAAAATTTCAGACAGATCGGACAAAATTTGCCTCTATAACAGTTAAAAATGGGAAAATTAAATGAATATAATGGCATATTAAGCCAATAAGTAGTATTTTACTGCCCCCTGCTGTTTAAAATATGAATTATACTTGAGTAGTGTGACAAAATTACTATTTAGACTTTATAAAATTACTATTTTAACATTTACAATCACATTAAGTCAAATTTCATCTATTGAAGTATCACTATTGACAATTCTGTCACATTGACAAATGTGAATCCTGAATGAGACATAGTTCAAATCTCTGTATCTACAACAGAATGTGTGTGTAGTCCTATGTTTCTGAATAAATTCTGAATAATCTGATTAATAGTTTGCAAAGACATGTATGAAATAACATTCAAATATATTTTCATAATGATTTTGTGTGTGTGTGTGTGTGTGTGTGTGTGTGTAAGCTTGCATAAAGGAGTTAAAATGGAAAAACTGTCAAAATGAAAGTGGCCTGCAGAGGGCAGTAGAAGACCACTTATTGGCTCATTCTACTTATTAATGAAGTCTTTTAACAGGTGCATTCATATTTAGACACTATAAAATCACTTGTATAACAATTACTATTATAACACAATCATATTTTCTCAGAGTTTATCACTTCATTTGTTCTGACACTTCACATCAATGCTAGCAATGTGGTAAATCATGATAAACTATGGTAAATCATGCTAGAATCACAGTACTCTATGGCAGTGTTGGGAACCCTAATCAAACACACCTGATTCAACTCATCAGCTCATAATCACATAGGTTAATGAGCTGATGAGTTGAATCAGGTGTGATTGATTAGAGAGACAGAGAAAACGGGTCCTTCAGGACAGGTTTGGGAACCACTGCTCTATGGTAAATCATCCTAGAACGTAGTAAATCATACTAGAACTTGGTAAATCATGGTAAATCATGCTAGATTCATGGTAAATCATACTGGAACATGGTAAATCATGAAAAATCACACTAAAATGTGGTATATCATGGTAAATCATGCTAAAACATGGTCTATTCCATCTATGATATCAGTGGTTAAATGCTTGCTACATAAAACGTAATGTCTTTTGATGCTTGTGTGGTTAAAAATCTTAAATGCCTTAACTGCTTGAACACCGCTAAATGCTGCTTGTTATTATTATTAGGTGTTCAAGCACGAAGTGCTGAAAACCTATTGTATTTGTGCTGATTTTTATTATTATTATTAGGTGTTCAAGCACGAAGTGCTGAAAACCTATTGTATTTGTGCTGATTTTTATTATTAGGTGTTCAAGCACGAAGTGCTGAAAACCTATTGTATTTGTGCTGATTTTTATTATTAGGTGTTCAAGCACGAAGTGCTGAAAACCTATTGTATTTGTGCTGATTTTTATTATTATTATTATTATTATTATTATTATTATTATTCTGCCGTAAAACGCATCGTGCAGACCAAACCGTAAGTGCTAGAGACTTGAAACTTTGTCAGATGGTAGTACAAAAATCGAGGAGAGGTTATCAAATTATGAGCCCGATTGGCCCATAGGTGGCGCTATAGCAACCAATTGCGCAAAACTGCTCATAACTCCTAGACCGTATGTCGTAGACTCAAGTGTCTTATATCTCTGGAAAGCTGGAAACCTGAAGTAAAAAACGTATATCTCCGATTTCATTTCCGCCATGATAGATTTTCCGCCATTTTGAATTTTGTCGAAAAACTACTTTTGCGAACTAGTCCCTGGTTTTTCGCCCGATCGGAACCAAACCAGTGCCAAAATGTTCTCTGGAGTCTGAATATAAATAATTATCGAAAAAAAGTTGAAATTTTGATTCACGGTCGCTAGGGGGCGCAAAATGAACGTTGTGGGCGGAGCCTATTTTACTAAAATGGCTATAACTCAAGAAGTAAATGAGATAGCTTCACCAAACTCGGTACACATGTGAATAAGTTCATTCTGAGGTCACAGTAAAAAAATCGCGACGATTGGGCACTAGGTGGCGCTATAACATTAAAAAAACATAAATAGGGCTGTGACCACCTGACCATTGGTCCGATTGACTTGAAAATTGGTAAGCAGTGTCTTGGTCCAAGGCCCCATGTATGTATAAAAGGACATTGGCGTATCTCAAAAAACATGGCCGCCATCGGCCAATGAAGTTTGAGCACCTGTGAGACGAGGTTAACGGAGGCCGATCGGAACGAAACTCGATGGGCATGTTCGACTCATGGCCCAAGAGGTCTGTAAGAGTTTTGAAAGAAATCGGCCACTAGTTGGCGCTAACAAGTTTTACGGCTCTGTAATCACGTGGTGTGGCACACATCCCCACAAAATGCATATCATTTGATAGATCTCCTCATGCTGAACAACTTTGCCTCTAGAACCATTGCTGTCAATCAAATCGTTCATTAAATATTCACAAATATGTTTAAAACCTACTTTTGCGAACTAGTCCTAGGATTTTCGCCCGATCGGAACCAGACCAGTCTAGGACAATTCTCTGGACTCTCTAGATCAATAATTATCAAAAAAAAGTTGAAATTTGGCATTTGGTTGGCTATAACAGGGTCATTTATAAAATGGGCGTGGCAAAATATAGTCAAAAGCCTATAAATCCTATACGAAAACTCAGAACTTCACAAAAATTGGTGAGCATATGTGACATAACATCCTTAAAAAGCATGCCAAATTTTATGGAGATCGGACCATAGGTGGCGCTATAACTGTTAAAAAGCTTTGAAACAATGTATTTCCTATGGTAAATTGCCTGTATTTGCTGTAAATGGTGTTTTGCATTTATTATCATGTAATGTTCATATCATAATGTTCAAAACCAGTGCAGTACAATTCTCTGGACTCTCTAGATCAATAATTATCAGAAAAAGTTGAACAACTTCATTTGGATGGCTATAATAGGGTCACTTCACAATGTAGCCATGACCTAGTGTCCCCAAAAGCTTATATCTCTTCAATGAATGCTCAGATCTTCTTAAAAACAAGTCAGAACATGTGCCATATGACTCCAAACAATCATGAAAAATTTCAGACAGATCGGACAAAATTTGCCTCTATAACAGTTAAAAATGGGAAAATTAAATGAATATAATGGCATATTAAGCCAATAAGTAGTATTTTACTGCCCCCTGCTGTTTAAAATATGAATTATACTTGAGTAGTGTGACAAAATTACTATTTAGACTTTATAAAATTACTATTTTAACATTTACAATCACATTAAGTCAAATTTCATCTATTGAAGTATCACTATTGACAATTCTGTCACATTGACAAATGTGAATCCTGAATGAGACATAGTTCAAATCTCTGTATCTACAACAGAATGTGTGTGTAGTCCTATGTTTCTGAATAAATTCTGAATAATCTGATTAATAGTTTGCAAAGACATGTATGAAATAACATTCAAATATATTTTCATAATGATTTTGTGTGTGTGTGTGTGTGTGTGTGTGTGTGTAAGCTTGCATAAAGGAGTTAAAATGGAAAAACTGTCAAAATGAAAGTGGCCTGCAGAGGGCAGTAGAAGACCACTTATTGGCTCATTCTACTTATTAATGAAGTCTTTTAACAGGTGCATTCATATTTAGACACTATAAAATCACTTGTATAACAATTACTATTATAACACAATCATATTTTCTCAGAGTTTATCACTTCATTTGTTCTGACACTTCACATCAATGCTAGCAATGTGGTAAATCATGATAAACTATGGTAAATCATGCTAGAATCACAGTACTCTATGGCAGTGTTGGGAACCCTAATCAAACACACCTGATTCAACTCATCAGCTCATAATCACATAGGTTAATGAGCTGATGAGTTGAATCAGGTGTGATTGATTAGAGAGACAGAGAAAACGGGTCCTTCAGGACAGGTTTGGGAACCACTGCTCTATGGTAAATCATCCTAGAACGTAGTAAATCATACTAGAACTTGGTAAATCATGGTAAATCATGCTAGATTCATGGTAAATCATACTGGAACATGGTAAATCATGAAAAATCACACTAAAATGTGGTATATCATGGTAAATCATGCTAAAACATGGTCTATTCCATCTATGATATCAGTGGTTAAATGCTTGCTACATAAAACGTAATGTCTTTTGATGCTTGTGTGGTTAAAAATCTTAAATGCCTTAACTGCTTGAACACCGCTAAATGCTGCTTGCAGCTTTAATTATTATTATTATTATTATTATTATTATTCTGCCGTAAAACGCATCGTGCAGACCAAACCGTAAGTGCTAGAGACTTGAAACTTTGTCAGATGGTAGTACAAAAATCGAGGAGAGGTTATCAAATTATGAGCCCGATTGGCCCATAGGTGGCGCTATAGCAACCAATTGCGCAAAACTGCTCATAACTCCTAGACCGTATGTCGTAGACTCAAGTGTCTTATATCTCTGGAAAGCTGGAAACCTGAAGTAAAAAACGTATATCTCCGATTTCATTTCCGCCATGATAGATTTTCCGCCATTTTGAATTTTGTCGAAAAACTACTTTTGCGAACTAGTCCCTGGTTTTTCGCCCGATCGGAACCAAACCAGTGCCAAAATGTTCTCTGGAGTCTGAATATAAATAATTATCGAAAAAAAGTTGAAATTTTGATTCACGGTCGCTAGGGGGCGCAAAATGAACGTTGTGGGCGGAGCCTATTTTACTAAAATGGCTATAACTCAAGAAGTAAATGAGATAGCTTCACCAAACTCGGTACACATGTGAATAAGTTCATTCTGAGGTCACAGTAAAAAAATCGCGACGATTGGGCACTAGGTGGCGCTATAACATTAAAAAAACATAAATAGGGCTGTGACCACCTGACCATTGGTCCGATTGACTTGAAAATTGGTATGCAGTGTCTTGGTCCAAGGCCCCATGTATGTATAAAAGGACATTGGCGTATCTCAAAAAACATGGCCGCCATCGGCCAATGAAGTTTGAGCACCTGTGAGACGAGGTTAACGGAGGCCGATCGGAACGAAACTCGATGGGCATGTTCGACTCATGGCCCAAGAGGTCTGTAAGAGTTTTGAAAGAAATCGGCCACTAGTTGGCGCTAACAAGTTTTACGGCTCTGTAATCACGTGGTGTGGCACACATCCCCACAAAATGCATATCATTTGATAGATCTCCTCATGCTGAACAACTTTGCCTCTAGAACCATTGCTGTCAATCAAATCGTTCATTAAATATTCACAAATATGTTTAAAACCTACTTTTGCGAACTAGTCCTAGGATTTTCGCCCGATCGGAACCAGACCAGTCTAGGACAATTCTCTGGACTCTCTAGATCAATAATTATCAAAAAAAAGTTGAAATTTGGCATTTGGTTGGCTATAACAGGGTCATTTATAAAATGGGCGTGGCAAAATATAGTCAAAAGCCTATAAATCCTATACGAAAACTCAGAACTTCACAAAAATTGGTGAGCATATGTGACATAACATCCTTAAAAAGCATGCCAAATTTTATGGAGATCGGACCATAGGTGGCGCTATAACTGTTAAAAAGCTTTGAAACAATGTATTTCCTATGGTAAATTGCCTGTATTTGCTGTAAATGGTGTTTTGCATTTATTATCATGTAATGTTCATATCATAATGTTCAAAACCAGTGCAGTACAATTCTCTGGACTCTCTAGATCAATAATTATCAGAAAAAGTTGAACAACTTCATTTGGATGGCTATAATAGGGTCACTTCACAATGTAGCCATGACCTAGTGTCCCCAAAAGCTTATATCTCTTCAATGAATGCTCAGATCTTCTTAAAAACAAGTCAGAACATGTGCCATATGACTCCAAACAATCATGAAAAATTTCAGACAGATCGGACAAAATTTGCCTCTATAACAGTTAAAAATGGGAAAATTAAATGAATATAATGGCATATTAAGCCAATAAGTAGTATTTTACTGCCCCCTGCTGTTTAAAATATGAATTATACTTGAGTAGTGTGACAAAATTACTATTTAGACTTTATAAAATTACTATTTTAACATTTACAATCACATTAAGTCAAATTTCATCTATTGAAGTATCACTATTGACAATTCTGTCACATTGACAAATGTGAATCCTGAATGAGACATAGTTCAAATCTCTGTATCTACAACAGAATGTGTGTGTAGTCCTATGTTTCTGAATAAATTCTGAATAATCTGATTAATAGTTTGCAAAGACATGTATGAAATAACATTCAAATATATTTTCATAATGATTTTGTGTGTGTGTGTGTGTGTGTGTGTGTGTGTAAGCTTGCATAAAGGAGTTAAAATGGAAAAACTGTCAAAATGAAAGTGGCCTGCAGAGGGCAGTAGAAGACCACTTATTGGCTCATTCTACTTATTAATGAAGTCTTTTAACAGGTGCATTCATATTTAGACACTATAAAATCACTTGTATAACAATTACTATTATAACACAATCATATTTTCTCAGAGTTTATCACTTCATTTGTTCTGACACTTCACATCAATGCTAGCAATGTGGTAAATCATGATAAACTATGGTAAATCATGCTAGAATCACAGTACTCTATGGCAGTGTTGGGAACCCTAATCAAACACACCTGATTCAACTCATCAGCTCATAATCACATAGGTTAATGAGCTGATGAGTTGAATCAGGTGTGATTGATTAGAGAGACAGAGAAAACGGGTCCTTCAGGACAGGTTTGGGAACCACTGCTCTATGGTAAATCATCCTAGAACGTAGTAAATCATACTAGAACTTGGTAAATCATGGTAAATCATGCTAGATTCATGGTAAATCATACTGGAACATGGTAAATCATGAAAAATCACACTAAAATGTGGTATATCATGGTAAATCATGCTAAAACATGGTCTATTCCATCTATGATATCAGTGGTTAAATGCTTGCTACATAAAACGTAATGTCTTTTGATGCTTGTGTGGTTAAAAATCTTAAATGCCTTAACTGCTTGAACACCGCTAAATGCTGCTTGCAGCTTTAATTATTATTATTATTATTATTATTCTGCCGTAAAACGCATCGTGCAGACCAAACCGTAAGTGCTAGAGACTTGAAACTTTGTCAGATGGTAGTACAAAAATCGAGGAGAGGTTATCAAATTATGAGCCCGATTGGCCCATAGGTGGCGCTATAGCAACCAATTGCGCAAAACTGCTCATAACTCCTAGACCGTATGTCGTAGACTCAAGTGTCTTATATCTCTGGAAAGCTGGAAACCTGAAGTAAAAAACGTATATCTCCGATTTCATTTCCGCCATGATAGATTTTCCGCCATTTTGAATTTTGTCGAAAAACTACTTTTGCGAACTAGTCCCTGGTTTTTCGCCCGATCGGAACCAAACCAGTGCCAAAATGTTCTCTGGAGTCTGAATATCAATAATTATCGAAAAAAAGTTGAAATTTTGATTCACGGTCGCTAGGGGGCGCAAAATGAACGTTGTGGGCGGAGCCTATTTTACTAAAATGGCTATAACTCAAGAAGTAAATGAGATAGCTTCACCAAACTCGGTACACATGTGAATAAGTTCATTCTGAGGTCACAGTAAAAAAATCGCGACGATTGGGCACTAGGTGGCGCTATAACATTAAAAAAACATAAATAGGGCTGTGACCACCTGACCATTGGTCCGATTGACTTGAAAATTGGTATGCAGTGTCTTGGTCCAAGGCCCCATGTATGTATAAAAGGACATTGGCGTATCTCAAAAAACATGGCCGCCATCGGCCAGTGAAGTTTGAGCACCTGTGAGACGAGGTTAACGGAGGCCGATCGGAACGAAACTCGATGGGCATGTTCGACTCATGGCCCAAGAGGTCTGTAAGAGTTTTGAAAGAAATCGGCCACTAGTTGGCGCTAACAAGTTTTACGGCTCTGTAATCACGTGGTGTGGCACACATCCCCACAAAATGCATATCATTTGATAGATCTCCTCATGCTGAACAACTTTGCCTCTAGAACCATTGCTGTCAATCAAATCGTTCATTAAATATTCACAAATATGTTTAAAACCTACTTTTGCGAACTAGTCCTAGGATTTTCGCCCGATCGGAACCAGACCAGTCTAGGACAATTCTCTGGACTCTCTAGATCAATAATTATCAAAAAAAAGTTGAAATTTGGCATTTGGTTGGCTATAACAGGGTCATTTATAAAATGGGCGTGGCAAAATATAGTCAAAAGCCTATAAATCCTATACGAAAACTCAGAACTTCACAAAAATTGGTGAGCATATGTGACATAACATCCTTAAAAAGCATGCCAAATTTTATGGAGATCGGACCATAGGTGGCGCTATAACTGTTAAAAAGCTTTGAAACAATGTATTTCCTATGGTAAATTGCCTGTATTTGCTGTAAATGGTGTTTTGCATTTATTATCATGTAATGTTCATATCATAATGTTCAAAACCAGTGCAGTACAATTCTCTGGACTCTCTAGATCAATAATTATCAGAAAAAGTTGAACAACTTCATTTGGATGGCTATAATAGGGTCACTTCACAATGTAGCCATGACCTAGTGTCCCCAAAAGCTTATATCTCTTCAATGAATGCTCAGATCTTCTTAAAAACAAGTCAGAACATGTGCCATATGACTCCAAACAATCATGAAAAATTTCAGACAGATCGGACAAAATTTGCCTCTATAACAGTTAAAAATGGGAAAATTAAATGAATATAATGGCATATTAAGCCAATAAGTAGTATTTTACTGCCCCCTGCTGTTTAAAATATGAATTATACTTGAGTAGTGTGACAAAATTACTATTTAGACTTTATAAAATTACTATTTTAACATTTACAATCACATTAAGTCAAATTTCATCTATTGAAGTATCACTATTGACAATTCTGTCACATTGACAAATGTGAATCCTGAATGAGACATAGTTCAAATCTCTGTATCTACAACAGAATGTGTGTGTAGTCCTATGTTTCTGAATAAATTCTGAATAATCTGATTAATAGTTTGCAAAGACATGTATGAAATAACATTCAAATATATTTTCATAATGATTTTGTGTGTGTGTGTGTGTGTGTGTGTGTGTGTAAGCTTGCATAAAGGAGTTAAAATGGAAAAACTGTCAAAATGAAAGTGGCCTGCAGAGGGCAGTAGAAGACCACTTATTGGCTCATTCTACTTATTAATGAAGTCTTTTAACAGGTGCATTCATATTTAGACACTATAAAATCACTTGTATAACAATTACTATTATAACACAATCATATTTTCTCAGAGTTTATCACTTCATTTGTTCTGACACTTCACATCAATGCTAGCAATGTGGTAAATCATGATAAACTATGGTAAATCATGCTAGAATCACAGTACTCTATGGCAGTGTTGGGAACCCTAATCAAACACACCTGATTCAACTCATCAGCTCATAATCACATAGGTTAATGAGCTGATGAGTTGAATCAGGTGTGATTGATTAGAGAGACAGAGAAAACGGGTCCTTCAGGACAGGTTTGGGAACCACTGCTCTATGGTAAATCATCCTAGAACGTAGTAAATCATACTAGAACTTGGTAAATCATGGTAAATCATGCTAGATTCATGGTAAATCATACTGGAACATGGTAAATCATGAAAAATCACACTAAAATGTGGTATATCATGGTAAATCATGCTAAAACATGGTCTATTCCATCTATGATATCAGTGGTTAAATGCTTGCTACATAAAACGTAATGTCTTTTGATGCTTGTGTGGTTAAAAATCTTAAATGCCTTAACTGCTTGAACACCGCTAAATGCTGCTTGCAGCTTTAATTATTATTATTATTATTATTCTGCCGTAAAACGCATCGTGCAGACCAAACCGTAAGTGCTAGAGACTTGATATTTGGGTTTAAGGTAGCACAGAAATCGAGGAGAGGTTGAGAGAATATGAGCCCGATTGGCCCATAGGTGGCGCTGTAGTAACAAAAACGCGAAACTGCTCATAACTCCTAAACCGTATGTCGTACACTCAAGTGTCTTATATCATTGGAAAGCTGGACTTCTGACTTAAAAAACGTATATCTCCGATTTCATTTCCGGTATGCAAATTTTTCCGCCATTTTGAATTTTGTCGAAAAACTACTTTTGCGAACTAGTCCCTGGTTTTTCGCCCGATCGGAACCAAACCAGTGCAGAAATGTTCTCTGGAGTCTGAATATCAATAATTATCAAAAAAAAGTTGAAATTTTGATTCATGTTCGCTAGGGGGCGCAAAATAAACGCTGTGGGCGGAGCCTATTTTACTAAAATGGTTATAACTCAAGAAGTAATTGAGATAGCTTCACCAAACTCGGTACACATGTGAATGAGTTCATTCTGAGGTCACAGTAAAAAAATCGCGACGATCAAACACTAGGTGGCGCTGTAATGTGAAAAAAACATAAAAAGGGCTCTGACCAGCTGACCGTTAGTCCGATTGACTTGAAAATTGGTAAGCAGTGTCTTGGTCCAAGGCCCCATGTATGTGTATGAGGACATTGGCGTATCTAAAAAAACATGGCCGCCATCGACCAATGAAGTTTGAGCACCAATGAGACGAGGTTAACGGAGGCCGATCGGAACGAAACTCGATGGGCACGTTCGACTTATGGCCCTAGAGGCCTGTAAGAATTTTGAAAGAAATCGGCCACTAGTTGGCGCTAACGAGTTTTACGGCTCTGTAATCACTTGGTGTTGCACACATCCCCACAAAATGCATATCATTTGATAGATCTCCTCATGTTGAACAAATTTGCCTCTAGAACCATTGCTGTCAATCAAACCGTTCATTAAATATTCACGAATATGTTAAAAACCTACTTTTGCGAACTAGTCCCTGGTTTTTCGCCCGATCGGAAACAGACCAGTCTAAGACAATTCTCTGGACTCTCTAGATCAATAATTATCAAAAAAAAGTTGAACTTTACCCTATGGTTCACTATAACAGGGTCATTTAGAAAAGGGGCGTGTCAAAATACACTCAAAAGCCTATAAATCGTAAATAAAAAATCAGAACTTCACAAAAATTGATGAGCATATGTGTCATAACATGGTGAAGAAGCATGCACAGTTTCATGGAGATCGGACCATAAGTGGCGCTATAACTGTTAAAAAGCTTTAAAACCATATATATCTTATGGTAAATTGCCTGTTTAAAACCAGTGCAGTACAATTCTCTGGACTCTCTAGAATAGATCAATAATTGTCAGAAAAGGTATAACTTCTTCATTTGGATGGCTATAATAGGGTGAAAGACCAGCTGTGATGACTATATTAAACAGCTTTGATGACTATAACAGCCAATAAGTGGCATTTTACAATAAGTGGACCTGCTGTCATTTTATCATACTACTCCCTAATATTGTTATATATAATTCATATTTAGACTTTATAAAATCATTATTTTAACATTTACAATCACATTCATGTATTATTCACAATTGTGTCACAGGAAGGCTCAGGCTGAAAACGAACGTTAGGCCACGCCCTCACAGTACAAATTCACTCATAACTCGAAAACGCGAACTCCCTGCGCGCTCAAATTTGGATGGTAAAGTCCTCTATTGGGCCTTGATCGAAATCTATCGTCGCGGGCCTCGGGAGCGCCCCCCCGCGGATCGCTAATTCGAGAGACCCCCGAGTTTGAACGGCTGTAACTCTCGACCTAGACCACCTAGATTCTTGTGCGATAGCTCGTTAGAAAGGGCTCGTCCTCATCTAGCTTCGATTCGAGTTTGGTGCGATTCGGCCAGGGCATTCCCGAGATATAAGCCCCAAAATATATGCTTTTGAACGGGCATAACTCCCGGCCCCGATCGGCCACCAACACCGGGATGGTCTCGTTCAACAGGGCTCTTCGGACATTATCTAAGTTCTGAGTTTCAGATTTTTTCACTTTCTCGTTCCCGAGATATAAGTGAAAAACCAAATTTCCATTCATTCATTTCAACTCTATATAGGCTGTAATACCACTGTTGTCCACTAGAGGGAGCAGCAGTATTAGACATGTTCAATCTTTTTATCAGCTTTCAGCATTGGCTAACAAACAAATGCTTAAAGCTATTTTTTTAAATTAGTTGTATATTATTACATCACAAAGAAATATGTGAAATGCTTATAGACCATTAAAAGAGATTTCAAAAATAACATATCCCACACGTGTGTGTGTGTGTGTGTGTGTGTGTGTGTGTGTGTGTGTGTGTGTGTGTGTGTGTGTGTGTGTGTACTTGTACAACTATCTTTGTGAGGACCAGTTTGAGTTTTAGACCATTGGAGTGAGGACAAAGAGAGTAAAGTGAGGGCATTTTGGCCGGTCCTCACTTTCTGAGACCCCTTTAAAGGCTTGAGGGTCAAGACTTGGTTTTAGGGATACGGTTATAATTAGGTTAAGGGTAGGTTTAGGGTAAGGGTTCGGGTTAAGCACTTAGTTGTGATGAGTAAGGTTAGGTAAGCGGCTAGAGATTGCATTGTGTCAATGAATGTCCTCATAAAGATAGATGTACAAGAGTGTGTGTGTGTGTGTGTGTGTGTGTGTGTGTGTGTGTGTGTGTGTGTGTGTGTTTGTGTGTGTGTGTGTGTGTAAGCATGCATTATGGAGTTAACATGAAAAAACTGGGTTGCCTTAGTGCAGGATTCTAGTGAAACCAAGTTGTTTAAAATGAAAGTGAGCCAATAAGTGGTCTTCTACTGCCCTCTGCTGGCCATTTTACTTCTTAAAGCTATTTTATTATTATGATGGATTGGTAATATAATCATAGCTGTCAACCCTCCCGTTTTTTCCGGGTTTCTCACGTATTTTAGCTCTTTTCCCGCTGTCTTCCCGTTTTAGTATTTTCCCGTAAAATATCCCGTATTTTTACGCTCTGATTGTGTGAGACGTACAAGCTCCGGCAGATTCGGCTTGTTATTATTATTATTATTATTCCGCCGTAAAACGCATCGTGCAGCCCAAACCGTAAGAGCTGGAGCTTTGAAACTTTGCCAGATGGTAGTACAAAAATCGAGGAGAGGTTATCAAAGTATGAGCCCGATTGGCCCATAGGTGGCGCTATAGCAATCAATTGCGCGTAACTGCTCATAACTCCTAGACCGTAAGTCGTAGACTCAAGTGTCTTATATCATTGGAAAGCTGGATGCCTGTAGGATAAAATGTATATCTCCGATTTTATTTTTGGTATGCAAACTTGTCCGCCATTTTGAATTATGTTAAAAACCTACTTTTGTGAACTAGTCCCTGTTTTTTTGCCCTATTGGAACCAAACCAGTGCAGAAATGTTCTCTGGAGTCTGCTTATCAATAATTATTGAAAAAAAGTTGAAATTTCAAATTCCGGTCGCTAGGGGGAGTAAAATTAACGTTTTGGGAGGAGCCAATTTTACTAAAATGGCTATAACTCGAGAAGTAAATGAGATATCTTCACCAAACTTGGTACTCATATTTATGAGTTCAAATCAAGGTCACAGTAAAAAAACTGCGTCGATTGGCCACATGGTGGCGCTATAACATTAAAAAAACATAAAAAGGGGTGTGGCCACCTGACCGTTAGTCCGATTGACTTGAAAATTGGTATGCAGTGTCTTGGTCCAAGGCCCCATGTATGTGTAAAAGGATATTGGCGTATCTCAAAAAACATGGCCGCCATCGACCAATGAAGTTTGAGCACCTATGAGACGAGGTTAACGGAGGCCGATCGGAACGAAACTCGATGGGCATGTTCGACTCATGGCCCTAGAGGCCTGTAAGAATTTTGAAACAAATCGGCCACTAGTTGGCGCTAACAAGTTTTACGGCTCTGTAATCACGTGGTGTTGCACACATCCCCACAAAATGCATATCATTTGATAGATCTCCTCATGTTGAACAACTTTGCCTCTAGAACCATTGTTGTCAATCAAATCGTTCATTAAATATTCACAATTATGTTAAAAACCTAATTTTGCGAACTAGTCCCTGGTTTTTCGCCCGATCGGAACCAAACCAGTATAGGGCAATTCTCTGGACTCTCTAGATCAATAATTATTGATAAAAAGTTGAAATGTTGCATTTGGGTGGCTGTAACAGGGTCATTTAGAAAAGGGGCAGGGTAAAATACGGTCAAAAGCCTATAAATCCTAAACGAAAAGTCAAAACTTCACAGAAATTGAAGAGCATATGTCTCATAACATGGTGAAGAAGCATGCAAAGTTTCATGGAGATCGGACCATAGGTGGCGCTATAACTGTTAAAAAGCTTTAAAACCATAGATTTCCTATGGTAAATTGCCTATATTGGCTGTAAATGGTTTTTTCCATCTATTATGTCAGTGTTTAAATGTATGCTAAATAAAATGTACTGTCTTTTGATGCTTTTGTGCTTAACGGCCTTAAAGGCCTTACCTGCTTGAACACCGCTAAATGCTGCTTGCAGCTTTAATTATTATTATTATTATTATTCTGCCGTAAAACGCATCGTGCAGACCAAACCGTAAGTGCTAGAGACTTGATATTTGGGTTTAAGGTAGCACAGAAATCGAGGAGAGGTTGAGAGAATATGAGCCCGATTGGCCCATAGGTGGCGCTGTAGTAACAAAAACGCGAAACTGCTCATAACTCCTAAACCGTATGTCGTACACTCAAGTGTCTTATATCATTGGAAAGCTGGACTTCTGACTTAAAAAACGTATATCTCCGATTTCATTTCCGGTATGCAAATTTTTCCGCCATTTTGAATTTTGTCGAAAAACTACTTTTGCGAACTAGTCCCTGGTTTTTCGCCCGATCGGAACCAAACCAGTGCAGAAATGTTCTCTGGAGTCTGAATATCAATAATTATCAAAAAAAAGTTGAAATTTTGATTCATGTTCGCTAGGGGGCGCAAAATAAACGCTGTGGGCGGAGCCTATTTTACTAAAATGGTTATAACTCAAGAAGTAATTGAGATAGCTTCACCAAACTCGGTACACATGTGAATGAGTTCATTCTGAGGTCACAGTAAAAAAATCGCGACGATCAAACACTAGGTGGCGCTGTAATGTGAAAAAAACATAAAAAGGGCTCTGACCAGCTGACCGTTAGTCCGATTGACTTGAAAATTGGTAAGCAGTGTCTTGGTCCAAGGCCCCATGTATGTGTATGAGGACATTGGCGTATCTAAAAAAACATGGCCGCCATCGACCAATGAAGTTTGAGCACCAATGAGACGAGGTTAACGGAGGCCGATCGGAACGAAACTCGATGGGCACGTTCGACTTATGGCCCTAGAGGCCTGTAAGAATTTTGAAAGAAATCGGCCACTAGTTGGCGCTAACGAGTTTTACGGCTCTGTAATCACTTGGTGTTGCACACATCCCCACAAAATGCATATCATTTGATAGATCTCCTCATGTTGAACAAATTTGCCTCTAGAACCATTGCTGTCAATCAAACCGTTCATTAAATATTCACGAATATGTTAAAAACCTACTTTTGCGAACTAGTCCCTGGTTTTTCGCCCGATCGGAAACAGACCAGTCTAAGACAATTCTCTGGACTCTCTAGATCAATAATTATCAAAAAAAAGTTGAACTTTACCCTATGGTTCACTATAACAGGGTCATTTAGAAAAGGGGCGTGTCAAAATACACTCAAAAGCCTATAAATCGTAAATAAAAAATCAGAACTTCACAAAAATTGATGAGCATATGTGTCATAACATGGTGAAGAAGCATGCACAGTTTCATGGAGATCGGACCATAAGTGGCGCTATAACTGTTAAAAAGCTTTAAAACCATATATATCTTATGGTAAATTGCCTGTTTAAAACCAGTGCAGTACAATTCTCTGGACTCTCTAGAATAGATCAATAATTGTCAGAAAAGGTATAACTTCTTCATTTGGATGGCTATAATAGGGTGAAAGACCAGCTGTGATGACTATATTAAACAGCTTTGATGACTATAACAGCCAATAAGTGGCATTTTACAATAAGTGGACCTGCTGTCATTTTATCATACTACTCCCTAATATTGTTATATATAATTCATATTTAGACTTTATAAAATCATTATTTTAACATTTACAATCACATTCATGTATTATTCACAATTGTGTCACAGGAAGGCTCAGGCTGAAAACGAACGTTAGGCCACGCCCTCACAGTACAAATTCACTCATAACTCGAAAACGCGAACTCCCTGCGCGCTCAAATTTGGATGGTAAAGTCCTCTATTGGGCCTTGATCGAAATCTATCGTCGCGGGCCTCGGGAGCGCCCCCCCGCGGATCGCTAATTCGAGAGACCCCCGAGTTTGAACGGCTGTAACTCTCGACCTAGACCACCTAGATTCTTGTGCGATAGCTCGTTAGAAAGGGCTCGTCCTCATCTAGCTTCGATTCGAGTTTGGTGCGATTCGGCCAGGGCATTCCCGAGATATAAGCCCCAAAATATATGCTTTTGAACGGGCATAACTCCCGGCCCCGATCGGCCACCAACACCGGGATGGTCTCGTTCAACAGGGCTCTTCGGACATTATCTAAGTTCTGAGTTTCAGATTTTTTCACTTTCTCGTTCCCGAGATATAAGTGAAAAACCAAATTTCCATTCATTCATTTCAACTCTATATAGGCTGTAATACCACTGTTGTCCACTAGAGGGAGCAGCAGTATTAGACATGTTCAATCTTTTTATCAGCTTTCAGCATTGGCTAACAAACAAATGCTTAAAGCTATTTTTTTAAATTAGTTGTATATTATTACATCACAAAGAAATATGTGAAATGCTTATAGACCATTAAAAGAGATTTCAAAAATAACATATCCCACACGTGTGTGTGTGTGTGTGTGTGTGTGTGTGTGTGTGTGTGTGTGTGTGTGTGTGTGTGTGTGTGTACTTGTACAACTATCTTTGTGAGGACCAGTTTGAGTTTTAGACCATTGGAGTGAGGACAAAGAGAGTAAAGTGAGGGCATTTTGGCCGGTCCTCACTTTCTGAGACCCCTTTAAAGGCTTGAGGGTCAAGACTTGGTTTTAGGGATACGGTTATAATTAGGTTAAGGGTAGGTTTAGGGTAAGGGTTCGGGTTAAGCACTTAGTTGTGATGAGTAAGGTTAGGTAAGCGGCTAGAGATTGCATTGTGTCAATGAATGTCCTCATAAAGATAGATGTACAAGAGTGTGTGTGTGTGTGTGTGTGTGTGTGTGTGTGTGTGTGTGTGTGTGTGTGTGTGTGTTTGTGTGTGTGTGTGTGTGTAAGCATGCATTATGGAGTTAACATGAAAAAACTGGGTTGCCTTAGTGCAGGATTCTAGTGAAACCAAGTTGTTTAAAATGAAAGTGAGCCAATAAGTGGTCTTCTACTGCCCTCTGCTGGCCATTTTACTTCTTAAAGCTATTTTATTATTATGATGGATTGGTAATATAATCATAGCTGTCAACCCTCCCGTTTTTTCCGGGTTTCTCACGTATTTTAGCTCTTTTCCCGCTGTCTTCCCGTTTTAGTATTTTCCCGTAAAATATCCCGTATTTTTACGCTCTGATTGTGTGAGACGTACAAGCTCCGGCAGATTCGGCTTGAAGTCGTTCATCCTCGGATGCGGCGCCGCGCGCGCTGTTACAAAAAAAGCCGTGCACACAGCAAAGCGAAATGGGGTCTTGCCGGTCTTGCGCACCCAACGCGTCATTTTTGCCGCGCGCACCTTCGCGCTCGTGCGGACGCGTCGAGTATAAACCATGGTATAAACAAAGCTTAACCCGTGTCAGCGTGCGCTCTGATCGGTAAAGGGGCACAGACCTCTCCCGAATCATCTCCAGTAGTAGCAGCCTCCGAACTTCCGAAGCACCACTAACTCCGCCTCCGTTTCCCTCGTAAGCTGATATTAGTATTTAAACATTCTCTATGATAAAACATTTTTGTAAAAAATATTTTAATAACACGGTTTTGGCGATTATAGAGTTCTAATGACGGTGTTCAACTATAACCGTCGGTCTCACGGTTATGGTCACACCCCTAACACACACACACACACACACACACACACACACACACACACACACACACACACACACACACTGTCTCTCAGTCTCTCCCTCTCTCTCTCTCTCTCTCTCTATCACACACACACACACACACACACACACACACACTGTCTCTTTCTCTCTCTCATACACACACACACACACACTGTCTCTTTCTCTCTCTCACACATGTAGGCCTATATGTAGGCTAGTTATAAACTCTTTAGACTGTTAATGATTAGTGCTTCTTTTTTTTTAAAAGTTTGTGGGTAAGAATCGTGTAAAAAAAATCCCTTATTTTGGGGATGGATTCCGGGAAATCTCCCTTATTTTCAATGTTCAATGTTGACAGCTATGAATATAATTAATATTATTAAACTATATTGCCTAAATATTCAACTAAACTAAATTAGATTTTATCAACTATATTAAACTAAATTAGATTTTCACAATAACATCCCAAAAGTGTGTGTCTGTAAGCATGCATTGAGTAAACATGAAAATTTGAGAAATTTTTTTCAATAAAATTATATGATTAAAATGAAAACGAAAAATTGCGTTTTAAATGGGAAATCTGTAATAAGCATTTTTTTTTACCTACCATTTATTTCAAATATCTATAGCTATAACAAAATGTGTTTAAGCATTTTTATTAGAGTTAATATGAAAAACGTGCCATTAAAAAATACATGGAGTCAAACCAAGTCATAGAAAACAAAACTGCATTTTATTGCCAGAATAATACAATGTTGTTGTTTTTAAACAGTGCATATGAAAATAAGTAACATTAACAATCAATTAATTTATTCAAGTTCAATCGTTTGCATATTGAAGAATGTCTCTGTGGTATCATTTTATTCATTTCAATTTTTTGCACATATGAAAGAAGAAAAGTATTTGCATTAATATATGTTCAAAACTATATTGCATATATATATATATATATATATATATATATATATATATATATATATATATATATATATATATATATAATCTGTGAGACCTCCGGATTGGAACATCTGTAACTCCCTACCTAGACCAACTAGATTATTGTGGGATAGCTTGTTTGAAAGGTCCCGTCCACATCTTGCTTCACAAAGAAATATGTGAAATGCTTATAGACCATTAAAGTATATTTTCATGATGACACATCCCAATAGCATTGAAAACAACAACAACAACATGTGTGTATGTGTGTGTGTGTCTATGATGTCAGTGGTTAAATGCTTGCTGCATAAAACTTAATGTCTTTTGATGCTTTTGAGCTTAATTGCCTTAACTGCCTTAAATTCACTCATAACTCGAAAACGGAAACTCCCTGCGCGCTCAAATTTGGATGGTAAAGTCCTCTATTGGGCCTTGTTCGAAATCTATCATCGCGGGCCTCGGGAGCATTCATATAACTTTGCATTCATATATATAGACACTAAAAGATCACTTATATAACAATTACTAATATGAGACAACCATATTTTGTCAGAGTTTATCACTTCATTTGTACTGACACTTGAAATCAATGCTAGCAATGTGGTAAATCATGGTAAATCTTGTATGGACATGGCAAATCCCTGTTGTTCACAAGAGAGAGCCGTAGGATTAGACTTATTATTATGTTTTTATCAGCTTTCAGCATGAGCTAAAAAAAAATTAATGATTAAAGCTATTTTGTATTGTCATGATGCACTGTAAAATATGTTTATATAATTGGATCACAAAGAAAAATGTGAAATGCTTATTGACCATTAAACATTATTTTTACAATAACATATTTCAACAACATTGTGTGTGTGTGTGTGTGTGTGTGTGTGTGTGTGTGTGTGTGTGTGTGTGTGTGTGTGTGTGTGTGTGTGTGTGTCTGTGTGTGTGTGTCTGTGTGTGTGTGTGTTAAAGCTTCTCTTTTCTCTGTGTTTTAGCGTATTCTTTTTCTAGCACATTTAATTTTGGCAGCCATACATTTCATTACATTACAAGAAGCATAAATGGCAAATGTTTATAACTCAAGGAATTGTCACATTTCCTTAAAAAAGTAAGTACAATAGGCATGACTCTAAACAAGCATGAAAATGTTCATGGGCACTGGGCAATAGCTGCATGTATATAAAAGTTTTTAAAAAGTCAAGACTAATAATGTTCCTATTCTTTTTATGGACAATTCTTTGAAATTCCCACTAGATAGCAATATAGGATCACTTTTTTTTTTTTATTGCACTCAGTAATATTGTATAATACTAACTACATTTTTTCATTTCAAATTATATTTAAACTTTATAAAATCATTAAATAACATTACAAATAAATTTGTTCAAGGTTTACCACTTTATTGTTCATTTGAGGCATGTTTTTTCAATAATATTACATGATTACAATGAAAACTGAAGATCATGTATTTAACTGGAAACCTGTAATAAGCATTATCATTTATTTCAAATATATATATCTTCAACAAAATGTGTGTAAACACGTTTATTAGAGGTAATATGGAAAATCTGCTATAAAAACAAGTACATGGAATCAAAACAAAAGTCAAAGAAAACATCAATTTATTTATAATTGTAAAGACACAATAATAAAATGCATATGAAAATAAGAAATATGAAATAGTAAGAGAGAATTAAATTAATAATAAAAAAAATTGCATATTAAAGTATGTTTGTGTTTTTTTGAATGATCACATATTAAATGAAAATCCATAATTGTGAAGTATTAAGATTTGAAATGAGAGAATCTAGAAATAAAATGTAAAATAGTACATATCAAAATTTTAAAAAATGTCAAATAGTAACCAAAATAAAAGCAAAAATTAAAGAATAATATATTTTTAAACCAACGTAAGAAAATATTTGAAAAATATTCAATAGTTGTAAATAAATATTAATTCGTTCATTGAATTTCAATTGTTTGCATATATGAAAGTGGCAAAGTCTTTGTGTTACTATATGTTCAAAACTATATTGCATATAGTAGATTTTGAAGTATGAAATAAAATGTGAAATTACAAAATATAAAAATAAATAGAAAACTCAAAATATCAACAATAAAAATAAACCATTCATTCATTCCTTTTAAATGCATTGAAGAAAACTTACATTTAAAAAGCAAACATAACATATTCAGTAAAGTATAGTTAAGTAGTACATTAAAGAAGTGATAAATAGTAAAAGAAAAGTCTAGATTCTTCAAGAGAATCTTGAACACTCATGTCTGAACAGTTAATCAAAGTGTTCAGGCATGATATAATGATACAACAGAGTTGGAAGTAATTATTAGGTGTTCAAGCACGAAGTGCTGAAAACCTATTGTATTTGTGCTGATTTTTATTATTAGGTGTTCAAGCACGAAGTGCTGAAAACCTATTGTATTTGTGCTGATTTTTATTATTAGGTGTTCAAGCACGAAGTGCTGAAAACCTATTGTATTTGTGCTGATTTTTATTATTATTATTATTATTATTATTATTCTGCCGTAAAACGCATCGTGCAGACCAAACCGTAAGTGCTAGAGACTTGATATTTGGGTTTAAGGTAGCACAGAAATCGAGGAGAGGTTGAGAGAATATGAGCCCGATTGGCCCATAGGTGGCGCTGTAGTAACAAAAACGCGAAACTGCTCATAACTCCTAAACCGTATGTCGTACACTCAAGTGTCTTATATCATTGGAAAGCTGGACTTCTGACTTAAAAAACGTATATCTCCGATTTCATTTCCGGTATGCAAATTTTTCCGCCATTTTGAATTTTGTCGAAAAACTACTTTTGCGAACTAGTCCCTGGTTTTTCGCCCGATCGGAACCAAACCAGTGCAGAAATGTTCTCTGGAGTCTGAATATCAATAATTATCAAAAAAAAGTTGAAATTTTGATTCATGTTCGCTAGGGGGCGCAAAATAAACGCTGTGGGCGGAGCCTATTTTACTAAAATGGTTATAACTCAAGAAGTAATTGAGATAGCTTCACCAAACTCGGTACACATGTGAATGAGTTCATTCTGAGGTCACAGTAAAAAAATCGCGACGATCAAACACTAGGTGGCGCTGTAATGTGAAAAAAACATAAAAAGGGCTCTGACCAGCTGACCGTTAGTCCGATTGACTTGAAAATTGGTAAGCAGTGTCTTGGTCCAAGGCCCCATGTATGTGTATGAGGACATTGGCGTATCTAAAAAAACATGGCCGCCATCGACCAATGAAGTTTGAGCACCAATGAGACGAGGTTAACGGAGGCCGATCGGAACGAAACTCGATGGGCACGTTCGACTTATGGCCCTAGAGGCCTGTAAGAATTTTGAAAGAAATCGGCCACTAGTTGGCGCTAACGAGTTTTACGGCTCTGTAATCACTTGGTGTTGCACACATCCCCACAAAATGCATATCATTTGATAGATCTCCTCATGTTGAACAAATTTGCCTCTAGAACCATTGCTGTCAATCAAACCGTTCATTAAATATTCACGAATATGTTAAAAACCTACTTTTGCGAACTAGTCCCTGGTTTTTCGCCCGATCGGAAACAGACCAGTCTAAGACAATTCTCTGGACTCTCTAGATCAATAATTATCAAAAAAAAGTTGAACTTTACCCTATGGTTCACTATAACAGGGTCATTTAGAAAAGGGGCGTGTCAAAATACACTCAAAAGCCTATAAATCGTAAATAAAAAATCAGAACTTCACAAAAATTGATGAGCATATGTGTCATAACATGGTGAAGAAGCATGCACAGTTTCATGGAGATCGGACCATAAGTGGCGCTATAACTGTTAAAAAGCTTTAAAACCATATATATCTTATGGTAAATTGCCTGTTTAAAACCAGTGCAGTACAATTCTCTGGACTCTCTAGAATAGATCAATAATTGTCAGAAAAGGTATAACTTCTTCATTTGGATGGCTATAATAGGGTGAAAGACCAGCTGTGATGACTATATTAAACAGCTTTGATGACTATAACAGCCAATAAGTGGCATTTTACAATAAGTGGACCTGCTGTCATTTTATCATACTACTCCCTAATATTGTTATATATAATTCATATTTAGACTTTATAAAATCATTATTTTAACATTTACAATCACATTCATGTATTATTCACAATTGTGTCACAGGAAGGCTCAGGCTGAAAACGAACGTTAGGCCACGCCCTCACAGTACAAATTCACTCATAACTCGAAAACGCGAACTCCCTGCGCGCTCAAATTTGGATGGTAAAGTCCTCTATTGGGCCTTGATCGAAATCTATCGTCGCGGGCCTCGGGAGCGCCCCCCCGCGGATCGCTAATTCGAGAGACCCCCGAGTTTGAACGGCTGTAACTCTCGACCTAGACCACCTAGATTCTTGTGCGATAGCTCGTTAGAAAGGGCTCGTCCTCATCTAGCTTCGATTCGAGTTTGGTGCGATTCGGCCAGGGCATTCCCGAGATATAAGCCCCAAAATATATGCTTTTGAACGGGCATAACTCCCGGCCCCGATCGGCCACCAACACCGGGATGGTCTCGTTCAACAGGGCTCTTCGGACATTATCTAAGTTCTGAGTTTCAGATTTTTTCACTTTCTCGTTCCCGAGATATAAGTGAAAAACCAAATTTCCATTCATTCATTTCAACTCTATATAGGCTGTAATACCACTGTTGTCCACTAGAGGGAGCAGCAGTATTAGACATGTTCAATCTTTTTATCAGCTTTCAGCATTGGCTAACAAACAAATGCTTAAAGCTATTTTTTTAAATTAGTTGTATATTATTACATCACAAAGAAATATGTGAAATGCTTATAGACCATTAAAAGAGATTTCAAAAATAACATATCCCACACGTGTGTGTGTGTGTGTGTGTGTGTGTGTGTGTGTGTGTGTGTGTGTACTTGTACAACTATCTTTGTGAGGACCAGTTTGAGTTTTAGACCATTGGAGTGAGGACAAAGAGAGTAAAGTGAGGGCATTTTGGCCGGTCCTCACTTTCTGAGACCCCTTTAAAGGCTTGAGGGTCAAGACTTGGTTTTAGGGATACGGTTATAATTAGGTTAAGGGTAGGTTTAGGGTAAGGGTTCGGGTTAAGCACTTAGTTGTGATGAGTAAGGTTAGGTAAGCGGCTAGAGATTGCATTGTGTCAATGAATGTCCTCATAAAGATAGATGTACAAGAGTGTGTGTGTGTGTGTGTGTGTGTGTGTGTGTGTGTGTGTGTGTGTGTGTGTGTGTGTGTGTGTGTGTGTGTGTGTGTTTGTGTGTGTGTGTGTGTGTAAGCATGCATTATGGAGTTAACATGAAAAAACTGGGTTGCCTTAGTGCAGGATTCTAGTGAAACCAAGTTGTTTAAAATGAAAGTGAGCCAATAAGTGGTCTTCTACTGCCCTCTGCTGGCCATTTTACTTCTTAAAGCTATTTTATTATTATGATGGATTGGTAATATAATCATAGCTGTCAACCCTCCCGTTTTTTCCGGGTTTCTCACGTATTTTAGCTCTTTTCCCGCTGTCTTCCCGTTTTAGTATTTTCCCGTAAAATATCCCGTATTTTTACGCTCTGATTGTGTGAGACGTACAAGCTCCGGCAGATTCGGCTTGTTATTATTATTATTATTATTCCGCCGTAAAACGCATCGTGCAGCCCAAACCGTAAGAGCTGGAGCTTTGAAACTTTGCCAGATGGTAGTACAAAAATCGAGGAGAGGTTATCAAAGTATGAGCCCGATTGGCCCATAGGTGGCGCTATAGCAATCAATTGCGCGTAACTGCTCATAACTCCTAGACCGTAAGTCGTAGACTCAAGTGTCTTATATCATTGGAAAGCTGGATGCCTGTAGGATAAAATGTATATCTCCGATTTTATTTTTGGTATGCAAACTTGTCCGCCATTTTGAATTATGTTAAAAACCTACTTTTGTGAACTAGTCCCTGTTTTTTTGCCCTATTGGAACCAAACCAGTGCAGAAATGTTCTCTGGAGTCTGCTTATCAATAATTATTGAAAAAAAGTTGAAATTTCAAATTCCGGTCGCTAGGGGGAGTAAAATTAACGTTTTGGGAGGAGCCAATTTTACTAAAATGGCTATAACTCGAGAAGTAAATGAGATATCTTCACCAAACTTGGTACTCATATTTATGAGTTCAAATCAAGGTCACAGTAAAAAAACTGCGTCGATTGGCCACATGGTGGCGCTATAACATTAAAAAAACATAAAAAGGGGTGTGGCCACCTGACCGTTAGTCCGATTGACTTGAAAATTGGTATGCAGTGTCTTGGTCCAAGGCCCCATGTATGTGTAAAAGGATATTGGCGTATCTCAAAAAACATGGCCGCCATCGACCAATGAAGTTTGAGCACCTATGAGACGAGGTTAACGGAGGCCGATCGGAACGAAACTCGATGGGCATGTTCGACTCATGGCCCTAGAGGCCTGTAAGAATTTTGAAACAAATCGGCCACTAGTTGGCGCTAACAAGTTTTACGGCTCTGTAATCACGTGGTGTTGCACACATCCCCACAAAATGCATATCATTTGATAGATCTCCTCATGTTGAACAACTTTGCCTCTAGAACCATTGTTGTCAATCAAATCGTTCATTAAATATTCACAATTATGTTAAAAACCTAATTTTGCGAACTAGTCCCTGGTTTTTCGCCCGATCGGAACCAAACCAGTATAGGGCAATTCTCTGGACTCTCTAGATCAATAATTATTGATAAAAAGTTGAAATGTTGCATTTGGGTGGCTGTAACAGGGTCATTTAGAAAAGGGGCAGGGTAAAATACGGTCAAAAGCCTATAAATCCTAAACGAAAAGTCAAAACTTCACAGAAATTGAAGAGCATATGTCTCATAACATGGTGAAGAAGCATGCAAAGTTTCATGGAGATCGGACCATAGGTGGCGCTATAACTGTTAAAAAGCTTTAAAACCATAGATTTCCTATGGTAAATTGCCTATATTGGCTGTAAATGGTTTTTTCCATCTATTATGTCAGTGTTTAAATGTATGCTAAATAAAATGTACTGTCTTTTGATGCTTTTGTGCTTAACGGCCTTAAAGGCCTTACCTGCTTGAACACCGCTAAATGCTGCTTGCAGCTTTAATTATTATTATTATTATTCTGCCGTAAAACGCATCGTGCAGACCAAACCGTAAGTGCTAGAGACTTGATATTTGGGTTTAAGGTAGCACAGAAATCGAGGAGAGGTTGAGAGAATATGAGCCCGATTGGCCCATAGGTGGCGCTGTAGTAACAAAAACGCGAAACTGCTCATAACTCCTAAACCGTATGTCGTACACTCAAGTGTCTTATATCATTGGAAAGCTGGACTTCTGACTTAAAAAACGTATATCTCCGATTTCATTTCCGGTATGCAAATTTTTCCGCCATTTTGAATTTTGTCGAAAAACTACTTTTGCGAACTAGTCCCTGGTTTTTCGCCCGATCGGAACCAAACCAGTGCAGAAATGTTCTCTGGAGTCTGAATATCAATAATTATCAAAAAAAAGTTGAAATTTTGATTCATGTTCGCTAGGGGGCGCAAAATAAACGCTGTGGGCGGAGCCTATTTTACTAAAATGGTTATAACTCAAGAAGTAATTGAGATAGCTTCACCAAACTCGGTACACATGTGAATGAGTTCATTCTGAGGTCACAGTAAAAAAATCGCGACGATCAAACACTAGGTGGCGCTGTAATGTGAAAAAAACATAAAAAGGGCTCTGACCAGCTGACCGTTAGTCCGATTGACTTGAAAATTGGTAAGCAGTGTCTTGGTCCAAGGCCCCATGTATGTGTATGAGGACATTGGCGTATCTAAAAAAACATGGCCGCCATCGACCAATGAAGTTTGAGCACCAATGAGACGAGGTTAACGGAGGCCGATCGGAACGAAACTCGATGGGCACGTTCGACTTATGGCCCTAGAGGCCTGTAAGAATTTTGAAAGAAATCGGCCACTAGTTGGCGCTAACGAGTTTTACGGCTCTGTAATCACTTGGTGTTGCACACATCCCCACAAAATGCATATCATTTGATAGATCTCCTCATGTTGAACAAATTTGCCTCTAGAACCATTGCTGTCAATCAAACCGTTCATTAAATATTCACGAATATGTTAAAAACCTACTTTTGCGAACTAGTCCCTGGTTTTTCGCCCGATCGGAAACAGACCAGTCTAAGACAATTCTCTGGACTCTCTAGATCAATAATTATCAAAAAAAAGTTGAACTTTACCCTATGGTTCACTATAACAGGGTCATTTAGAAAAGGGGCGTGTCAAAATACACTCAAAAGCCTATAAATCGTAAATAAAAAATCAGAACTTCACAAAAATTGATGAGCATATGTGTCATAACATGGTGAAGAAGCATGCACAGTTTCATGGAGATCGGACCATAAGTGGCGCTATAACTGTTAAAAAGCTTTAAAACCATATATATCTTATGGTAAATTGCCTGTTTAAAACCAGTGCAGTACAATTCTCTGGACTCTCTAGAATAGATCAATAATTGTCAGAAAAGGTATAACTTCTTCATTTGGATGGCTATAATAGGGTGAAAGACCAGCTGTGATGACTATATTAAACAGCTTTGATGACTATAACAGCCAATAAGTGGCATTTTACAATAAGTGGACCTGCTGTCATTTTATCATACTACTCCCTAATATTGTTATATATAATTCATATTTAGACTTTATAAAATCATTATTTTAACATTTACAATCACATTCATGTATTATTCACAATTGTGTCACAGGAAGGCTCAGGCTGAAAACGAACGTTAGGCCACGCCCTCACAGTACAAATTCACTCATAACTCGAAAACGCGAACTCCCTGCGCGCTCAAATTTGGATGGTAAAGTCCTCTATTGGGCCTTGATCGAAATCTATCGTCGCGGGCCTCGGGAGCGCCCCCCCGCGGATCGCTAATTCGAGAGACCCCCGAGTTTGAACGGCTGTAACTCTCGACCTAGACCACCTAGATTCTTGTGCGATAGCTCGTTAGAAAGGGCTCGTCCTCATCTAGCTTCGATTCGAGTTTGGTGCGATTCGGCCAGGGCATTCCCGAGATATAAGCCCCAAAATATATGCTTTTGAACGGGCATAACTCCCGGCCCCGATCGGCCACCAACACCGGGATGGTCTCGTTCAACAGGGCTCTTCGGACATTATCTAAGTTCTGAGTTTCAGATTTTTTCACTTTCTCGTTCCCGAGATATAAGTGAAAAACCAAATTTCCATTCATTCATTTCAACTCTATATAGGCTGTAATACCACTGTTGTCCACTAGAGGGAGCAGCAGTATTAGACATGTTCAATCTTTTTATCAGCTTTCAGCATTGGCTAACAAACAAATGCTTAAAGCTATTTTTTTAAATTAGTTGTATATTATTACATCACAAAGAAATATGTGAAATGCTTATAGACCATTAAAAGAGATTTCAAAAATAACATATCCCACACGTGTGTGTGTGTGTGTGTGTGTGTGTGTGTGTGTGTGTGTGTGTGTGTGTGTGTGTGTGTGTGTGTACTTGTACAACTATCTTTGTGAGGACCAGTTTGAGTTTTAGACCATTGGAGTGAGGACAAAGAGAGTAAAGTGAGGGCATTTTGGCCGGTCCTCACTTTCTGAGACCCCTTTAAAGGCTTGAGGGTCAAGACTTGGTTTTAGGGATACGGTTATAATTAGGTTAAGGGTAGGTTTAGGGTAAGGGTTCGGGTTAAGCACTTAGTTGTGATGAGTAAGGTTAGGTAAGCGGCTAGAGATTGCATTGTGTCAATGAATGTCCTCATAAAGATAGATGTACAAGAGTGTGTGTGTGTGTGTGTGTGTGTGTGTGTGTGTGTGTGTGTGTGTGTGTGTGTGTGTGTGTTTGTGTGTGTGTGTGTGTGTAAGCATGCATTATGGAGTTAACATGAAAAAACTGGGTTGCCTTAGTGCAGGATTCTAGTGAAACCAAGTTGTTTAAAATGAAAGTGAGCCAATAAGTGGTCTTCTACTGCCCTCTGCTGGCCATTTTACTTCTTAAAGCTATTTTATTATTATGATGGATTGGTAATATAATCATAGCTGTCAACCCTCCCGTTTTTTCCGGGTTTCTCACGTATTTTAGCTCTTTTCCCGCTGTCTTCCCGTTTTAGTATTTTCCCGTAAAATATCCCGTATTTTTACGCTCTGATTGTGTGAGACGTACAAGCTCCGGCAGATTCGGCTTGTTATTATTATTATTATTATTCCGCCGTAAAACGCATCGTGCAGCCCAAACCGTAAGAGCTGGAGCTTTGAAACTTTGCCAGATGGTAGTACAAAAATCGAGGAGAGGTTATCAAAGTATGAGCCCGATTGGCCCATAGGTGGCGCTATAGCAATCAATTGCGCGTAACTGCTCATAACTCCTAGACCGTAAGTCGTAGACTCAAGTGTCTTATATCATTGGAAAGCTGGATGCCTGTAGGATAAAATGTATATCTCCGATTTTATTTTTGGTATGCAAACTTGTCCGCCATTTTGAATTATGTTAAAAACCTACTTTTGTGAACTAGTCCCTGTTTTTTTGCCCTATTGGAACCAAACCAGTGCAGAAATGTTCTCTGGAGTCTGCTTATCAATAATTATTGAAAAAAAGTTGAAATTTCAAATTCCGGTCGCTAGGGGGAGTAAAATTAACGTTTTGGGAGGAGCCAATTTTACTAAAATGGCTATAACTCGAGAAGTAAATGAGATATCTTCACCAAACTTGGTACTCATATTTATGAGTTCAAATCAAGGTCACAGTAAAAAAACTGCGTCGATTGGCCACATGGTGGCGCTATAACATTAAAAAAACATAAAAAGGGGTGTGGCCACCTGACCGTTAGTCCGATTGACTTGAAAATTGGTATGCAGTGTCTTGGTCCAAGGCCCCATGTATGTGTAAAAGGATATTGGCGTATCTCAAAAAACATGGCCGCCATCGACCAATGAAGTTTGAGCACCTATGAGACGAGGTTAACGGAGGCCGATCGGAACGAAACTCGATGGGCATGTTCGACTCATGGCCCTAGAGGCCTGTAAGAATTTTGAAACAAATCGGCCACTAGTTGGCGCTAACAAGTTTTACGGCTCTGTAATCACGTGGTGTTGCACACATCCCCACAAAATGCATATCATTTGATAGATCTCCTCATGTTGAACAACTTTGCCTCTAGAACCATTGTTGTCAATCAAATCGTTCATTAAATATTCACAATTATGTTAAAAACCTAATTTTGCGAACTAGTCCCTGGTTTTTCGCCCGATCGGAACCAAACCAGTATAGGGCAATTCTCTGGACTCTCTAGATCAATAATTATTGATAAAAAGTTGAAATGTTGCATTTGGGTGGCTGTAACAGGGTCATTTAGAAAAGGGGCAGGGTAAAATACGGTCAAAAGCCTATAAATCCTAAACGAAAAGTCAAAACTTCACAGAAATTGAAGAGCATATGTCTCATAACATGGTGAAGAAGCATGCAAAGTTTCATGGAGATCGGACCATAGGTGGCGCTATAACTGTTAAAAAGCTTTAAAACCATAGATTTCCTATGGTAAATTGCCTATATTGGCTGTAAATGGTTTTTTCCATCTATTATGTCAGTGTTTAAATGTATGCTAAATAAAATGTACTGTCTTTTGATGCTTTTGTGCTTAACGGCCTTAAAGGCCTTACCTGCTTGAACACCGCTAAATGCTGCTTGCAGCTTTAATTATTATTATTATTATTATTCTGCCGTAAAACGCATCGTGCAGACCAAACCGTAAGTGCTAGAGACTTGATATTTGGGTTTAAGGTAGCACAGAAATCGAGGAGAGGTTGAGAGAATATGAGCCCGATTGGCCCATAGGTGGCGCTGTAGTAACAAAAACGCGAAACTGCTCATAACTCCTAAACCGTATGTCGTACACTCAAGTGTCTTATATCATTGGAAAGCTGGACTTCTGACTTAAAAAACGTATATCTCCGATTTCATTTCCGGTATGCAAATTTTTCCGCCATTTTGAATTTTGTCGAAAAACTACTTTTGCGAACTAGTCCCTGGTTTTTCGCCCGATCGGAACCAAACCAGTGCAGAAATGTTCTCTGGAGTCTGAATATCAATAATTATCAAAAAAAAGTTGAAATTTTGATTCATGTTCGCTAGGGGGCGCAAAATAAACGCTGTGGGCGGAGCCTATTTTACTAAAATGGTTATAACTCAAGAAGTAATTGAGATAGCTTCACCAAACTCGGTACACATGTGAATGAGTTCATTCTGAGGTCACAGTAAAAAAATCGCGACGATCAAACACTAGGTGGCGCTGTAATGTGAAAAAAACATAAAAAGGGCTCTGACCAGCTGACCGTTAGTCCGATTGACTTGAAAATTGGTAAGCAGTGTCTTGGTCCAAGGCCCCATGTATGTGTATGAGGACATTGGCGTATCTAAAAAAACATGGCCGCCATCGACCAATGAAGTTTGAGCACCAATGAGACGAGGTTAACGGAGGCCGATCGGAACGAAACTCGATGGGCACGTTCGACTTATGGCCCTAGAGGCCTGTAAGAATTTTGAAAGAAATCGGCCACTAGTTGGCGCTAACGAGTTTTACGGCTCTGTAATCACTTGGTGTTGCACACATCCCCACAAAATGCATATCATTTGATAGATCTCCTCATGTTGAACAAATTTGCCTCTAGAACCATTGCTGTCAATCAAACCGTTCATTAAATATTCACGAATATGTTAAAAACCTACTTTTGCGAACTAGTCCCTGGTTTTTCGCCCGATCGGAAACAGACCAGTCTAAGACAATTCTCTGGACTCTCTAGATCAATAATTATCAAAAAAAAGTTGAACTTTACCCTATGGTTCACTATAACAGGGTCATTTAGAAAAGGGGCGTGTCAAAATACACTCAAAAGCCTATAAATCGTAAATAAAAAATCAGAACTTCACAAAAATTGATGAGCATATGTGTCATAACATGGTGAAGAAGCATGCACAGTTTCATGGAGATCGGACCATAAGTGGCGCTATAACTGTTAAAAAGCTTTAAAACCATATATATCTTATGGTAAATTGCCTGTTTAAAACCAGTGCAGTACAATTCTCTGGACTCTCTAGAATAGATCAATAATTGTCAGAAAAGGTATAACTTCTTCATTTGGATGGCTATAATAGGGTGAAAGACCAGCTGTGATGACTATATTAAACAGCTTTGATGACTATAACAGCCAATAAGTGGCATTTTACAATAAGTGGACCTGCTGTCATTTTATCATACTACTCCCTAATATTGTTATATATAATTCATATTTAGACTTTATAAAATCATTATTTTAACATTTACAATCACATTCATGTATTATTCACAATTGTGTCACAGGAAGGCTCAGGCTGAAAACGAACGTTAGGCCACGCCCTCACAGTACAAATTCACTCATAACTCGAAAACGCGAACTCCCTGCGCGCTCAAATTTGGATGGTAAAGTCCTCTATTGGGCCTTGATCGAAATCTATCGTCGCGGGCCTCGGGAGCGCCCCCCCGCGGATCGCTAATTCGAGAGACCCCCGAGTTTGAACGGCTGTAACTCTCGACCTAGACCACCTAGATTCTTGTGCGATAGCTCGTTAGAAAGGGCTCGTCCTCATCTAGCTTCGATTCGAGTTTGGTGCGATTCGGCCAGGGCATTCCCGAGATATAAGCCCCAAAATATATGCTTTTGAACGGGCATAACTCCCGGCCCCGATCGGCCACCAACACCGGGATGGTCTCGTTCAACAGGGCTCTTCGGACATTATCTAAGTTCTGAGTTTCAGATTTTTTCACTTTCTCGTTCCCGAGATATAAGTGAAAAACCAAATTTCCATTCATTCATTTCAACTCTATATAGGCTGTAATACCACTGTTGTCCACTAGAGGGAGCAGCAGTATTAGACATGTTCAATCTTTTTATCAGCTTTCAGCATTGGCTAACAAACAAATGCTTAAAGCTATTTTTTTAAATTAGTTGTATATTATTACATCACAAAGAAATATGTGAAATGCTTATAGACCATTAAAAGAGATTTCAAAAATAACATATCCCACACGTGTGTGTGTGTGTGTGTGTGTGTGTGTGTGTGTGTGTGTGTGTGTGTGTGTGTGTGTGTGTGTGTACTTGTACAACTATCTTTGTGAGGACCAGTTTGAGTTTTAGACCATTGGAGTGAGGACAAAGAGAGTAAAGTGAGGGCATTTTGGCCGGTCCTCACTTTCTGAGACCCCTTTAAAGGCTTGAGGGTCAAGACTTGGTTTTAGGGATACGGTTATAATTAGGTTAAGGGTAGGTTTAGGGTAAGGGTTCGGGTTAAGCACTTAGTTGTGATGAGTAAGGTTAGGTAAGCGGCTAGAGATTGCATTGTGTCAATGAATGTCCTCATAAAGATAGATGTACAAGAGTGTGTGTGTGTGTGTGTGTGTGTGTGTGTGTGTGTGTGTGTGTGTGTGTGTGTGTGTGTGTGTGTGTGTGTGTGTGTTTGTGTGTGTGTGTGTGTGTAAGCATGCATTATGGAGTTAACATGAAAAAACTGGGTTGCCTTAGTGCAGGATTCTAGTGAAACCAAGTTGTTTAAAATGAAAGTGAGCCAATAAGTGGTCTTCTACTGCCCTCTGCTGGCCATTTTACTTCTTAAAGCTATTTTATTATTATGATGGATTGGTAATATAATCATAGCTGTCAACCCTCCCGTTTTTTCCGGGTTTCTCACGTATTTTAGCTCTTTTCCCGCTGTCTTCCCGTTTTAGTATTTTCCCGTAAAATATCCCGTATTTTTACGCTCTGATTGTGTGAGACGTACAAGCTCCGGCAGATTCGGCTTGAAGTCGTTCATCCTCGGATGCGGCGCCGCGCGCGCTGTTACAAAAAAAGCCGTGCACACAGCAAAGCGAAATGGGGTCTTGCCGGTCTTGCGCACCCAACGCGTCATTTTTGCCGCGCGCACCTTCGCGCTCGTGCGGACGCGTCGAGTATAAACCATGGTATAAACAAAGCTTAACCCGTGTCAGCGTGCGCTCTGATCGGTAAAGGGGCACAGACCTCTCCCGAATCATCTCCAGTAGTAGCAGCCTCCGAACTTCCGAAGCACCACTAACTCCGCCTCCGTTTCCCTCGTAAGCTGATATTAGTATTTAAACATTCTCTATGATAAAACATTTTTGTAAAAAATATTTTAATAACACGGTTTTGGCAATTATAGAGTTCTAATGACGGTGTTCAACTATAACCGTCGGTCTCACGGTTATGGTCACACCCCTAACACACACACACACACACACACACACACACACACACACACACACACACACACACACACACACACACACACACACACTGTCTCTCAGTCTCTCCCTCTCTCTCTCTCTCTCTCTCTCTCACACACACACACACACACACACACACACACACTGTCTCTTTCTCTCTCTCATACACACACACACACACACTGTCTCTTTCTCTCTCTCACACATGTAGGCCTATATGTAGGCTAGTTATAAACTCTTTAGACTGTTAATGATTAGTGCTTCTTTTTTTTTAAAAGTTTGTGGGTAAGAATCGTGTAAAAAAAATCCCTTATTTTGGGGATGGATTCCGGGAAATCTCCCTTATTTTCAATGTTCAATGTTGACAGCTATGAATATAATTAATATTATTAAACTATATTGCCTAAATATTCAACTAAACTAAATTAGATTTTATCAACTATATTTAGGTGTTCAAGCACGAAGTGCTGAAAACCTATTGTATTTGTGCTGATTTTTATTATTAGGTGTTCAAGCACGAAGTGCTGAAAACCTATTGTATTTGTGCTGATTTTTATTATTAGGTGTTCAAGCACGAAGTGCTGAAAACCTATTGTATTTGTGCTGATTTTTATTATTAGGTGTTCAAGCACGAAGTGCTGAAAACCTATTGTATTTGTGCTGATTTTTATTATTAGGTGTTCAAGCACGAAGTGCTGAAAACCTATTGTATTTGTGCTGATTTTTATTATTATTATTATTATTATTATTATTATTATTATTCTGCCGTAAAACGCATCGTGCAGACCAAACCGTAAGTGCTAGAGACTTGAAACTTTGTCAGATGGTAGTACAAAAATCGAGGAGAGGTTATCAAATTATGAGCCCGATTGGCCCATAGGTGGCGCTATAGCAACCAATTGCGCAAAACTGCTCATAACTCCTAGACCGTATGTCGTAGACTCAAGTGTCTTATATCTCTGGAAAGCTGGAAACCTGAAGTAAAAAACGTATATCTCCGATTTCATTTCCGCCATGATAGATTTTCCGCCATTTTGAATTTTGTCGAAAAACTACTTTTGCGAACTAGTCCCTGGTTTTTCGCCCGATCGGAACCAAACCAGTGCCAAAATGTTCTCTGGAGTCTGAATATAAATAATTATCGAAAAAAAGTTGAAATTTTGATTCACGGTCGCTAGGGGGCGCAAAATGAACGTTGTGGGCGGAGCCTATTTTACTAAAATGGCTATAACTCAAGAAGTAAATGAGATAGCTTCACCAAACTCGGTACACATGTGAATAAGTTCATTCTGAGGTCACAGTAAAAAAATCGCGACGATTGGGCACTAGGTGGCGCTATAACATTAAAAAAACATAAATAGGGCTGTGACCACCTGACCATTGGTCCGATTGACTTGAAAATTGGTATGCAGTGTCTTGGTCCAAGGCCCCATGTATGTATAAAAGGACATTGGCGTATCTCAAAAAACATGGCCGCCATCGGCCAATGAAGTTTGAGCACCTGTGAGACGAGGTTAACGGAGGCCGATCGGAACGAAACTCGATGGGCATGTTCGACTCATGGCCCAAGAGGTCTGTAAGAGTTTTGAAAGAAATCGGCCACTAGTTGGCGCTAACAAGTTTTACGGCTCTGTAATCACGTGGTGTGGCACACATCCCCACAAAATGCATATCATTTGATAGATCTCCTCATGCTGAACAACTTTGCCTCTAGAACCATTGCTGTCAATCAAATCGTTCATTAAATATTCACAAATATGTTTAAAACCTACTTTTGCGAACTAGTCCTAGGATTTTCGCCCGATCGGAACCAGACCAGTCTAGGACAATTCTCTGGACTCTCTAGATCAATAATTATCAAAAAAAAGTTGAAATTTGGCATTTGGTTGGCTATAACAGGGTCATTTATAAAATGGGCGTGGCAAAATATAGTCAAAAGCCTATAAATCCTATACGAAAACTCAGAACTTCACAAAAATTGGTGAGCATATGTGACATAACATCCTTAAAAAGCATGCCAAATTTTATGGAGATCGGACCATAGGTGGCGCTATAACTGTTAAAAAGCTTTGAAACAATGTATTTCCTATGGTAAATTGCCTGTATTTGCTGTAAATGGTGTTTTGCATTTATTATCATGTAATGTTCATATCATAATGTTCAAAACCAGTGCAGTACAATTCTCTGGACTCTCTAGATCAATAATTATCAGAAAAAGTTGAACAACTTCATTTGAATGGCTATAATAGGGTCACTTCACAATGTAGCCATGACCTAGTGTCCCCAAAAGCTTATATCTCTTCAATGAATGCTCAGATCTTCTTAAAAACAAGTCAGAACATGTGCCATATGACTCCAAACAATCATGAAAAATTTCAGACAGATCGGACAAAATTTGCCTCTATAACAGTTAAAAATGGGAAAATTAAATGAATATAATGGCATATTAAGCCAATAAGTAGTATTTTACTGCCCCCTGCTGTTTAAAATATGAATTATACTTGAGTAGTGTGACAAAATTACTATTTAGACTTTATAAAATTACTATTTTAACATTTACAATCACATTAAGTCAAATTTCATCTATTGAAGTATCACTATTGACAATTCTGTCACATTGACAAATGTGAATCCTGAATGAGACATAGTTCAAATCTCTGTATCTACAACAGAATGTGTGTGTAGTCCTATGTTTCTGAATAAATTCTGAATAATCTGATTAATAGTTTGCAAAGACATGTATGAAATAACATTCAAATATATTTTCATAATGATTTTGTGTGTGTGTGTGTGTGTGTGTGTGTGTGTAAGCTTGCATAAAGGAGTTAAAATGGAAAAACTGTCAAAATGAAAGTGGCCTGCAGAGGGCAGTAGAAGACCACTTATTGGCTCATTCTACTTATTAATGAAGTCTTTTAACAGGTGCATTCATATTTAGACACTATAAAATCACTTGTATAACAATTACTATTATAACACAATCATATTTTCTCAGAGTTTATCACTTCATTTGTTCTGACACTTCACATCAATGCTAGCAATGTGGTAAATCATGATAAACTATGGTAAATCATGCTAGAATCACAGTACTCTATGGCAGTGTTGGGAACCCTAATCAAACACACCTGATTCAACTCATCAGCTCATAATCACATAGGTTAATGAGCTGATGAGTTGAATCAGGTGTGATTGATTAGAGAGACAGAGAAAACGGGTCCTTCAGGACAGGTTTGGGAACCACTGCTCTATGGTAAATCATCCTAGAACGTAGTAAATCATACTAGAACTTGGTAAATCATGGTAAATCATGCTAGATTCATGGTAAATCATACTGGAACATGGTAAATCATGAAAAATCACACTAAAATGTGGTATATCATGGTAAATCATGCTAAAACATGGTCTATTCCATCTATGATATCAGTGGTTAAATGCTTGCTACATAAAACGTAATGTCTTTTGATGCTTGTGTGGTTAAAAATCTTAAATGCCTTAACTGCTTGAACACCGCTAAATGCTGCTTGCAGCTTTAATTAGGTGTTCAAGCACGAAGTGCTGAAAACCTATTGTATTTGTGCTGATTTTTATTATTATTATTATTATTATTATTATTATTATTCTGCCGTAAAACGCATCGTGCAGACCAAACCGTAAGTGCTAGAGACTTGAAACTTTGTCAGATGGTAGTACAAAAATCGAGGAGAGGTTGTCAAATTATGAGCCCGATTGGCCCATAGGTGGCGCTATAGCAACCAATTGCGCAAAACTGCTCATAACTCCTAGACCGTATGTCGTAGACTCAAGTGTCTTATATCTCTGGAAAGCTGGAAACCTGAAGTAAAAAACGTATATCTCCGATTTCATTTCCGCCATGATAGATTTTCCGCCATTTTGAATTTTGTCGAAAAACTACTTTTGCGAACTAGTCCCTGGTTTTTCGCCCGATCGGAACCAAACCAGTGCCAAAATGTTCTCTGGAGTCTGAATATAAATAATTATCGAAAAAAAGTTGAAATTTTGATTCACGGTCGCTAGGGGGCGCAAAATGAACGTTGTGGGCGGAGCCTATTTTACTAAAATGGCTATAACTCAAGAAGTAAATGAGATAGCTTCACCAAACTCGGTACACATGTGAATAAGTTCATTCTGAGGTCACAGTAAAAAAATCGCGACGATTGGGCACTAGGTGGCGCTATAACATTAAAAAAACATAAATAGGGCTGTGACCACCTGACCATTGGTCCGATTGACTTGAAAATTGGTATGCAGTGTCTTGGTCCAAGGCCCCATGTATGTATAAAAGGACATTGGCGTATCTCAAAAAACATGGCCGCCATCGGCCAATGAAGTTTGAGCACCTGTGAGACGAGGTTAACGGAGGCCGATCGGAACGAAACTCGATGGGCATGTTCGACTCATGGCCCAAGAGGTCTGTAAGAGTTTTGAAAGAAATCGGCCACTAGTTGGCGCTAACAAGTTTTACGGCTCTGTAATCACGTGGTGTGGCACACATCCCCACAAAATGCATATCATTTGATAGATCTCCTCATGCTGAACAACTTTGCCTCTAGAACCATTGCTGTCAATCAAATCGTTCATTAAATATTCACAAATATGTTTAAAACCTACTTTTGCGAACTAGTCCTAGGATTTTCGCCCGATCGGAACCAGACCAGTCTAGGACAATTCTCTGGACTCTCTAGATCAATAATTATCAAAAAAAAGTTGAAATTTGGCATTTGGTTGGCTATAACAGGGTCATTTATAAAATGGGCGTGGCAAAATATAGTCAAAAGCCTATAAATCCTATACGAAAACTCAGAACTTCACAAAAATTGGTGAGCATATGTGACATAACATCCTTAAAAAGCATGCCAAATTTTATGGAGATCGGACCATAGGTGGCGCTATAACTGTTAAAAAGCTTTGAAACAATGTATTTCCTATGGTAAATTGCCTGTATTTGCTGTAAATGGTGTTTTGCATTTATTATCATGTAATGTTCATATCATAATGTTCAAAACCAGTGCAGTACAATTCTCTGGACTCTCTAGATCAATAATTATCAGAAAAAGTTGAACAACTTCATTTGGATGGCTATAATAGGGTCACTTCACAATGTAGCCATGACCTAGTGTCCCCAAAAGCTTATATCTCTTCAATGAATGCTCAGATCTTCTTAAAAACAAGTCAGAACATGTGCCATATGACTCCAAACAATCATGAAAAATTTCAGACAGATCGGACAAAATTTGCCTCTATAACAGTTAAAAATGGGAAAATTAAATGAATATAATGGCATATTAAGCCAATAAGTAGTATTTTACTGCCCCCTGCTGTTTAAAATATGAATTATACTTGAGTAGTGTGACAAAATTACTATTTAGACTTTATAAAATTACTATTTTAACATTTACAATCACATTAAGTCAAATTTCATCTATTGAAGTATCACTATTGACAATTCTGTCACATTGACAAATGTGAATCCTGAATGAGACATAGTTCAAATCTCTGTATCTACAACAGAATGTGTGTGTAGTCCTATGTTTCTGAATAAATTCTGAATAATCTGATTAATAGTTTGCAAAGACATGTATGAAATAACATTCAAATATATTTTCATAATGATTTTGTGTGTGTGTGTGTGTGTGTGTGTGTGTGTAAGCTTGCATAAAGGAGTTAAAATGGAAAAACTGTCAAAATGAAAGTGGCCTGCAGAGGGCAGTAGAAGACCACTTATTGGCTCATTCTACTTATTAATGAAGTCTTTTAACAGGTGCATTCATATTTAGACACTATAAAATCACTTGTATAACAATTACTATTATAACACAATCATATTTTCTCAGAGTTTATCACTTCATTTGTTCTGACACTTCACATCAATGCTAGCAATGTGGTAAATCATGATAAACTATGGTAAATCATGCTAGAATCACAGTACTCTATGGCAGTGTTGGGAACCCTAATCAAACACACCTGATTCAACTCATCAGCTCATAATCACATAGGTTAATGAGCTGATGAGTTGAATCAGGTGTGATTGATTAGAGAGACAGAGAAAACGGGTCCTTCAGGACAGGTTTGGGAACCACTGCTCTATGGTAAATCATCCTAGAACGTAGTAAATCATACTAGAACTTGGTAAATCATGGTAAATCATGCTAGATTCATGGTAAATCATACTGGAACATGGTAAATCATGAAAAATCACACTAAAATGTGGTATATCATGGTAAATCATGCTAAAACATGGTCTATTCCATCTATGATATCAGTGGTTAAATGCTTGCTACATAAAACGTAATGTCTTTTGATGCTTGTGTGGTTAAAAATCTTAAATGCCTTAACTGCTTGAACACCGCTAAATGCTGCTTGCAGCTTTAATTATTATTATTATTCTGCCGTAAAACGCATCGTGCAGACCAAACCGTAAGTGCTAGAGACTTGATATTTGGGTTTAAGGTAGCACAGAAATCGAGGAGAGGTTGAGAGAATATGAGCCCGATTGGCCCATAGGTGGCGCTGTAGTAACAAAAACGCGAAACTGCTCATAACTCCTAAACCGTATGTCGTACACTCAAGTGTCTTATATCATTGGAAAGCTGGACTTCTGACTTAAAAAACGTATATCTCCGATTTCATTTCCGGTATGCAAATTTTTCCGCCATTTTGAATTTTGTCGAAAAACTACTTTTGCGAACTAGTCCCTGGTTTTTCGCCCGATCGGAACCAAACCAGTGCAGAAATGTTCTCTGGAGTCTGAATATCAATAATTATCAAAAAAAAGTTGAAATTTTGATTCATGTTCGCTAGGGGGCGCAAAATAAACGCTGTGGGCGGAGCCTATTTTACTAAAATGGTTATAACTCAAGAAGTAATTGAGATAGCTTCACCAAACTCGGTACACATGTGAATGAGTTCATTCTGAGGTCACAGTAAAAAAATCGCGACGATCAAACACTAGGTGGCGCTGTAATGTGAAAAAAACATAAAAAGGGCTCTGACCAGCTGACCGTTAGTCCGATTGACTTGAAAATTGGTAAGCAGTGTCTTGGTCCAAGGCCCCATGTATGTGTATGAGGACATTGGCGTATCTAAAAAAACATGGCCGCCATCGACCAATGAAGTTTGAGCACCAATGAGACGAGGTTAACGGAGGCCGATCGGAACGAAACTCGATGGGCACGTTCGACTTATGGCCCTAGAGGCCTGTAAGAATTTTGAAAGAAATCGGCCACTAGTTGGCGCTAACGAGTTTTACGGCTCTGTAATCACTTGGTGTTGCACACATCCCCACAAAATGCATATCATTTGATAGATCTCCTCATGTTGAACAAATTTGCCTCTAGAACCATTGCTGTCAATCAAACCGTTCATTAAATATTCACGAATATGTTAAAAACCTACTTTTGCGAACTAGTCCCTGGTTTTTCGCCCGATCGGAAACAGACCAGTCTAAGACAATTCTCTGGACTCTCTAGATCAATAATTATCAAAAAAAAGTTGAACTTTACCCTATGGTTCACTATAACAGGGTCATTTAGAAAAGGGGCGTGTCAAAATACACTCAAAAGCCTATAAATCGTAAATAAAAAATCAGAACTTCACAAAAATTGATGAGCATATGTGTCATAACATGGTGAAGAAGCATGCACAGTTTCATGGAGATCGGACCATAAGTGGCGCTATAACTGTTAAAAAGCTTTAAAACCATATATATCTTATGGTAAATTGCCTGTTTAAAACCAGTGCAGTACAATTCTCTGGACTCTCTAGAATAGATCAATAATTGTCAGAAAAGGTATAACTTCTTCATTTGGATGGCTATAATAGGGTGAAAGACCAGCTGTGATGACTATATTAAACAGCTTTGATGACTATAACAGCCAATAAGTGGCATTTTACAATAAGTGGACCTGCTGTCATTTTATCATACTACTCCCTAATATTGTTATATATAATTCATATTTAGACTTTATAAAATCATTATTTTAACATTTACAATCACATTCATGTATTATTCACAATTGTGTCACAGGAAGGCTCAGGCTGAAAACGAACGTTAGGCCACGCCCTCACAGTACAAATTCACTCATAACTCGAAAACGCGAACTCCCTGCGCGCTCAAATTTGGATGGTAAAGTCCTCTATTGGGCCTTGATCGAAATCTATCGTCGCGGGCCTCGGGAGCGCCCCCCCGCGGATCGCTAATTCGAGAGACCCCCGAGTTTGAACGGCTGTAACTCTCGACCTAGACCACCTAGATTCTTGTGCGATAGCTCGTTAGAAAGGGCTCGTCCTCATCTAGCTTCGATTCGAGTTTGGTGCGATTCGGCCAGGGCATTCCCGAGATATAAGCCCCAAAATATATGCTTTTGAACGGGCATAACTCCCGGCCCCGATCGGCCACCAACACCGGGATGGTCTCGTTCAACAGGGCTCTTCGGACATTATCTAAGTTCTGAGTTTCAGATTTTTTCACTTTCTCGTTCCCGAGATATAAGTGAAAAACCAAATTTCCATTCATTCATTTCAACTCTATATAGGCTGTAATACCACTGTTGTCCACTAGAGGGAGCAGCAGTATTAGACATGTTCAATCTTTTTATCAGCTTTCAGCATTGGCTAACAAACAAATGCTTAAAGCTATTTTTTTAAATTAGTTGTATATTATTACATCACAAAGAAATATGTGAAATGCTTATAGACCATTAAAAGAGATTTCAAAAATAACATATCCCACACGTGTGTGTGTGTGTGTGTGTGTGTGTGTGTGTGTGTGTGTGTGTGTGTGTGTGTGTGTGTGTGTGTGTGTGTGTGTACTTGTACAACTATCTTTGTGAGGACCAGTTTGAGTTTTAGACCATTGGAGTGAGGACAAAGAGAGTAAAGTGAGGGCATTTTGGCCGGTCCTCACTTTCTGAGACCCCTTTAAAGGCTTGAGGGTCAAGACTTGGTTTTAGGGATACGGTTATAATTAGGTTAAGGGTAGGTTTAGGGTAAGGGTTCGGGTTAAGCACTTAGTTGTGATGAGTAAGGTTAGGTAAGCGGCTAGAGATTGCATTGTGTCAATGAATGTCCTCATAAAGATAGATGTACAAGAGTGTGTGTGTGTGTGTGTGTGTGTGTGTGTGTGTGTGTGTGTGTGTGTGTGTGTGTGTGTGTTTGTGTGTGTGTGTGTAAGCATGCATTATGGAGTTAACATGAAAAAACTGGGTTGCCTTAGTGCAGGATTCTAGTTAGGTGTTCAAGCACGAAGTGCTGAAAACCTATTGTATTTGTGCTGATTTTTATTAGGTGTTCAAGCACGAAGTGCTGAAAACCTATTGTATTTGTGCTGATTTTTATTATTATTATTATTATTATTATTCTGCCGTAAAACGCATCGTGCAGACCAAACCGTAAGTGCTAGAGACTTGATATTTGGGTTTAAGGTAGCACAGAAATCGAGGAGAGGTTGAGAGAATATGAGCCCGATTGGCCCATAGGTGGCGCTGTAGTAACAAAAACGCGAAACTGCTCATAACTCCTAAACCGTATGTCGTACACTCAAGTGTCTTATATCATTGGAAAGCTGGACTTCTGACTTAAAAAACGTATATCTCCGATTTCATTTCCGGTATGCAAATTTTTCCGCCATTTTGAATTTTGTCGAAAAACTACTTTTGCGAACTAGTCCCTGGTTTTTCGCCCGATCGGAACCAAACCAGTGCAGAAATGTTCTCTGGAGTCTGAATATCAATAATTATCAAAAAAAAGTTGAAATTTTGATTCATGTTCGCTAGGGGGCGCAAAATAAACGCTGTGGGCGGAGCCTATTTTACTAAAATGGTTATAACTCAAGAAGTAATTGAGATAGCTTCACCAAACTCGGTACACATGTGAATGAGTTCATTCTGAGGTCACAGTAAAAAAATCGCGACGATTGGGCACTAGGTGGCGCTATAAAATTAAAAAAACATAAATAGGGCTATGACCACCTGACCGTTGGTCCGATTGACTTGAAAATTGGTATGCAGTGTCTTGGTCCAAGGCCCCATGTATGTATAAAAGGACATTGGCGTATCTCAAAAAACATGGCCGCCATCGGCCAATGAAGTTTGAGCACCTGTGAGACGAGGTTAACGGAGGCCGATCGGAACGAAACTCGATGGGCATGTTCGACTCATGGCCCAAGAGGTCTGTAAGAGTTTTGAAAGAAATCGGCCACTAGTTGGCGCTAACAAGTTTTACGGCTCTGTAATCACGTGGTGTGGCACACATCCCCACAAAATGCATATCATTTGATAGATCTCCTCATGCTGAACAACTTTGCCTCTAGAACCATTGCTGTCAATCAAATCGTTCATTAAATATTCACAAATATGTTTAAAACCTACTTTTGCGAACTAGTCCTAGGATTTTCGCCCGATCGGAACCAGACCAGTCTAGGACAATTCTCTGGACTCTCTAGATCAATAATTATCAAAAAAAAGTTGAAATTTGGCATTTGGTTGGCTATAACAGGGTCATTTATAAAATGGGCGTGGCAAAATATAGTCAAAAGCCTATAAATCCTATACGAAAACTCAGAACTTCACAAAAATTGGTGAGCATATGTGACATAACATCCTTAAAAAGCATGCCAAATTTTATGGAGATCGGACCATAGGTGGCGCTATAACTGTTAAAAAGCTTTGAAACAATGTATTTCCTATGGTAAATTGCCTGTATTTGCTGTAAATGGTGTTTTGCATTTATTATCATGTAATGTTCATATCATAATGTTCAAAACCAGTGCAGTACAATTCTCTGGACTCTCTAGATCAATAATTATCAGAGAAAGTTGAACAACTTCATTTGGATGGCTATAATAGGGTCACTTCACAATGTAGCCATGACCTAGTGTCCCCAAAAGCTTATATCTCTTCAATGAATGCTCAGATCTTCTTAAAAACAAGTCAGAACATGTGCCATATGACTCCAAACAATCATGAAAAATTTCAGACAGATCGGACAAAATTTGCCTCTATAACAGTTAAAAATGGGAAAATTAAATGAATATAATGGCATATTAAGCCAATAAGTAGTATTTTACTGCCCCCTGCTGTTTAAAATATGAATTATACTTGAGTAGTGTGACAAAATTACTATTTAGACTTTATAAAATTACTATTTTAACATTTACAATCACATTAAGTCAAATTTCATCTATTGAAGTATCACTATTGACAATTCTGTCACATTGACAAATGTGAATCCTGAATGAGACATAGTTCAAATCTCTGTATCTACAACAGAATGTGTGTGTAGTCCTATGTTTCTGAATAAATTCTGAATAATCTGATTAATAGTTTGCAAAGACATGTATGAAATAACATTCAAATATATTTTCATAATGATTTTGTGTGTGTGTGTGTGTGTGTAAGCTTGCATAAAGGAGTTAAAATGGAAAAACTGTCAAAATGAAAGTGGCCAGCAGAGGGCAGTAGAAGACCACTTATTGGCTCATTCTACTTATTAATGAAGTCTTTTAACAGGTGCATTCATATTTAGACACTATAAAATCACTTGTATAACAATTACTATTATAACACAATCATATTTTCTCAGAGTTTATCACTTCATTTGTTCTGACACTTCACATCAATGCTAGCAATGTGGTAAATCATGATAAACTATGGTAAATCATGCTAGAATCACAGTACTCTATGGCAGTGTTGGGAACCCTAATCAAACACACCTGATTCAACTCATCAGCTCATAATCACATAGGTTAATGAGCTGATGAGTTGAATCAGGTGTGATTGATTAGAGAGACAGAGAAAACGGGTCCTTCAGGACAGGTTTGGGAACCACTGCTCTATGGTAAATCATCCTAGAACGTAGTAAATCATACTAGAACTTGGTAAATCATGGTAAATCATGCTAGATTCATGGTAAATCATACTGGAACATGGTAAATCATGAAAAATCACACTAAAATGTGGTATATCATGGTAAATCATGCTAAAACATGGTCTATTCCATCTATGATATCAGTGGTTAAATGCTTGCTACATAAAACGTAATGTCTTTTGATGCTTGTGTGGTTAAAAATCTTAAATGCCTTAACTGCTTGAACACCGCTAAATGCTGCTTGCAGCTTTAATTATTATTATTATTATTATTATTATTATTCTGCCGTAAAACGCATCGTGCAGACCAAACCGTAAGTGCTAGAGACTTGAAACTTTGTCAGATGGTAGTACAAAAATCGAGGAGAGGTTATCAAATTATGAGCCCGATTGGCCCATAGGTGGCGCTATAGCAACCAATTGCGCAAAACTGCTCATAACTCCTAGACCGTATGTCGTAGACTCAAGTGTCTTATATCTCTGGAAAGCTGGAAACCTGAAGTAAAAAACGTATATCTCCGATTTCATTTCCGCCATGATAGATTTTCCGCCATTTTGAATTTTGTCGAAAAACTACTTTTGCGAACTAGTCCCTGGTTTTTCGCCCGATCGGAACCAAACCAGTGCCAAAATGTTCTCTGGAGTCTGAATATAAATAATTATCGAAAAAAAGTTGAAATTTTGATTCACGGTCGCTAGGGGGCGCAAAATGAACGTTGTGGGCGGAGCCTATTTTACTAAAATGGCTATAACTCAAGAAGTAAATGAGATAGCTTCACCAAACTCGGTACACATATGAATAAGTTCATTCTGAGGTCACAGTAAAAAAATCGCGACGATTGGGCACTAGGTGGCGCTATAACATTAAAAAAACATAAATAGGGCTGTGACCACCTGACCATTGGTCCGATTGACTTGAAAATTGGTATGCAGTGTCTTGGTCCAAGGCCCCATGTATGTATAAAAGGACATTGGCGTATCTCAAAAAACATGGCCGCCATCGGCCAATGAAGTTTGAGCACCTGTGAGACGAGGTTAACGGAGGCCGATCGGAACGAAACTCGATGGGCATGTTCGACTCATGGCCCAAGAGGTCTGTAAGAGTTTTGAAAGAAATCGGCCACTAGTTGGCGCTAACAAGTTTTACGGCTCTGTAATCACGTGGTGTGGCACACATCCCCACAAAATGCATATCATTTGATAGATCTCCTCATGCTGAACAACTTTGCCTCTAGAACCATTGCTGTCAATCAAATCGTTCATTAAATATTCACAAATATGTTTAAAACCTACTTTTGCGAACTAGTCCTAGGATTTTCGCCCGATCGGAACCAGACCAGTCTAGGACAATTCTCTGGACTCTCTAGATCAATAATTATCAAAAAAAAGTTGAAATTTGGCATTTGGTTGGCTATAACAGGGTCATTTATAAAATGGGCGTGGCAAAATATAGTCAAAAGCCTATAAATCCTATACGAAAACTCAGAACTTCACAAAAATTGGTGAGCATATGTGACATAACATCCTTAAAAAGCATGCCAAATTTTATGGAGATCGGACCATAGGTGGCGCTATAACTGTTAAAAAGCTTTGAAACAATGTATTTCCTATGGTAAATTGCCTGTATTTGCTGTAAATGGTGTTTTGCATTTATTATCATGTAATGTTCATATCATAATGTTCAAAACCAGTGCAGTACAATTCTCTGGACTCTCTAGATCAATAATTATCAGAAAAAGTTGAACAACTTCATTTGGATGGCTATAATAGGGTCACTTCACAATGTAGCCATGACCTAGTGTCCCCAAAAGCTTATATCTCTTCAATGAATGCTCAGATCTTCTTAAAAACAAGTCAGAACATGTGCCATATGACTCCAAACAATCATGAAAAATTTCAGACAGATCGGACAAAATTTGCCTCTATAACAGTTAAAAATGGGAAAATTAAATGAATATAATGGCATATTAAGCCAATAAGTAGTATTTTACTGCCCCCTGCTGTTTAAAATATGAATTATACTTGAGTAGTGTGACAAAATTACTATTTAGACTTTATAAAATTACTATTTTAACATTTACAATCACATTAAGTCAAATTTCATCTATTGAAGTATCACTATTGACAATTCTGTCACATTGACAAATGTGAATCCTGAATGAGACATAGTTCAAATCTCTGTATCTACAACAGAATGTGTGTGTAGTCCTATGTTTCTGAATAAATTCTGAATAATCTGATTAATAGTTTGCAAAGACATGTATGAAATAACATTCAAATATATTTTCATAATGATTTTGTGTGTGTGTGTGTGTGTGTGTGTGTGTGTAAGCTTGCATAAAGGAGTTAAAATGGAAAAACTGTCAAAATGAAAGTGGCCTGCAGAGGGCAGTAGAAGACCACTTATTGGCTCATTCTACTTATTAATGAAGTCTTTTAACAGGTGCATTCATATTTAGACACTATAAAATCACTTGTATAACAATTACTATTATAACACAATCATATTTTCTCAGAGTTTATCACTTCATTTGTTCTGACACTTCACATCAATGCTAGCAATGTGGTAAATCATGATAAACTATGGTAAATCATGCTAGAATCACAGTACTCTATGGCAGTGTTGGGAACCCTAATCAAACACACCTGATTCAACTCATCAGCTCATAATCACATAGGTTAATGAGCTGATGAGTTGAATCAGGTGTGATTGATTAGAGAGACAGAGAAAACGGGTCCTTCAGGACAGGTTTGGGAACCACTGCTCTATGGTAAATCATCCTAGAACGTAGTAAATCATACTAGAACTTGGTAAATCATGGTAAATCATGCTAGATTCATGGTAAATCATACTGGAACATGGTAAATCATGAAAAATCACACTAAAATGTGGTATATCATGGTAAATCATGCTAAAACATGGTCTATTCCATCTATGATATCAGTGGTTAAATGCTTGCTACATAAAACGTAATGTCTTTTGATGCTTGTGTGGTTAAAAATCTTAAATGCCTTAACTGCTTGAACACCGCTAAATGCTGCTTGCAGCTTTAATTATTATTATTATTATTATTCTGCCGTAAAACGCATCGTGCAGACCAAACCGTAAGTGCTAGAGACTTGATATTTGGGTTTAAGGTAGCACAGAAATCGAGGAGAGGTTGAGAGAATATGAGCCCGATTGGCCCATAGGTGGCGCTGTAGTAACAAAAACGCGAAACTGCTCATAACTCCTAAACCGTATGTCGTACACTCAAGTGTCTTATATCATTGGAAAGCTGGACTTCTGACTTAAAAAACGTATATCTCCGATTTCATTTCCGGTATGCAAATTTTTCCGCCATTTTGAATTTTGTCGAAAAACTACTTTTGCGAACTAGTCCCTGGTTTTTCGCCCGATCGGAACCAAACCAGTGCAGAAATGTTCTCTGGAGTCTGAATATCAATAATTATCGAAAAAAAGTTGAAATTTTGATTCACGGTCGCTAGGGGGCGCAAAATGAACGTTGTGGGCGGAGCCTATTTTACTAAAATGGCTATAACTCAAGAAGTAAATGAGATAGCTTCACCAAACTCGGTACACATGTGAATAAGTTCATTCTGAGGTCACAGTAAAAAAATCGCGACGATTGGGCACTAGGTGGCGCTATAACATTAAAAAAACTTAAATAGGGCTATGACCACCTGACCGTTGGTCCGATTGACTTGAAAATTGGTATGCAGTGTCTTGGTCCAAGGCCCCATGTATGTATAAAAGGACATTGGCTTATCTCAAAAAACATGGCCGCCATCGGCCAATGAAGTTTGAGCACCTGTGAGACGAGGTTAACGGAGGCCGATCGGAACGAAACTCGATGGGCATGTTCGACTCATGGCCCAAGAGGTCTGTAAGAGTTTTGAAAGAAATCGGCCACTAGTTGGCGCTAACGAGTTTTACGGCTCTGTAATCACGTGGTGTGGCACACATCCCCACAAAATGCATATCATTTGATAGATCTCCTCATGCTGAACAACTTTGCCTCTAGAACCATTGCTGTCAATCAAATCGTTCATTAAATATTCACAAATATGTTTAAAACCTACTTTTGCAAACTAGTCCTAGGATTTTCGCCCGATCGGAACCAGACCAGTCTAGGACAATTCTCTGGACTCTCTAGATCAATAATTATCAAAAAAAGTTGAAATTTGGCATTTGGTTGGCTATAACAGGGTCATTTATAAAATGGGCGTGGCAAAATATAGTCAAAAGCCTATAAATCCTATACGAAAACTCAGAACTTCACAAAAATTGGTGAGCATATGTGACATAACATCCTTAAAAAGCATGCCAAATTTTATGGAGATCGGACCATAGGTGGCGCTATAACTGTTAAAAAGCTTTTAAACAATGTATTTCCTATGGTAAATTGCCTGTATTTGCTGTAAATGGTGTTTTGCATTTATTATCATGTAATGTTCATATCATAATGTTCAAAACCAGTGCAGTACAATTCTCTGGACTCTCTAGATCAATAATTATCAGAAAAAGTTGAACAACTTCATTTGGATGGCTATAATAGGGTCACTTCACAATGTAGCCATGACCTAGTGTCCCCAAAAGCTTATATCTCTTCAATGAATGCTCAGATCTTCTTAAAAACAAGTCAGAACATGTGCCATATGACTCCAAACAATCATGAAAAATTTCAGACAGATCGGACAAGATTTGCCTCTATAACAGTTAAAAATGGGAAAATTAAATGAATATAATGGCATATTAAGCCAATAAGTAGTATTTTACTGCCCCCTGCTGTTTAAAATATGAATTATACTTGAGTAGTGTGACAAAATTACTATTTAGACTTTATAAAATTACTATTTTAACATTTACAATCACATTAAGTCTAATTTCATCTATTGAAGTATCACTATTGACAATTCTGTCACATTGACAAATGTGAATCCTGAATGAGACATAGTTCAAATCTCTGTATCTACAACAGAATGTGTGTGTAGTCCTATGTTTCTGAATAAATTCTGAATAATCTGATTAATAGTTTGCAAAGACATGTATGAAATAACATTCAAATATATTTTCATAATGATTTTGTGTGTGTGTGTGTTTGTGTGTGTGTGTGTGTGTGTGTGTGTGTGTGTGTGTGTAAGCTTGCATAAAGGAGTTCAAATGGAAAAACTGTCAAAATGAAAGTGGCCAGCAGAGGGCAGTAGAAGACCACTTATTGGCTCATTCTACTTATTAATGAAGTCTTTTAACAGGTGCATTCATATTTAGACACTATAAAATCACTTGTATAACAATTACTATTATAACACAATCATATTTTGTCAGAGTTTATCACTTCATTTGTACTGACACTTCACATCAATGCTAGCAATGTGGTAAATCATGATAAACTATGGTAAATCATGCTAGAATCACGGTACTCTATGGCAGTGTTGGGAACCCTAATCAAACACACCTGATTCAACTCATCAGCTCATAATCACATAGGTTATTGAGCTGATGAGTTGAATCAGGTGTGATTGATTAGAGAGACAGAGAAAACGGGTCCTTCAGGACAGGTTTGGGAACCACTGCTCTATGGTAAATCATCCTAGAACGTAGTAAATCATACTAGAACTTGGTAAATCATGGTAAATCATGCTAGATTCATGGTAAATCATACTGGAACATGGTAAATCATGAAAAATCACACTAAAATGTGGTATATCATGGTAAATCATGCTAAAACATGGTCTATTCCATCTATGATATCAGTGGTTAAATGCTTGCTACATAAAACGTAATGTCTTTTGATGCTTGTGTGGTTAAAAATCTTAAATGCCTTAACTGCTTGAACACCGCTAAATGCTGCTTGCAGCTTTAATTATTATTATTATTCTCCGCTAAAACGCATCGTGCAGACCAAACCGTAAGTGCTAGAGACTTGAAACTTTGTCAGATGGTAGTACAAAAATCGAGGAGAGGTTATCAAATTATGAGCCCGATTGGCCCATAGGTGGCGCTATAGCAACCAATTGCGCAAAACTGCTCATAACTCCTAGACCGTATGTCGTAGACTCAAGTGTCTTATATCTCTGGAAAGCTGGAAACCTGAAGTAAAAAACGTATATCTCCGATTTCATTTCCGCCATGATAGATTTTCCGCCATTTTGAATTTTGTCGAAAAACTACTTTTGCGAACTAGTCCCTGGTTTTTCGCCCGATCGGAACCAAACCAGTGCCAAAATGTTCTCTGGAGTCTGAATATCAATAATTATCGAAAAAAAGTTGAAATTTTGATTCACGGTCGCTAGGGGGCGCAAAATGAACGTTGTGGGCGGAGCCTATTTTACTAAAATGGCTATAACTCAAGAAGTAAATGAGATAGCTTCACCAAACTCGGTACACATGTGAATAAGTTCATTCTGAGGTCACAGTAAAAAAATCGCGACGATTGGGCACTAGGTGGCGCTATAACATTAAAAAAACTTAAATAGGGCTATGACCACCTGACCGTTGGTCCGATTGACTTGAAAATTGGTATGCAGTGTCTTGGTCCAAGGCCCCATGTATGTATAAAAGGACATTGGCTTATCTCAAAAAACATGGCCGCCATCGGCCAATGAAGTTTGAGCACCTGTGAGACGAGGTTAACGGAGGCCGATCGGAACGAAACTCGATGGGCATGTTCGACTCATGGCCCAAGAGGTCTGTAAGAGTTTTGAAAGAAATCGGCCACTAGTTGGCGCTAACGAGTTTTACGGCTCTGTAATCACGTGGTGTGGCACACATCCCCACAAAATGCATATCATTTGATAGATCTCCTCATGCTGAACAACTTTGCCTCTAGAACCATTGCTGTCAATCAAATCGTTCATTAAATATTCACAAATATGTTTAAAACCTACTTTTGCAAACTAGTCCTAGGATTTTCGCCCGATCGGAACCAGACCAGTCTAGGACAATTCTCTGGACTCTCTAGATCAATAATTATCAAAAAAAGTTGAAATTTGGCATTTGGTTGGCTATAACAGGGTCATTTATAAAATGGGCGTGGCAAAATATAGTCAAAAGCCTATAAATCCTATACGAAAACTCAGAACTTCACAAAAATTGGTGAGCATATGTGACATAACATCCTTAAAAAGCATGCCAAATTTTATGGAGATCGGACCATAGGTGGCGCTATAACTGTTAAAAAGCTTTTAAACAATGTATTTCCTATGGTAAATTGCCTGTATTTGCTGTAAATGGTGTTTTGCATTTATTATCATGTAATGTTCATATCATAATGTTCAAAACCAGTGCAGTACAATTCTCTGGACTCTCTAGATCAATAATTATCAGAAAAAGTTGAACAACTTCATTTGGATGGCTATAATAGGGTCACTTCACAATGTAGCCATGACCTAGTGTCCCCAAAAGCTTATATCTCTTCAATGAATGCTCAGATCTTCTTAAAAACAAGTCAGAACATGTGCCATATGACTCCAAACAATCATGAAAAATTTCAGACAGATCGGACAAGATTTGCCTCTATAACAGTTAAAAATGGGAAAATTAAATGAATATAATGGCATATTAAGCCAATAAGTAGTATTTTACTGCCCCCTGCTGTTTAAAATATGAATTATACTTGAGTAGTGTGACAAAATTACTATTTAGACTTTATAAAATTACTATTTTAACATTTACAATCACATTAAGTCTAATTTCATCTATTGAAGTATCACTATTGACAATTCTGTCACATTGACAAATGTGAATCCTGAATGAGACATAGTTCAAATCTCTGTATCTACAACAGAATGTGTGTGTAGTCCTATGTTTCTGAATAAATTCTGAATAATCTGATTAATAGTTTGCAAAGACATGTATGAAATAACATTCAAATATATTTTCATAATGATTTTGTGTGTGTGTGTGTGTGTGTGTGTGTGTAAGCTTGCATAAAGGAGTTAAAATGGAAAAACTGTCAAAATGAAAGTGGCCAGCAGAGGGCAGTAGAAGACCACTTATTGGCTCATTCTACTTATTAATGAAGTCTTTTAACAGATGCATTCATATTTAGACACTATAAAATCACTTGTATAACAATTACTATTATAACACAATCATATTTTGTCAGAGTTTATCACTTCATTTGTACTGACACTTCACATCAATGCTAGCAATGTGGTAAATCATGATAAACTATGGTAAATCATGCTGGAATCACGGTACTCTATGGCAGTGTTGGGAACCCTAATCAAACACACCTGATTCAACTCATCAGCTCATAATCACATAGGTTATTGAGCTGATGAGTTGAATCAGGTGTGATTGATTAGAGAGACAGAGAAAACGGGTCCTTCAGGACAGGTTTGGGAACCACTGCTCTATGGTAAATCATCCTAGAACGTAGTAAATCATACTAGAACTTGGTAAATCATGGTAAATCATGCTAGATTCATGGTAAATCATACTGGAACATGGTAAATCATGAAAAATCACACTAAAATGTGGTATATCATGGTAAATCATGCTAAAACATGGTCTATTCCATCTATGATATCAGTGGTTAAATGCTTGCTACATAAAACGTAATGTCTTTTGATGCTTGTGTGGTTAAAAATCTTAAATGCCTTAACTGCTTGAACACCGCTAAATGCTGCTTGCAGCTTTAATTATTATTATTATTATTAATTAGAGAACATATGAACATTGTTACATAAAAACATGCATCAAAGACATAAACTTCAAAAACAAGTAGGCTACAAGCACATCCTTTTCAACATACAAAAATATCAGTCCCACCAGTTAACAAGTTATAGAGTTCTGCTTCCCACAGCTAAACAAGATAAAGCTGTCACACATGATACTACCCTGCTAAAAAAAAAAAAAAAACTATAGAAACCATTACAGAAATTCTATTGGATTTAATGGTTTTCATGGGAAGTTTATTGGTTGTAATGGGAATTATAGTGGTCTCTGTGGGTCTCTACTGATATGTGTTGGGTTCTATTGGTGGGGCATTAAATCCTAATGGAATATGTGCCAAACACACTACAAAAAATAATTCTGTAGTGGTTTAAATGGTAAAAGGCAATGGTTCCTATTGGTATTTTAATAGAAACCATTAGAATTTCTGTGATGGTTTCCAACTTTTATTAAGCTGATCTGATCTTCTGTCCTTGTCTAAAGAAATAATTACACACACACATCATGCTTAATGTTTTATTAAATGAGTTTGACAGCACTAACACTGTTTCAGCTTTGATCGTCTCGGTAAACACGTAGCCTAATAAACGGGGTGTTAACATATAAGCCTACTTGCATTTTATGGTTGTCAGCTTTGTTGCATTTCATTTACTTCAGAAGGAGATGGTGCTGCAATTTCTATCTGAATGAAGCTTCGAGTAATGAACCATTTTCGACACAATTGTATCAGAAAGCAATAATGCTTCGAAACGCTTTATTTGGCCATCACTAGTTACTTGGCTGGAACTGGAAATATCAGAGACTTTTGTGAACAGGTGCAGGTGATTAGTATTCTGGGTAGAGTGATCGTTGTGTGGTGAAGGATGTTGTGTCTGATTGGTTCCTGACACATAGCAAGATTTGTCTCAGCTTATTTACAGCATCATAGGGATGTAGAAACTTCTAATATAAATGCGGCATATACTTTTCTACAGGCTCTCTGTGAGAAAGTTGGTCCTTTCCTTGTAAACAGAACCTTGGACATCCCGAAAAAAATTGCTGTGCTCTATTTGGTTGTTGGCAAACCAAGAGAGCTTCAGAGGTGTTGCAGACCTGTTGGATATGTCAAAAGGAACCCTTCATTATATTTTTTCAGATATTTGCAAGGTCCTTTGTACACTGAGTAACCAATACATTCAATGGCCCAAAGAAGATGAGTTTGCAAACCTGGCAAATGGCTTTCAGGACAAAACTTTCCTGGAGTCATTGGAGCAATCGATGGCACACACATTCCCATTCTAGCACCCACATTCCATAGAAACAGTAACATAAACAGGAAAGGACATGCAAGTATTCAACTCCACGCAGTGTGTACATCACAGATGAGGTTCCTGGATGTGTACACTGGTTGGCCAGGGTCTGTGCACGATGCTAGAGTGTTTCGAAACTGCCCATTAAATAGCCATCTCCAGGATGTGATGAGAAGTGACTACCACCTGCTTGGAGACTGCATACCCACTCAGCATATCTCTCATTACACCATACAGAGATAATGGGCACTTGACCCAAAGACAGAAAAAATTTAACACAGTCCACAGCTCCACCAGAGTTGTGATAGAAAGGGCATTTGGCCTTCTAAAGGGGAAATGGAGACGACTAAAATACTTGCCCATGGGAGACCTTAAAAAGTCCCGGTGGTTATCACAGCTGCGTGTGTTTTACACAATTTCCTCTTAAGGGAGGAAGGCTACCAAATGGAGGATTGTGAAGAAGTGGATGGCAACAATGACAATGATTGTGAAGCAGGATACCCTGAAAATGCTTCAGGTCAAAGAAAAAGGGATGAACTTGCTTTATTTTTGGTGGAAGATGATTAAAGTTTCTGTTTAACTCATTCTTATTGTGTACACCTAAGTTTTCAGAAGTTTTTGTTTCATAACAGAATGGAAGTAAAATAATGAATAAAAAGCCACAAAGGTGAGGTGATCAATATTGCATTTATATCTCTCAGCATATATACTGTACATCATGTAATTAAACAAACAAAATAGAACCTAACCATCATCAGAATGTAGCAAAAGGAGAAAACACAAATTGCTATTTCTTCGTCAAAGCAGAAACAAAAACTTTTAAGATGTTGTTACGTTCAATTGCCACTTCCACTGCTTGTTTTTGCAGGCTCATGACTTCTGACATCTGCCTCCTTTGCTCACTGACATACTGTTCAAACCACTCAGGTGCTTCAGACTTCCGCCTTCTCCTTTTGCTACATTCTGCTGATGCCTTAGGTTGTGAATTTGATGATTGCGAAGTTGATGATTGCGAAGTTGATGATCCTGAAGAAGCCTCTATGTGGAAAAAAAAAATGTGTAAACTTGGTGGCCTTAAAATGGTAATGATGAAGGCAGCAATCATCACTTGCCTCTAACAAATAAATTTTTTGGTTCTCACATTGACACATCTCCTCTAAATTAGAGTCATGTACCAACAAAGCTTCTTTAAACATCCAGTTAACCCAGCTTCTAATTACCTGAGCCACACAATAGACATCCTTTAAATAAAGCTGTTAGCAACCCTACCAACTAATGGAGTAAAAGTAGATGACAACATTGGAGCTACTTTATATCCAACATGGATGCTAATGTGAGACCATCGCAGAGTGATTCAATTAAAACCTACAATTAACTTCCAATAATGTTTACACAATAATATTTTTAGTAAATCATGAATAACATTTTCTTTGAATCTGGTGTGCTAATTCAGGTTGATGTGGCAAAAAAAAATAACATAGAAAAGATAATCACCAGCAAAAGATGACATGACCAGGACCGGCTCCACTCTGGGATCATCAGCCTGGAGGTCCTCCATTTATGAGAAAAAGACCCAGCTGCTGGCACCACTCCCAGTCTTCTTCTTACTGTCCACTATTGTTTTGTATCTATTAAGAGAAACCCAGACATAGCAAATGTCTTCAAGTGGCCATACTCCCAAAATAATGCAAATGCCAGTATCAAAACAAACCTGTGTTTTAACTGCCTGAACTTATTGTCACATGCCTCTGCTCCAAAGTCATATCCTTTTGCCTGCATTTGTGCAGCTACCTTTTTCCACACTTCTACTTTCTTTAATACAGGAGATTGAAAATCTTCAGCCATTTGTTTTGCCAGAGAAATTAAAAGCAATGTTGCATTGTGCGTTCATGGCTTTGAATTTAAAGCACACATTTAAATAGATAAGTCACAGACAATATATATTTGAAAAAGTTGTGCAAGGAATGAACTTAATGTACCTTTTGGCACGTGTTTGGTGGTCTGACACTGATTCCCACTTTGGAGCACAGGCAGGTGATGGTCCAGCAACAGACAAATTAAGTGGTGTAGGATCTGGAGGCAAATGCAGTGGTGCAGGAGACAACTTCAGTGGTGCAGGAGACAACTTCAGTGGTGCAGGAGCCAACTTCTGTGGTGCAGGAACCAACTTCTGTGGTGCAGGAGCCAACTTCAGTGGTGCAGGAGCTAACTTCTGTGGTGCAGGATCCAACTTCTGTGGTGCAGGAGCCAACTTCTGTGGTGCAGGAGCCAACTTCTGTGGTGCAGGAGCCAACTTCTGTGGTGCAGGGGGAATGTGTAGGCCCAGTGGAAGATGACTAGACCCATTTGATGCACTAGTCTGTCCCAAAGGGATTACTGAAACTGAAATGGAAGCACACATCTTACCTAATTCAGAATAAAACACATCTATTTAGCCTCACATACTGACTTTATTTGTAGTTCATACTGTTTTAATACACTGTATTTTCTTTCAAATTTTTAGGAAAAGCACTTAATTACCATTGTTTATTTCTATACCAAATGTCATACACTTGCAATGAAGCTAAAAATATAAACAACTACATTATTATGTTTTTATCCTATATTTTTACAATAAAACTTACGACAAACATGTCTTCTAATATCCTCAGTTGTTGCGTATACTGAGCTGCATCGAACGCATTTGTATAATACTTTCTTTGAAGCCATTGTGCGAGTTCACTTTAATTTTCGGACGCGTTTCAGAATGGACTTCACTGACAGAGAGAAGGCAAAACTAGCATCATGTTTATTTTTCTTTATTTGACTAAAAGCACAATACTTTGTTTATATTGAGAGTATACACAAAAAAAATGGACACTTAACAGGATCGAATGATGTATAACACAAATATGTAAAATCAAAATCAACAGAGTATTTTGAGTCTCTTTTGCACTGATAAGAAAAAAAGCGAGACTATCGCGCCGGCGCGATAGCCGACCTCAGAGGGTTAATACCGCGTGCTTTATATACATGTTGCTGCTGATTGGACTGCAATTCTGACACACCCACCAAACAAGAGAAAACGTATCTCAAACCCCGGTGCAAGCCGTTTCCAGGAAACATGACGTTCAACCCGGAAACCGTAGCAAAACGTTGCGCACCGTTTTGAACTTGAACGTGCCCCTGTTGTATAAAGTCATTCAACTAGCCTGACGTCGTCATACTCAGAATGTGAGTCAGAACTGCTCCATTGGGCTGTGATTATGGGGCATGTGTCAACTGAACCAGGAAATAAAAGGCCTCTGCACTCAATTGGATAGACCTAGAACCAATCAGAGCAACGGAGTAAGTGACGTATGTTGAGAGATAGATTAAAGTTGATAGATTAAACTTTTTCCGAATCCCGTAGGAAGGACGGCAAAAACATCTTTCCCATCGACAAATGCCTTGATCGCGGTTCTTTGTTCCTCTTCTAAAATTAGTGCTGTCTATATCTTCTATAACACACGCGATAGCGGAATATACACAACTCAATTCTCCAGCGGCAGCCATGAATTCAACCCAAGCGCTCTGATGACGTGGATGGTTACGTTACCGTTGCTCACATAGATATGATGTCTATAGTTGCTCATCTGTCCATCATCGTATAAAGCCCGCCCTGACAATTTGATTGGTCCAAACAATTTTTTGTTCGGGCATAATAGCTTCTCAACGGATCGAGTCCAGACCGAACTTCCCGACCTAAAAATTTTGTGGGCGGGGTTCGGCCTGGCATCCAGGCTATCATTCAACCACCTGTGAAATACCAATCGGGTCAAGGTTATGGAATTGAACTGAAGGTGTCTGAACTGTAATATTTCTTTAACTGTATTCTAACTTTAAATTCCCAAGAGTTGGATCTATAGTTATTGTTGATATGTCTGAAAATTTCAATACGTTTACAGTCTTTTGCAGTTGTAATTAGTATATAAAGTGTATCATTTTTAAAGTGCAATTTCGACAATAAAAGTGAATAGATGTGGTTCAGATAATACGATAAAATAATAATAGTACACTACTTGGATTTTAATATGAAAATATCTTAAATATTTGTATAGATTTCACCACTAGGAATATTTTTTTATTTGAAATTGTTAATACTGTATGTAACTTATAATAAGGCACTTATACAAACAAACTTTTACTTGTGATACTTGACTGTTGTGCTTTTATTTTTATTGTCTCTCTTTAACCCCTTAACTATCCCCCATCCCCCCTTTTAAGAAAAGACGTGAAAATCCACTTAAAACTTAAATTATTGTAATTCAAGAATGTTTTGGAATATAGATCTAAGTTTGGTCTTGTTTTAATGAAAACACTCAGCAGTTTATTGCTAAAGTGAAAGCACTTAAAAAAATGAAAAGTATGAAAAAGTTATGGAAGTTTGAATTTACTGGAAATCAAATTTACTGTACTAAATATTTATTTTATATCAAATATATTTTACCAAATTATTTTTACCCTAAAATTAATATAAAATGTGACTTAATTGTGTTAATGCTTTAAACTTAATTTTTTGTAACTCTCAATGTGTAACGATGCTGGAAGAATGAAGCGAGAAGTCAATCCAAATGCAAGCACATTTATTAAATAAAACAAACAAACAAAAGAAACTCAAACCAGGAACACAGAAACAGCAACCATTACAAGATTAACAACTCACAAAGACAGGGCTGAAACACAGGGCTTAAATACAGGGGTAAACGAGCTAAACATGATAACAAGAGGGCGTGGTTAATCAGAAACACCTGGGGATACTTATAAACTAGAAAAACTACAAAGGACTACAAAACATGACACAGCACAGGAAATAACTAAAGTTCACACAAGACAAGGGAAACACAGGACAGACAGGAACAAGACATGAACGCACACCGTGACATAGCCCTCCCCCTATGGGCGGCTCCCGACGCCCGTAAAAAAAACAAACAAAAAAAAGTTCAGGAGGGTGGTGAAGTGGAGGCGGTCTTGGGGGGGGATGGAGGGCCAGGTCCGCGCAGGGAACAGGACCAGGGACTTGCAATGGCGGGCATGGGCCATGGAACGTGGGCGGAGCAGGACGTGCAGGCGGTGGTCAGGGCGGAGCAGGCTGCGCAGGTGGCCAGGGCGGTGATAGTCCATCGGGTGACCAGGGCGGAGACGACCCTTTGGGCGGCCACGGCGGTGAAGACCCTTCGGGCGGCCACGGCGGTGAAGACCCCTCGGGCGGCCACGGCGGTGAAGACCCCTCGGGCGGCCACGGCTCAGGAACAGCAGACCCCGGCTCAGGAACAGCAGACCCCGGCTCAGGAACAGCAGACACCGGCTCGGGAACAGCACACAACACACACACTGGCTCGGGAACAGCCCACAACACACACACTGGCTCGGGAACAGCCAACACACACACTGGCTCGGGAACAGCCAACACTCACACTGGCTGGGGAAAAGCCAACACACACACTGGCTGGGGAACAGCCAACACACACACTGGCTGGGGAACAGCCAACACACACACTGGCTGGGGAACAGCCAACACACACACTGGCTCGGGAACAGCCAACACACACACTGGCTCGGGAACAGCCAACACACACACTGGCTCGGGAACAGCCAACACACACACTGGCTCGGGAACAGCCAACACACACACTGGCTCGGGAACAGCCAACACACACACTGGCTCGGGAACAGCCAACACACACACTGGCTCGGGAACAGCCAACACACAAACTGGCTCGGGAACAGACGACACACACCCTGGCTCGGGAACAGACGACACACACCCTGGCTCGGGAACAGACGACACACACCCTGGCTCGGGAACAGACGACACACACCCTGGCTCGGGAACAGACGACACACACCCTGGCTCGGGAACAGACGACACACACCCTGGCTCGGGAACAGACGACACACACCCTGGCTCGGGAACAGACGACACACACCCTGGCTCGGGAACAGACAACACACACACTGGCTCGAGCTCAGGAACAGACAACACACTCACTGGCTCGGGAACAGACAACACACACACTGGCTCGAGCTCAGGAACAGACAACACACTCCCTGACTCGGGAACAAACAACACAGACCCTGGCTCGGGCTCGGGAACAGACCACACACACACTGGCTCGGGAACAGACAACACACTCACTGGGTCGGGAACAGACAACACACACTCGGGCTCGGGAACAGACAACACACACTCGGGCTCAGGAACAGACAACACACTCACTGGCTCGGGAACAGACAACACACACTCGGGCTCGGGGACAGGAACAGTATCTGAATAGGCCATCTTGTCCGTAGACACTGGCTCGGAGGAAGTGACGTGAACAGTCTCTGAATAGGCCATCTTGTCCGTAGACACTGGCTCGGAGGAAGTGACGTGAACAGTCTCTGAATAGGCCATCTTGTCCGTAGACACTGGCTCGGAGGAAGTGATGTGAACAGTCTCTGACATGGCAGACGTGACGTGAACAGGCTCTGGATCGGCAGACGTGACTTGGACAGAGGACAGTCTCTGGATCGGCAGACGTGACTTGGACAGTCTCTGGATCGGCAGACGTGACTTGGACAGTCTCTGGATCGACCGGGACCAACGGTGAAGAAGTCCCTGGGCTGGACGGGGCCAGCGGTGAGGGCTCTGTGCTGGACGGGGCTAGCGGTGAAGAAGGCTCGGGACTGGATGGCGCCAGTGGTGAGGGCTCTGGACTGGACGGGACCAGCAGCGAAGGAAGCTCTGAGCTGGATGGGACCAGCGGCGAAGGAAGCTCTGGGCTGGACGGGACCAGCGGTGAAGGAAGCTCTGGGCTGGACGGGACCAGCGGCAAAGGAAGCTCTGGGCTGGACGGGACCAGCGGCGAAGGAAGCTCTGGGCTGGACGGGACCAGCGGCGAAGGAAGCTCTGGGCTGGACGGGACCAGCGGCGAAGGAAGCTCTGGGCTGGACGGGACCAGCGGCGAAGGAAGCTCTGGGCTGGACGGAACCAGCGGCGAAGGAAGCTCTGGGCTGGACGGGACCAGCGGCGAAGGAAACTCTGGGCTGGACGGGACCAGCGGCGAAGGAAACTCTGGGCTGGGTTCATGGGCTGTCGCTGATGTGTGTGCTGCCCACACACACAAAACAGCCAAGGACACCACAATGAGCGCTGTGTCCTCCAGAGCAGACTCAAGTGCGGCGTGTTCAGTCTCTGGCGGGCAGGTGATTGGCTCCGGTTCTGGCGAACAGGCGACGGGCTCAGGCTCTTGCTCGAAGACTGGCTCTGGCTCTTGCTCGAAGACTGGCTCTGGCTCTTGCTCGAAGACTGGCTCTGGCTCTTGCTCGAAGACTGGCTCTGGCTGGACGTGGCTGACGTGAAGCTCTGGCTGGACGTGGCTAACGTGAAGCTCTGGCTGGACGTGGCTGACGTGAAGCTCTGGCTGGACGTGGCTGACGTGAAGCTCTGGCTGGACGTGGCTGACGTGAAGCTCTGGCTGGACGTGGCTGACGTGAAGCTCTGGCTGGACGTGGCTGACGTGAAGCTCTGGCTGGACGTGGCTGACGTGAAGCTCTGGCTGGACGTGGCTGACGTGAAGCTCTGGCTGGACGTGGCTGACGTGAAGCTCTGGCTGGACGTGGCTGACGTGAAGCTCTGGCTGGACGTGGCTGACGTGAAGCTCTGGCTGGACGTGGCTGACGTGAAGCTCTGGGTGGACGTGGCTGACGTGAAGCTCTGGCTGGACGTGGCTGATGTGAAGCTCTGGCTGGACGTGGCTGACGTGAAGCTCTGGCTGGACGATCTCTGGCTGGACGGTCTCTGGCTGGATGGTCTCTGGCTTAGGAGCCACCGGACACGTCATTGAGGAGGCCATTCTTCTCCTCCTCCTCCGTCTCCGGACCACCGGACTCGGGACCACCGGAACTGGGACCACCGGAACAGGGACCAGCGGTGAAGGCCTAGCGTGACACGGGATGAAGCTCTCCAAACACCTGGAGAGCGCCTCTCTCCAGCCCAGACCGGAGAGATCGGGGAGTTCCCTCAGGTTGACCTCCTTAGCCCCCAGCCGGTAACAGACTTTAATTGCCTCGTCATCCAGGGAGCAGGAGGCAGCAAGAGGAACAAACCCCCACGTATACTGGAACAGATCAAGGCTTTCCATGGCCAAGGCTGCAATCTGTCCAGCGAACTCCCGGTCTAGCCTGCGTAGATCAGGCGAGATCCGTGCTGCTGGATTCATATTGGGTGAGTTGTTCTGTAACGATGCTGGAAGAATGAAGCGAGAAGTGAATCCAAATGCAAGCACATTTATTAAATAAAACAAACAAACAAAAGAAACTCAAACCAGGAACACAGAAACAGCAACCATTACAAGATTAACAACTCACAAAGACAGGGCTGAAACACAGGGCTTAAATACAGGGGTAAACAAGCTAAACATGATAACAAGAGGGCGTGGTTAATCAGAAACACCTGGGGATACTTATAAACTAGAAAAACTACAAAGGACTACAAAACATGACACAGCACAGGAAATAACTAAAGTTCACACAAGACAAGAGAAACACAGGACAGACAGGAACAAGACATGAACCCACACCGTGACACAATGTGAACTGCATTAATAACCTTACCATTGTGATATTAAAGGGGTCATGAACTAGCCTTTTAAAAAATGTTATATTGTTGTCTGAGGTCAACTTATGACGTTCGCTTGGTTTTTGCATTCAAAAACATCAAAATGAATAAGTAATAGGCTATTTTCTACCCTAGTTTTGAGCCTAGCTCAAAAACTCTCGGTTTTTATGGGCGTCTCGCATTGAAGACTTGGAAGTAAACGCCCACTGCTGTGAGTGGATAACAGTTTTGCATATTATAAGGAGTTTCAACTCACTCTGCAGTAACGATTAGACTGATACACATGTACACATAATTATTAGATATAAAACGATCTGTAACAATGCAATACTAGCCTATCAGATTATTATTATTTTTAAAATAAAAATTTTACTCACATAAGTGTGTTGCACCATTCCTGTCGGATCCAATATAGAAGGCACAGCACCGTTTTCTAATCTTAATCGGTCTGCAAATCCAGTCTCGACCTGTGTCTTGTTTACAAAACAATCCTCAGTGAAATGAAGCGAACAAACGGACAATGTTTTACCCACATCAGCTGGAACGTCATTAAAAATAAAGTTTAACCAAGCATTCCTATTGGAATCCAGAGGAAGCTTATGGAGCGACTGTCTTCTTCCACAACTTCTTCCACAAATTTTGTAAATGTCATGTTTATTGCTCGGTAGCTCGATCCGGTTTGTCATCACGAGGTAGGCCCATGTTATTTAGCTATGAGTGTAATGCGCGAATCGGTGGGCGGGGCTAAAGTAGCCGTGTTGAAGTAGGCGTTGATCTTCTTCAGCGGGGGTGGTGTTTTATCCTCTTTGACGTCATAGTTCCCCACTTTGAAAAACGAGTCGTCTGCTGAGCCTGGTGTCAATAAAAGCATTTATTGGACTAACAAGGACGTTTTCAGTTCTGAAATTTACAGGATATTCTTATAATATGATGACCTCTTAGATGTCAAAAGCTCAAGGAAAATTTGATTTCTCATTTCATCACCCCTTTAAAGGGTAACTAAACCCCTGGTCAGAGCCTGACTCCACCCACTGGCAATATTTGAAAAATGCTGGAAAAGTGGGCAGAGCCCAGCGGAGGGGGGCGTGCACCTGAGACGCCTCTCTCTGTAGGCAAGGGTCATGGTTAGCTGGTACCCTCTGACGTCACGCAGTACCAAAACTTCCAATAGGAAAATTCAACTGCAGTAGCCACCGTTCAACCTGAAGAGGGCAGCACTCAGACGTTTTTACACCATATATTGTAGAATTAAAACACTTTAAACCCAAATGTCAAAAAATGTACTCGAATCAATGAACAGCATTTATGAAGCTCCATTCTTACGGATCATTAACTAAAAAAAGTTGTTTTAGTGTTTAGTTACCCTTTAAATGTATTTCATCAATATTCAACTCTGAATTTTGTTATCTTTTCTTGTTTTTATATATATATATATATATATATATATATATAAATGTGTGTGTGTGTGTAAATTTCAAGGTTTTCAAATTTAAACTTTTATTTTGGTCTTGATGTATGACGTCAAAAGGCTTCGTCGCGCATCTGCATCTGTTGTGATTCGGCTGAAGAAAGGTTTGTTTTAAGCGTTTAAGGTGTTTATAGTGACGCAGAATGGATAATGTACTATTAAATGTAACGTTGCGTTGCTTTATATGACATTCATTAACGTTGTTTGAGCAAAGTAATGAATAAGAACACAAGAGTAACAAAAGTTGCGTCTTATCATAAACATGAAACCGGTCACATGATTCCAATCGCAATGTTTCTATTTCTATCTATCTCGATTTCTACAAATCATTAAATACCTTAAATGGTCTAATATATTAAGTGTCTCTATTATTTGCATTCTTTAATTGTAGTGCTAATTTCCAGTGTTTTTTGTCTAATCAGGTGATTTAAGTCCATTAATTCTCACTCTGACTGACTCCAGTGCACTGAACTAGAACTGATTGAGACACTGCGGTCAAGTGGGCCGCGCGTTGAAAATACACGGTCAAGCCAGCCGCACATTTTTTTTAGTATGCGCGTCTAATTGTGTACTTACGGTATGGGTGCTGGAAGAGGTCAAAATTGATTTTTAGACTCTATTTTTTGCTGTTTTGCATCTTATTAGGACACAATTAATACAATTTCATGATTTTTAAAAAAGAACATAATTTTTATTTTATTTTTTATTATTTTAATGTTTGTAGGCCTATATATGATTTACATTAATTATTACATAATTTATTCATGTTAATATTAATGTTAATTGTCATTATTTTTTTACATTTTTATTGTTAATTTTAATGTTTTTATATATATTATACATTAATTATTATACTTTATTTATGCATGTTTATTAAATGAAATATTAATGTTAATTATCATACATTTATTTTGCATTTTTATTGTTGATTTTAATGTTTGTATATAAAGCATACATTAATTATTATACATCATGTATTAATGTTTATTTATTATTTACTTACATTTTTCATGTTAATGTAAATGACAAATATGATACAACAGGCTTTTGGTGGCTTTTAATTCTGTCAATTATAATTGAATTGCATTCATGAGCAATAAAAACCTTATCTATGAAATATACATTCATACCTAATGTAAGAAATATTGTACTAAAAAACAACACACAAACACACACACACACTATATATATATAGCACTTACATGATGTCCCATTTTCAAACACTCATGAGTAAACCTGACTACTACTGTATTTATTTTCAAGTCATTTTACTAGTTTTGTAGAAAAGTAAAGGCAAACTAAACTTAAACATCTAAGTGCCTTCTAGCACTTACCCCATGTCCCGTGTTCAAACACTCATAAAAATCTTTCTATTATAGGTTTGCTCATTATATCAATATATTCCTGTTCCCAGTGACCCTGGCTATTACTGTTATCATTTTCCTATAATTTTACTGTATAGTTTTGAAGAAAAGTAAAGGCAAACCGACCCAATCATCTAAGTGCATTCTAGCACTTACACCATGTCTCATTTTCAAACACTCATAAAAAGTGTTCGTTAATCGGTTTGCTCATTATTTCAATATATTCCTGTTCTGAGTGACCCTGGCTATTACTGTTATCATGTTCATATAATTTTACTGTATAGTTTTGGAGAAAAGTAAAGGCAAACTCACCCCAAACATCAAAGTGCATTCTAGCACTTACACCATGTCTCATTTTTAAACACTCATAAAAAGTGTTCCTTCATAGGTTCACTCAATCTTTTAATATATTCCTATTTAGAGTGACCCTGACTATTACTGTATTTATTTTCAGTCATTTTACTGTATAGTTTTTGAGAAAAGTAAAGACAAACTCACCCAATCATTAGTGCATTTTAGCACTTACACCATGTCCCATTTTCAAACACTCATAAAAAGTGTTCCTTCATAGGTTTGCTCATTCTTTTAATATATTCCCATTCAGAGTGACCCTGACTATTACTGTGTTTATTTTCAATTCATTTTACTGTATAGTTTTGGAGAAAAGTAAAGGCAAACTCACCCCAAACATCAAAGTGCATTCTAGCACTTACACCATGTCTCATTTTTAAACACTCATAAAAAGTGTTCCTTCATAGGTTCACTCAATCTTTTAATATATTCCTATTTAGAGTGACCCTGACTATTACTGTATTTATTTTCAGTCATTTTACTGTATAGTTTTTGAGAAAAGTAAAGACAAACTCACCCAATCATTAGTGCATTTTAGCACTTACACCATGTCCCATTTTCAAACACTCATAAAAAGTGTTCCTTCATAGGTTTGCTCATTCTTTTAATATATTCCCATTCAGAGTGACCCTGACTATTACTGTGTTTATTTTCAATTAATTTTACTGTATAGTTTTGGAGAAAAGTAAAGGCAAACTCACCCCAACATCAAAGTGCATTCTATCACTTACACCATGTCCCATGTTCAAACACTCATAACCATCTTTCTATTATAGGTTTGCTCATTATTTCAATATATTTCTGTTCTGAGTGACCCTGACTATTACTGTATTTATTTTCAAGTCATTTTACTGTATAGTTTTGAAGAAAAGTAAAGGCAAACTCACCCCAAACATCAAAGTGCATTCTAGCACTTACACCATGTCTCATTTTCAAACACTCATAAAAAGTGTTCCTTCATAGGTTCACTCAATCTTTTAATATATTCCTATTTAGAGTGACCCTGACTATTACTGTATTTATTTTCAATCATTTTACTGTATAGTTTTTGAGAAAAGTAAAGACAAACTCACCCAATCATTAAAGTGCATTTTAGCACTTACATCATGTCCCATTTTCAAACACTCATAAAAAGTGTTCCTTCATAGGTTTGCTCATTCTTTTAATATATTCCCATTCAGAGTGACCCTGACTATTACTGTGTTTATTTTCAATTAATTTTACTGTATAGTTTTGGAGAAAAGTAAAGGCAAACTCACCCCTAACATCAAAGTGCATTCTATCACTTACACCATGTCCCATGTTCAAACACTCATAACCATCTTTCTATTATAGGTTTGCTCATTATTTCAATATATTTCTGTTCTGAGTGACCCTGACTATTACTGTATTTATTTTCAAGTCATTTTACTGTATAGTTTTGAAGAAAAGTAAAGGCAAACTCACCCCAAACATCAAAGTGCATTCTAGCACTTACACCATGTCTCATTTTCAAACACTCATAAAAAGTGTTCCTTCATAGGTTCACTCAATCTTTTAATATATTCCTATTTAGAGTGACCCTGACTATTACTGTATTTATTTTCAATCATTTTACTGTATAGTTTTTGAGAAAAGTAAAGACAAACTCACCCAATCATTAAAGTGCATTTTAGCACTCACATCATGTCCCATTTTCAAACACTCATAAAAAGTGTTCCTTCATAGGTTTGCTCATTCTTTTAATATATTCCCATTCAGAGTGACCCTGACTATTACTGTGTTTATTTTCAATTAATTTTACTGTATAGTTTTGGAGAAAAGTAAAGGCAAACTCACCCCTAACATCAAAGTGCATTCTATCACTTACACCATGTCCCATGTTCAAACACTCATAACCATCTTTCTATTATAGGTTTGCTCATTATTTCAATATATTTCTGTTCTGAGTGACCCTGACTATTACTGTATTTATTTTCAAGTCATTTTACTGTATAGTTTTGAAGAAAAGTAAAGGCAAACTCACCCCAAACATCAAAGTGCATTCTAGCACTTACACCATGTCTCATTTTCAAACACTCATAAAAAGTGTTCCTTCATAGGTTCACTCAATCTTTTAATATATTCCTATTTAGAGTGACCCTGACTATTACTGTATTTATTTTCAATCATTTTACTGTATAGTTTTTGAGAACAGTAAAGACAAACTCACCCAATCATTAAAGTGCATTTTAGCACTTACATCATGTCCCATTTTCAAACACTCATAAAAAGTGTTCCTTCATAGGTTTGCTCATTCTTTTAATATATTCCTATTCAAAGTGACCCTGACTATTACTGTATTTATTTTCAAGTCATTTTACTGTATAGTTTTGGAGAAAAGTAAAGGCAAACTCACCCCTAACATCAAAGTGCATTCTATCACTTACACCATGTCCCATTTTCAAATACTCATAAAAATCTTTCTATTATAGGTTTGCTCATTATTTCAATATATTTCTGTTCTGAGTGACCCTGGCTATTACTGTTATCATTTTCATATCATTTTACTGTATAGTTTTGGAGAAAAGTAAAGACAAGCTCAGCCAGTCATTAAAGTGCATGTTAGCACTTACACCATGTCCCATTTTCAAACAATCTTAAAAAGTGTTCCTTCATAGGTTTGCTCATTCTTTTAATATATTCCTATTCAGAGTGACCCTGACTTTTACTGTATTTATTTTCCAAGTCATTTTACTGCATAGTTTTGGAGAAAAGTAAAGACAAACTCACCCAATCATTAGTGCATTTTAGCACTTACACCATGTCCCATTTTCAAATACTCTTAAAAAGTGTTCCCTCATAGGTTTGCTCATTATTTCAATAAATTCCTGTTCAGAGTGACCCTTACTATTACTGTATTCATTTTCATATAATTTTACTGTATAGTTTTGGAGAAAAGTAAAGGCAAACTCACCCAATCATTAAAGTGCATTTTAGCACTCACATCATGTCCCATTTTCAAACACTCATAAAAAGTGTTCCTTCATAGGTTTGCTCATTCTTTTAATATATTCCCATTCAGAGTGACCCTGACTATTACTGTGTTTATTTTCAATTAATTTTACTGTATAGTTTTGGAGAAAAGTAAAGGCAAACTCACCCCTAACATCAAAGTGCATTCTATCACTTACACCATGTCCCATTTAAGCCCACCGGCAACTATAGTTGCCGCAGTGTATAGTTTTCATTTTCCTTTTTGAATAATTTTTTTAGATGTTATCCATGTTTTATTTCTCAATGACATGCAAGCAGACAACCAAATAAAGGATTAAAAAAAGGTATTTATTTCCTTCCTGTCACATGAGGCTGTCAACTTCTTCCAAGAAACATGAAGAAAACAATATTTACTTCTTTATGGCGTCTGCCAGAGAATAGATATGCAGTTATGTTGTACTTTGTTTACTGATTTTTGTGTAATCATGTTAAATCATTAATTCCAGGGGGAGTTTCAATTTATATATATTTTAAATTTTGATGTGCATATTCAGTTTTGCCATCACGGGAATAAATTAAATTTGAAAATATCTTCAAATAGAAAAACAGGTATTTTAAATTAATATTATTCTTTATGATCATTTTTGATTAGATGAATGCAGCCTTGGTGAGCATAAGAGACTTTTGAAAACATTAAAACAAATCTTACAGACTTCACACTTTTGATCAATAATGAATATATTGCTAGCTATAGTCAAGTGTATATAGAATGTTTTAATATTCAATATACAACCAGCAGTAGCAAGGGTCACTCTGAACATGAATCTAATGAAAGAATGAGCAAACCTATAATGGAAATATTTTTATGAGTGTTTGAAAATGGGACATGGTGCAAGTGCTAGAATGCACTGATATTTAAGGTGAGTTTGCCTTTACTTTTCTCCAAAACTATACAGTAAAATGACATGAAAATAGATACAGTAATAGTCAGGGTCACTCTGAACAGGAATCTATCGGAATAATGAGCAAACCTATGAAGGAACACTTTTTAAGAGTGTTTGAAAATGGGACATGATGTAAGTGCTAAAATGCACTTTAATGATTGGGTGAGTTTTTCTTTACTTTTCTCCAAAACTATACAGTAAAATGATATGAAAATGATAACAGTAATAGCCAGGGTCACTCAGAACAGGAATATATTTAAATAATGAGCAAACCTATAAAAGAAAGATTTTTATGAGTGTTTGAACATGGGACACGTGTAAGTGATAAAATGCACTTTAATGATTGGGTGAGTTTGCCTTTACTATTCTCCAAAACTATACAGTAAAATGACATCAAAACAGATACAGTAATAGTCAGGGTCACTCTGAACAGGAATTTATTGAAATAACGAGCAAACCTATGAAGGAACACTTTTTAAGAGTGTTTAAAAATGGGACATGGTGTAAGTGCTAAAATGCACTTTAATGATTGTGTTTTTGTCTTTACTTTTCTCCAAAACTATACAGTAAAATGACTTGGAAAATAAATACAGTGAAAGTCAGGGTCACTTTGAATAGGAATATATTAAAAGAATGAGCAAACCTATGAAGGAACACTTTTTAAGAGTGTTTGAAAATGGAACAGTTTAAGTGCTAACATGCACTTTAATGATTGGGTGAGTTTGCCTTTACTTTTCTCCAAAACTATACAGTAAAATGATATGAAAATGAATACAGTAATAATCAGGGTCACTCGGAACAGGAATTCATTGAAATAATGAGCAAACCTATAAAAGAAAGATTTTTATGAGTGTTTGAACATGGGACACGTGTAAGTGATAAAATGCACTTTAATGATTGGGTGAGTTTGCCTTTACTTTTCTCCAAAACTATACAGTAAAATGACATCAAAATAGATACAGTAATAGTCAGGGTCACTCTGAACAGGAATTTACTGAAATAACGAGCAAACCTATGAAGGAACACTTTTTAAGAGTGTTTGAAAATGGGACATGGTGTAAGTGCTAAAATGCACTTAAATTGTGTTTGTCTTTACTTTTCTCCAAAACTATACAGTAAAATGACTTGAAATAAATACAGTAATAGTCAGGGTCACTCTAAATAGGAATATATTAAAAGAATGAGTAAACCTATGAAGGAACAGTTTTTATGAGTGTTTGAAAATGAGACATGGTGTAAGTGCTAAAATGCACTTTGATGTTTAAGGTGTTTGCCTTTACTTTTCTCCAAAACTATACAGTAAAATGTCATGAAAATAGACACAGTAATAGTCAGGGTTACTCTGAATAGGAATATATTAAAAGAATGGGCAAACCTATAATAGAAAGATTTTTGCGAGTGTTTGAACATGGGACATGGTGTAAGTGATAGAATGCACTTTGATGTTTGCGGTGAGTTTGCCTTTACCTTTATCCCAAACTAAGCAGTAAAATGACTTGAAAATAAATACAGTAATAGTCAGGGTCAATCTAAATAGGAATATATTGAAAGAATGGGCAAACCTATGAAGAAACACTTTTTATGAGTGTTTGAAAATGGGACATGGTGTAAGTGATAGAATGCACTTTGATGTTTAAGGTGAGTTTGCCTTTACTTTTCTCCAAAACTATACAGTAAAATGACTTGAAAATAAACACAGCAATAGTCAGGGTAACTCTGAATAGGAACATATTACAAGAATGAGCAAACCTATGAAGAAACACTTTTTGTGAGTGTTTGAAAATGGGACATGGTGTAAATGCTAGAATGCACTTAGACGTTTGGGGTGAGTTTGCCTTTACTTTTCTCCCAAACTATGCAGTAAAATGACTTGAAAATAAATACAGTAATAGTCAGGGTCACTCTGAACAGGAATTTATTGAAATAAAGAGCAAACCTATTAAGGGACACTTTTTATGAGTGTTTGAATTTGCGACATGGTGTAAGTGGTAGAATGCACTTTAATGTTTGGGGTGAGTTTGCCTTTACTTTTCTCCAAGACTATACAGTAAAATGACTTGAAAATGAATAAAGTAATAGTCAGGGTCACTCTGAATATGAATATATTAAAAGAATGAGCAAACCTATGAAGGAACACTTTTTATGAGTGTTTGAAAATGGGACATGGTGTAAGTGATAAAATGCACTGATGTTTAAGGTGAGTTTGCCTTTACTTTTCATCAAAACTGTAAAGTAAAATTATATGAAAATGATAACAGTAATAGTCAGGGTCACTCTGAATAGTAATATATTAAAAGAATGAGCAAACCTACGGAGGAACATTTTTCTATGGGTGTTTGAAAATGGGACATGGTGTAAGTGATAAAAATGCACTTAGATGTTTAAGGTGAGTTTGCCTTTACTTTTCTCCAAAACTATACAGTAAAATGACATGAAAATAGATACAGTAATAGTCAATGTCACTCTGAACAGGAATTTATTGAAATAATGAGCAAACCTATATTAGAAAGATTTTTATGAGTGTTTGAACACAGGACATGGGGTAAGTGCTAGAAGGCACTTAGATGTTTAAGTTGAGTTTGCCTTTACTTTTCTACAAAACTAGTAAAATGACTTGAAAATAAATACAGTAGTAGTCAGGTTTACTCATATGAGTGTTTGAAAATGGGACATCATGTAAGTGCTAGAAGGTAAAGTAAAAAAAAAAATCCTATATATATATATATATATATATATATATAGTGTGTGTGTGTTTTTTGTTTTTTTTGGTATAATATTTCATACATTAGGTATAAATGTATATTTCATAGATCAGGTTTTTATTGCTCATAAATGCAATTCAATTATAATTGACAGAATTAAAAGCCGCCAAAAGCCTGTTGTATCATATTTTTCATTTACATTAACATGAAAAATGTAAGTAAATATTAAACAAACATTAATACATGATGTATAATAATTAATGTATGCTTTATATATAAACATTAAAATCAACAATAAAAATGCAAAATAAATGTATGATAATTAATAATAATATTTTATTTCATTAACATGCATAAAGTATAATTAATGTATAATATATATAAAAACATTAAAATTAACAATAAAAATGTAAAAAAAAAATAATGTATGACAATTAAAATTAATATGAACATGAATAAATTATATAATAATCAATGTAAATCATATATAGGCCTACAAACATTCAAATAATAAAAAATAAAATAAAAGTTATGTTCTTTTTTAAAAATCATGAAATTGTATTAATTGTGTCCTAATAAGTCCCCATACCGTAAGTACACAATTAGACGCGCATACTAAAAAAAAATGTGCGGCTGGCTTGACCGTGTATTTTCAACGCGCGGCCCACTTGACCGCAGTATTGAGATACACACAGTCAAGTCCCTTTTCAAGAAAATGGATATGGAAAACAATCTTTCACTGTAGATTATTAGATCAATTACACAAGCTTTACACAAAACATAGCATGCTGAGGGCATCTGCTGATTAAAGCCATGTAAATGCAACAAGAACAGCAAAAACATGTTCAATGACGTTGTACACATTTTGAAACCGCAGCGCATGAGCTTAAAATTAACAGACCGTTATCGTTTGTTGGTGTAGATGCAAATTGAGTTATCTTTATAGTTATTGTTCTTGGTGTGAACAGCCCTTTAGTGTGGAATTATATTTCTTTCTTTTATTCTCATCTTAAACAGGACAAACGAAAAGAAAAACTGCTGGTGAAGCAACTGAGATCCATGTGACACACTATTATAAAGACAGTGTTTATTAAAGAGGAGAGAGAAGACATGAAGATTGAAGAAACATTTAGAGTCAAACATGAAGATACTGAGGAACAAACAAATATGGCGTTTATTAAAGAGGAGAGTGAAGACATGACGATTGAAGAAACATTCAGAGTGAAAGAAGAACAGACAGGTTGGTTTCCTTCTCAAAGCTGAACTCAGTCATTGATCCCTATTAAAATGTCCAGCTCTACAGAAATTAATAATAGTTTACGAAGAATGTCAATAATATTTCCTTTAATATTTTGTATTTTAAGGGGGGTTTGACTAAATATCCCCTATACCAAACATTTACCTCTAAAATTTGCACCGTTTATCATCTGCAATACCAATGTGTAACCACTAGATGGCTTTATAGCCTTACATATAAATATAGGCTAAACAGTTGCTGCTGAATGGTTTTAAAGCTGTGAATATGATGAAAGTATTGGCAAAAACAAAATGGGGAGCAGATCACATTGTTCTTTTGAGACTCTACAGAACACTAATCCGTTCCCGTCTGGACTATGAAAGGATAATATATGACTGCCAGAAAATCATATAAGCAGATGCTTGACTCAGTGCATCAGCAGGGCTTACGACTTGCCTTGGGAGCATTTAGAACTTCGCCAGTGCAAAGTTTGTATATTGAAGCCAATGAACCTTCACTTCAAAATAGACGATTGAAGCACTCACTCCAATATGCTGTTAAGATAAAGGCAAATAGAACCGATCCAGCCTATTCTACAGTCTTCAACCCACAATTTACTCACTTGTATGAGACCAAACCTAAAAGCATCAGATCCTTCGGTATTCGTATTAAACCACATTTGGAGAACTTAAATATAAATTTGAACATTTTAAACTAAATATAATTTAATTATATATCTCCCATGAAATTAAAGAAGCCTTATATCAATTTGGATTTGGCTCATCAGAGGAAAGGAGTGACTCATCCAAATGTATATAGACACCAATATTTGGACATAAGAAACCAATTCTCTTTTCACGTACCTATATTTACAGATGGTTTGAAGGTAGAAAATGGTGTAACGGCAGCAACGGTGACTGGACATCAACGCTATGGAATCTGTATTCCAAAACAGTGCTCTATTTTCTCTGCTGAAGCACGTGCTGAAAATACACAAAGGATAAACAAAAGGATTCTATAATTTTTACAGACTCTAAATCTTGCCTTCAAGCAATGGACACTTTAAAAATTGATCATCCTTTGGTGGACTGTATCTTAACCAAAGTTGGATTATCTACTAAATCAGTTATTCAGTATTATCTTTTGCTGGGTGCCAGGCCATGTTGGACTTTCAGGAAATGAACGAGCTGATGCAGCTGCTAAGGAAGCTCTTACTCAGGAAGTTAATGAATGTCAAATTCCTCCTTCAGATATTAGACCGATTATTAATTGTTACATACTAAATAAGTGGCAAGAAGAGTGGAATATGTGCAAGAATAATAAGCTATATGAAACTCCTTATTTTTTATAGAAAAATTATGGGCTTTTTATCACTCTTAAAACTAGACTTGATGAAGTGATCTACACCAGATGTCGTATAGGTAATACAGGTTTGACTCATGCTTTTTTGCTTAAAGGTGAAGACCCAAATATATGCATGTTTTGTAAGATTCCCCTAACTGTTAAACATATTTTATGAGATTGTCCTGGACTTCATAAAAAAAAAAAGCATTTTACTTGTATTAAGTTACCCCACTTAAGGACTTATTTAGTAAGATTATGCCTGAAAAGGTTTGGGATTTTTTTATCATATGTTAATTTTAAAAATCTTGTATAATATGACTTGCTGTTTTTGTTTGTTTTGTTTTTTATTGTATTTATATGATACTTTTATTTTTGTAGTTTATTTTTTGCCATGAAAATGGCCTTGGATGCTGACATGGCACTAAATAAATCTGAATCTGCTGCTGAATGAAAACATAAGACAAAGTATGCTTCATCTGGATACATATAACCTGTGGCCGGTTTCACAAAGAAAGACTTTGACTATGGCTTAGATATAGTAGATAGTCAGACTTAAGATAGACATATAAATCAGACTGTTGCACAAAGCACTTAAGACTCTGACTATCTTAAGTAGGACTACACTGCAATGCATTCTAGGTAAAATAAGAAACTTTCCACAAAAAAAAAAAAAAACATGGCGGATCGAGTAAGCGCATTCAACCGCTCAGTGCAGTTTTCCCCAGCGGAAAATATGTGTTTGTTGGAGGAGTATAACAAAAAATGTACTTGAAATTTAGCGGAGAATATAGTAACGAGAAGAAATGTTTAATTTGGAAAAAGATTGCTACAACAATTAACAACGTTAATCCGACCGTTGAGCGGAACGTTAAAAGACGTACAGAATAGAAAAGTCCTCATATTATATTCCAGTAGGTTACTGCGGTCCCTAAAAAACCCTTTCCCTTCTCATAGTTCTCTCCATAACGTCGTCAGCAAACCACAAATTATGAGCCATTTTCCCTTTTCTTTTGGCTGTTTGTAATGTAACTGATTGTTACTGCTGGTTGCCAAGGTAACATAGAGTCTTAGACCTAATGTTAGACCTAACCCCTTGGGGGTAAGGTGTCTTCATTTTTTTGGTCTAAATTAAGTCAGTCTTTATTTTTGTAAAACAGTCTAACTTGCATCAGACTAGTCTATGAGCAAATTTTAGACTTGTCTAACACTATAGACCGGTCTAAAATAGCTTTGTGAAACCAGCCCCTGTCCTACTTGACCCGCTCCGAACTTACTGGCCTATATCCATTATATATAATATATTCATGCTAAAGACCGCAGACTTAATCTATCTTAGTCATTGATTCAATTGATTCGTTCATAAAGCTGATTAATTCAGTAAGGAAACATAGCCGTGTGTTGCTCAGTGATGCAATTACTTGTTTTTAACTATTTTTGTTTGGCGAAATAGAGCAAAAACAAGCAATATGGTGTCTAAAATGCAGGTCACTTAATATTAACTTCTTGTTAATTAAACTGGTATAAAATCAATATCACAATTGTTATGCTGATATCTGGACAAAAACTGCACTCTTAATGTGATATTAACTATATTAAATTATATGAATTAGACTAAATCATGCAGTATAAGTATAAAAATCCCCATGTTTTCGGTGCTGATGCGGTTCATAACCAGAGGATGACGCGTCGCTGCCGCATCAAAAAGCTGTCACAAAGAACTGGCAAAAGTAATGATTATGAATGTGAAAAATGTAGTAAGGAGACATTTGAATTGATTATTGATAAACTAGTGTTTTCTGTGTCAGTGTCGGCTGCAAAGATGAAGTTGACGATGCTGACTCGCCATCTTCGCTCTAGTGAACGCTTTTCGTTATGAATTGTTTTGTTTAAAAGTAGACATGTCAGGCTTTCTCACTCTCTCTATTAGGGCTGCACGATATTGGGAAAAAATCACATTGCGATATTTTATTTTTCTGCGATATGAAAACAATTTCACCAGATGACTTTATTAGCTCTCTTTGGAAAGAATGAATCATCTGAATGACTGGGGTGATTTTGTAATGGAGTAAATCTGCATAGCAACTATTATAGTTAACTAATGTAGTTAACTAGAGTTTAATAAATGGAACCTTATTGTAAAGTGTTACCGATTTGTTATGTCTCGTGAGTTCAGTGTTGGACAGGTCAGTTGTTTTAACCATTCATTAAAGTGAATCGGTTCAAAGGAGTCATTAGTTCGCGAATTGGAGGTGTCATTAACGGACCAGGGCAGACGTTGTGTGATTATCCCGGCAGTTTAGGACATCGCACAAGATTGGTCTCAACACAGAAAACATTTCACAACTGAATAGATTTTTTGTTTGTTTTGTTTATTGAAAGTGTGGTTTATCTGAATGTGTGGAACGCTTTTCAGAGAATTTTTTTTTTTAGCACAATTCACAACCAGTAGTTCAGGAAAAAAATAAATCCGAATGCTTCACCTGAAACTTCGTTCTTCCGACCTTTTACCATTGTGTAGTATTCTCAAAGATATTCAGTCAACTCAATTCATTAATATGCGCGAGGGAGGGAGAGAGAGCAAGACAGTTTGAAAACGGTGAGAGTGCGCGCGCGCGACCGGAGCTCTCTCTCTGCTCGTTCTCTCAGTTTAACAAGCGCAGCAGTCAGTCATCTATCACTCACCGGTCAAATAAGGCTTTGGCGGGACATAAATACGCTTTGGCGGCCGCCAAAAAATTTTCAATGCAGGAAGGGCATTCTGACTTTATTTTGAATTCTCATGTTCGTTCAAGCTCAGAAATAAGAGAAAGACCACTGATCTTTGTGTCTGCCCGGCTCACAGAAAACAACGCGCAAGTTCCAGTCTTTTTATGTTTGATGTTTAAACAGGACTTAAAAACACATGCAAATGATAAACTTTCACTATATTATGGTTAAACTTTGCAATTAATCTGCGAATCTCAAGCGTTACGGGACATTTTTCCCAAAGGCTTACATCGCAACATCCTGCGATGTGACTATCGTGGATGTGCACATCGCGATATCGATGTTAAAACGACACATCGTGCAGCCCTACTCTCTATATATATTTCTCATGTCTGTGAGGCAAGTAGCCTATAGGCTGAGTTTTGGTTCATTTATGAGAAGAGCTCAGGTCACGTGCAATGCAAGTGATCGTGCCGGCGCCTCCATGTCCTGATTATATTGTCTGCGATATTTGCTTCTTATTTATTAAATCCAGGCAATTTGTTGATGAAACATTGACTAAAATTAAGATACAATTTATACAACACGAAATTCACTTTAAAGAACGGCTTTCTACAAAACAAAACTTAATGAAGTGTTCAAAATCATGTCTGACCCACTCCTAATGTCTCCCGATATATTGCGCATCTTATGATCCTATCTTACTCATGCTGTTCACTTTTCATATAATCAGCATAGATGAAATTAAAAAATAACATTATTTTAAACACAAATATGAAACTAAATGCGTTTTCTGACTACAACACACGTAGCCTATAGTAAAGTACAGAGAAATTTAATGTCGGAGCGGTATTTGAACGAACGCCGTTTTACCGGTGAGCATGTGGGGGAGGGGTGCGGTTTTCAAATAATAATCGCATAATTTCCAGTGATCATCGAATATTATTTTTGCTTGAAATGCCCATCCCTAATATTAACCCGTAACCCTGATGCAAATCTTAACGTTTCTCTTTGTTGACAATAACAGACTTCTGAGAATTTAGAAGCATGTTGCGCTCCTCACTTACAGAGTAGCATTTACCATGAATTGATATTGAAAATGAACACACTCTTGTGCTTTACTATGAAACATGCAGCGCGTCAGTTGATATATTTAAATAGTATATTTGATGATCGCACTAAGCCATATTGCATTCTCACAACCATGCATTGTCAAAATTCCTAAAGTTACTAGGCAACCGGCGAGTAACACCGTTTCAACGCCAATTTTTACTTGCATTTGGTGCTGTTACGTCTCCCCTCTTTGTCTAGGGGTAAAATAGGGAACAACGAACAAACAGTGGAGAGACTTTGAGGATCTCCAGCTCTCCAGTCCCAGATTCACCAAATAATCAAACAAAGTTCACTTTGAAATGGCATGTCTGCCTTTTATTTCTGTACCCTAGCCGAAGCTAGAAAAGAAATTAATAACATCAAGTAAAGGAACACATTACCAATAAATCCAAAACAAAAAGTATTACCTGGGGGAGGAGGGCCCGATTCAAAAGAAAACAAAATAACCTCTACCTAAAAGGGGAATAACATTAACTTGCCTATACAAAACAGAAAACAAAACAAAAGATAATTTCCCTCACTCCCTAACTAACCATTAAACAGGAGAAAAGTTCTGGGTATCCTCCACCCTACATTACCCACAAACTCTTAACTGATCATAAATGAAAAGAAAAATAATTTCAAGAGTCATGTTAGGACACACATTGTGACCACACACACCAAAGAGCGCGACCAGCGTTCACTTGTCTGGGCTTGGAGAGCGGAACAACCCCAAACGCCGCAATGTCTCTCTCCTTCCTCAGCGCTTTCTCTGCTGCTTTATTAGACTCCTCAGGACACGCACCAATCAGTGCGCGGACAACACTCACGGGTTAACAAGCACAGGTGATAGCCCTTAATCCTATTAAAGACACACAAGAAAAGAGAAAGAGAGAGAGAGAAGAAGAAAATACACATGCACATAATACTCCTGGGGCTCGTTCTTCGTACGTCGCTAACTCAGTTAGCTGGATTTGATTGTTGGCGATTTGGCATGATCTTGGATCGTTTGGTTCTTCGAAGCTCATCCTAGACTTGCTGTCATAGCAACAGGTGCGCCAGCTTGAACCTGCTCGCGAGCAGGCTTATTTCATGTAAACAGGATTAGATTGCGGCTTTATAAGCGGAGGTGATACGGGAAGTCTGTCGTAGCCATGTCTTGTCCATTTTTACGACAGCAACCTGTTGCGGAAGGTGCGAGGATAATTCGCAGAGCTTTTCGATTAATCGCGTATTGCAGGATAGACTGGATCCTTTAGCGCAGCGCGACAGTGTAATTTTTGAGAGATATCGTTTTTCTCGTGAGGGTGTTATTTACATCATTAATTTGCTGGAACCACACATTAAATGTTCAACACGGAGGAGTCGGGCTTTGACAACTGCACAGACTGTGTGCATTGCCCTGAGATTCTTTGCGAGTGGCACGTTCCTTTACACTATTGGAGATGCAGAGAACTTAGTGAAAAGTGCTGTCTGTCGTGCCATTCGCAAAGTTTACTTGGCACTCAAGCAGTTTTTAGGGGGTTTTGTGGTATTTCCAAGCCACTTAAGACCCCAGGTTGTAAAGCAGAATTTTTTTGCTATTGCAGGTACATTTATAATTGTTAATGACATGCAATCATGACCATGCCAAAAAGTATGACTAACAGTATGTGTCCTTCAGGCTTCCCTAACGTGATTGGTGCCATAGACTGCACACACGTCCCCATCAAGGCCCCACCAGGGCCCAATGAAGGGGATTTTGTGAACCGAAAGGGGGTTCACAGTGTAAATGTGCAGGCAAGTTACTATTACAATTTATAATATTCCAGATTAATTAGTAATATATTACATAAAAAAATGAATGTAATCAAAAAGTATGCAGTTGACTGACTAAAATCTCTTACTCTGGTGTGTGACTCTATGTTCCATATAACAAATGTGGAAGCAAAATGGCCAGGATCAGTGCATGACTCAAGAATTTTCAGAGAGTCACATTTATGCACATTATTTGAACGTGGTAAGGGAACTTATAAATGTCAAGCTCACAGTATTACACACACTTATGCTGAGCCTAACAAAACTGCATTTTTCCATTATACAGGGAATTTTGACAGGGTCCTGCTTGGTGACCGGGGCTATGCCTGCAGGCAGTACTTCATGACGCCATTCCCTGACCCAAACCCTGGACCACAAACCCGTTACAATGCAGCTCTAGCCAGGACAAGGGCACGCATTGAAATGACCTTTGGGCAACTAAAGGAAAGATTTCAGTGTCTGAAGGGTCTGAGGGTTGCACCTGACAGGGCCTGTGACATAATTGTTGCATGTGCCATATTGCATAACATTGCCACTATCAGAAAGGAGAGGACCCCTGTGGTGGGGGTGCAGCCTGATGATGACCTCCAGCCAGTGCACTTGGACCAACCTAGTGGCAGAGCTGCACGGGACAGAATTGTGGAACACCATTTTTGAATGTGTAATAAAAGACAAGACAAAAATGCTTAGTTCCTGGAGTTTTATTTAAACAATTCTTTATAAAGAAAAGCCAGCAAGTCATCCTTTGCCTGCAATAAGAGATAGTTATGTAAAGTCAGCAATACTACTATGTGTCAAATGATGTATTAGCACTTACTCTGAAGGTCCTTTTGAAGCAACTCTATCTCTAGAGCAATTTTTCTCTTTTTCAAGTTGTCAAGTTCAATTTCTCCTCTTAATTTGTGTTTTTTCAGGTCAAAATACTCGATTTTTTGTTGAAGATGCCGTTTATATAGGGAACGGATGTCACCCTGTGTCATTTTGTGAAAGAAAAAGGGTCAAAACATGCCTCATGCAACAAAAGTAAAAAGTAAAAGTACAACACTGTCCACCTCTGTATCAGTTCTTTGTGCAGACTCTTCTGTAGGCCTTTCTGTAGGCCTTTCTGTAGGTGTGGACTCCTGCAACTCATATTGCAGACAGAAAGAATAGGTACACAAGTATATACAAATTAGTGTAAAGTTATTTATGCACTTACAGGTTCTTCCTCCAAAGGACAGTCATCTGAGAGGGTTTCTTCACTGTCCTGTGCAATGGAAATAAATGGGTATTACAAAGTGTTGCACTTTCTTCCCTTTATGCAAGTTAGAAAAGTACACAACTTACTGCATATGCTTCAGCCACCACTTGCTTGGGAACAGGTAAAAGTGTTGGTGTATTATGTAAAACTGCACAAAAGAGGGGAACAAAAAAAATTGTCATTACAATTAACTACACTGTAAAAAATATAATGTGATCAATAACTCATGGCAATATATTTTATATTAACTAAAAGTTTAGAAGTTTTCACTATCACAAACGGTTTAAATTACTGTACAAGCCATTTGGATTATACTTCATTTATATTTACAGTGTACTAAGAGAATTGAAAACTCATTTAGCCTACCAGTAATAAAGGTGTTGCTGCTACTGGTCCCTGGCTTTGGGTCTGAGGAAGAGCTGCCCCCAGGGATGCCCTCCACAATGGGTCGGTTTTCATTCAACCCAAGGGCCAGCTCCTCTGCTGGGGTATATTGTGGTGGTGCAGGACCACCACCTGTTTTTTTTTTTCAGCCTTTTTCTTGGTGGCTGTTATAAACAGACAAACACATTATTTAACAGTGGCTTTTAAAAAGAGGAAAAAAGTGGCTTTTTAAAATAAAGACAGTATAAGAATTAAAGGCTACCATTTTGTAGAATATTCTTGTACTTCACTTTTACTTGTCCCCATGTTCTAGTGGGTCCCGCGGAGGCTCTGACATAAAAGAACAAAATAAATATGAAATTATTAAAATGCAAAAATACATACTGTAGAAAGTGATAGAAACATCTACCATGGACAGCACTTACGCATTTAATTTGTCTGCTACTTTTTGCCAGCCCTCTCTCCTGGATTTTGCAGACTTCGAGGTGTTCCCTGTCGTTTTAATTAAAGATTCAAATTCGGCATAACCTTCCATTAAAAGCTCTTGTTCTCCTTGGGAGAAAAACTGGGCGCGTTCTTTGGCCATGCTGAACAGCCAATAGCAGCGTTGCTCATCATTGTTTCTACTATCGATACATATCCCCTTTTAACCCAGCGCATGAACGCGCAATTATCTCAGATAACTCAATCCAGCGATACTAATCATAAACAACAGGTGTGTTCGAAGAACCCAATTAGCCGGATCATGATTAGCACGATGATATCATCTTGGATGTCTCATTTGATCTCGGATGTTTTAAGCAACGTACGAAGAACGAGCCCCTGGTATGTTACAGACACACAATGAATGGACGTAACAGTGCTTTGAACCCTGGCTTACATGCTAAGGGTGTCCCACAGATGGCGCCGTGAGCTCGTGCAGCGCTGTCAGGAGCAATCCATGCATTAAATACATACAAACATTTTGCAGTTTTAGTAATTTAAGGTAATTTGGCAATCAATCATCATACAGCAACCAGGCTGAATTTGTCTGTTTTAACGTGTCTGCTGTTTGAAATAAATGTGCAATGCTACCACTGGTGTATGATTGACAAACACTCAACATCGGATTGTCAATCAATGCAATTTTAAATGTAGTAAATTAACATGGGAGGAATGTAGCAGCTTTGAACTTTAGTCGTTGGAAACAGAAATGTGCCCTATGACGATTGCAGTGATATACAGGCACCCAAGACCACTAAAAACATATAAGTAAATTTGTTTTAGGGGGGTTGATGGCTATGTCTGATCGGCTTCTCATCATTGGAGACTTTAACATCCCTGTGAGTTGCCTTTCAACCCCAATGGCCAAAGAATTTGTTCATTGACTTCGATTCAGTCCATTTACCAACTGAGACGAGTCACTTTGTGCACCAAGAACAAACAACAAGCTGCAAAACACTTTTTGTAGATGGTGGTTTAGTTAAAATGGCAGAACATAATGAGTCTTTGGTCACTGTAATATTAAGGAAAAAATAGCAGATACAGACATGCAAGCAGAGGACCTAATACTGAGCCCTGTGCCACACCATAATTGTGTTTGGTTTAATATGTATCTTCATATTACAAATTGGTAGCAGTCTGATAGGAGCTAAATCTGGGTAGTGCATGTCAAAAATACATGACATTAACTTTTTTGCTCACCAGTCACTGTGGCTTGTGGTTTTCCAAAGTTACTAGCCACTCAGCATTTTCACTGGCCACTTGTTGTTGGGAAATTGCATTTTATATCATAAAAGTTGAATATGGCTTGCTAAAATGTACCTGAGCTAGATTTAAAACCTTTAAATGTAAACAACCTTTTACATGACCTCTTCAATGTCTTTTAAATTAACTCTTCACACCCAAATCACAACCATATGAAATGTTGCTAATTTATCATCCATGATGTTTTCAAAATTAACTTTTAAAGAAAAGCTGGATTTATTCGTCAAATGAAGACTTGTACTAGAGCTTAATTTAGAGCAGAAAACAAGCTTTTGAAAGCATTTCAACTGGAGGAACGTTTTCATAGTTCCTGTAACTATTGGTGGAATTTCCCGGTTTTTGGCGTGTTCGCACCGTAGGAACTAGGAACGATTTTAATTCTAGGAACTCCTTTTGGAGGAACTAATTTATCTCCTGCTTCAGAGTAGGGTCTAATCCAGCACAATAGGATCTACCAGTGACATTAGTGTACGCTGATTGGCCGAACATACGCAAAACACCAGCACCCGCCATTTTTTAAAAAGCTGTGTAAACACAGATTATAGCCTATATATTTTCTCCACAAACTAACTTTATGAACATAGAAACCAGTGATAGATGGACCTCTTAACCTTTACACTAAGGAGATCATCCAACACAACTAGTTAAAATGGCAGAACATTATGAGTCTTTGGTCATTGTAATATTAAGGAAAAAATAGCTGCTTTGAAACAATCCATACTGTTAAAAGCGCTTTATAAATGAAGGTGACTTGACTTCAGAGTTACTACTGATGGTGTGAGTAAAAAGGCCCTATGGGAAACATTTAGTTCTCGGGAAACAAGCTGATTGCTTGTTGCATTTCTCATCAAAGGTAACTTAGCTAGGCTGATATTAGGCTGAGTTTACTTTTCCTTGACGAGGGAATTGGGGTGAGAGGGCCAAGATTCACGGTTGGCTACTGATTTCTCACCTGGGGAGACAAAAACCCACCCCTAATGGGCCTATCAAGTTGAATGTAACTGAGGGAATTTACAACTTACATATAAATAATGAAGGTCAAAGGCGCATTAAGCAAACTGATCTAAACATAGAGGGTGCTTCTCAATATCCCTCCTCGTTTCCTCGCTCCTCCGTCCTCCATCCTATGACCCGGAAACCGATCGAGCTCAGCCATCTTAAAGGACATCTCAATTCCCTAATTGCTCCGCGAGGAGGCGAGGATCGAGGAGTGAGGAGGCTTCTTGAGGAGTTATAAGCGAGGATACACGGGTGTATCCTATGCGGAAGAGTTTTATCGACTAAACGTGACGCACGTATAAATTCTCCTCCCTCTTCATATCGGTCACAATCATTTGAATTTATACTTTACCTTTGCAGTTTAAATAAACCACACATCTCACATATTTCAACAGGGTATCTTGCTTTATTATTATTTATTATGAATTTCTTAAATAACCAAACTAAAACTACATAAGGGCAGATCCTTTGAGCGCTGCTGATGACGCTGTGAAGTGATGCTCGAGTGATCAAGTCTTCCAATGTATAAAAAAGCTTTCATTCGATTCCTCCGTCCTCATTTTCTTTCCTTGCAGCCTTCCCTCACAACCTACAGGGGGTGGAGCTGAGACGCAAGGAAAGGAAGCAAGGAAAGGAAACGAGGATGCACAAATAAGAATTGAGAAGCACCCAGAGACTTGAACAGTCACGCATTTTTGTGCCATTTCTGCAAACAGATCCTTTACATCTGAACAGTCAACAATACCTAAACATTGGTCTAAACATTCTTAAACTGTAACATTCTTCATGCTACAGTTTAAACTTTCATATTACTTTTGTATCATATAATATATTATATTATTGAATATAAAATTCACACTCTCGTTTCGTACAACATTTGGATGTAATGAAAAGCCTGAATTGCCTCATACTGTCAGGAACCAATCAGACACAACATCCTTCACCACACAACGATCACTCTCCCCAGAATACTAATCACCTGCACCTGTTCACAATCAGTAAGCCTCATCAACCCCTGCATAAAAACACTCACCACAGCCTCAGTCATTGTAAAGCCTCCAACAGGAACAAACCATTTCCCGTTGTCGCCGAAGTCTCTGATATTTCCAGTTCCAGCCAAGTAACGTATACTCACCTGTGAATTACTAACCTCTGCATTCCTGTTCCACTGTCTTCAGAGATCCTGTCCGAATCCTTGTTTCCTGAAATCCTGTCTGGATCCTTGTTCTCCGAAATCCTGTCTGGATCCTTGTTCTCCGAAATCCTGTCTGGATCCTTGTTCTCCGAAATCCTGTCTGGATCCTTGTTCTCCGAAATCCTGTCTGGATCCTTGTTCTCCGAAATCCTGTCTGGATCATTGTTCCCCGAAACCCAGTATTCTCCTGGGTCCCTGTGTTCACGCCGAGTTGTCTCTCCCACGATGACATCTGAAAGAGAAAAGACAAGTATAAGAGATCTGTGACTGCTTGACATCAGTTAACCTGAAGAGGACCTGCTCACCTGTTATTTGCCCCGCACGTATTGATCTTCACCGAATCTGCACCTGAACTTTGAGAATACTCACCTTTGCACTTGTCACGTTAAATAAAGCTGTGTTTGGATTCACTTACCTCTGTTTCCGTGCCTGTATCCTGACACTATGGCTGTTGTATACACACTGATGCACATATTGCTTTATACAGTGGTATTTGTGAGTAAATGTAGTTAACATCAAAATAAATTCACTAAGAGCAAGTATATTGTTTGCACATGTTTAGTTACATTACAGGCAAAATAACTGAAATAATAAAATCACAGGTATAGATCTGGAAATTTAAGTCTCAAAATATTATTTAGTAATTGCAATGTCTTCTGGTCCTTTCCTTAGGAAGTTTTGCACTGATTAAACGCTACGCATCTCTATTTATTTTGCTATTGAATTGTGAAATGACAATTTCATAAACTTTTCTATACTCCTGATTATATAATGGTAAATATTACAATAATATAGAAAAACAACAGTGATCAGCAATAATAAGCAATTACAAAATAAGGTCATACAGATCATAACAGTCTCGGAGGTAAGACGTCGATTATCATTCACCTGAAATGTTTGTCTTTTCATCCTAAAATGCGAGGCAAATGTTGTATCACAATAATTAGGAACCACAGTTTCCACAAATCCCTTCACTTGATTGGGATGTTCTCTTGTGTTCTGGGCGGCAAGTGCAGTAACTGTAACATCGGGCATATTTTGTAGTATTAAACACATTTATACCGACTTCATCAGGCTCCGAAAATTCTTCACAAAGAACACATAGAATGGCCTTCTCAGCTGCCATAGTTGCAACTCTTGCGTCATCAGAACAGTGTGTTCCCTTTCGAAAGCTACAATCGATGCTGCGCTGCTCAGCGCATTGGGAACGTCTTTAATCGTGACCAGCTGTGAATATTGTGTGTAACACGTCGATAGAATTGACCCGGAGGTAATATAGCCTCGGTCGATGACGTCATCGGCGCGCACCCGCAACACGAGGCTATAAATAGATGAGCCGCAGGTGCATCGTCAGGTCTTTTGTCTTCAGACCATTCTGTGCATGTGTGAACGCAAACACTCTCTCTATCTCTCATCTGTTCTCAGATCTTTGTTAGGAGTTAGTTTTGTCAGGCAGTGTGCAGAAAATTTCTCATTTCTCAAATCTTTTTTTTTCTCTCACGCTACATCAAAGAGTTTTTGAAAGTAAAAAAAGAGGAGAAATGAGCCAACAAAATAGTAAGCGTTGTGTTCCTCCATGCTCCCGTCCCATGTCTGAGCTGGATACACACGATTACTGTTTTGTTTGTTTGGGGGAAGAGCACGCGGTTCTGGCTATAGAGAAGGGCAGGTGCGAGCATTGTGACCAGCTCACAGTTAAGATGCTTCGCTCCCGTCTGAACTATTTCCAGACCGCACCTGCATTATCATCGTGGGGCTCTCGTATGGATCTGCATGACGAGCAAGAGACGGGTCCGTCCCTTTCGCTTGCTGCGTCACCAGATCCACGCATCCCTTCTCGTGATCTCGAAGCGCGCTCCGGTGCTTCTTCGACTCACGAGGGGGATGATGTATCTCTTGGGTCTTCGGACCGCGAGCAACCAGCCTCTGAGCATTCCTTTCGTGAAAAGAAATCTGTCGAGGAATTGCTCGAGGTAGTTACTCGCGCGGTGGCCAGATTACAGCTTGACTGGCCACGCGAACAAGAGACCCCCAAGCAGTCTAAATTAGGGGATAGGTTTCTGTCCGGTGGCAGAGGGGAGGGACCAAAACATCAGTCTCTTCCCTTTTTCGAGGGCCTCCATGACGAACTATCTAAGTCATGGAGTAAACCATATACTTCTCGCGTGTTTGTGCCCTCGACGTCGACTTTTTCGACTATCGTGGGTGCAAAGGCGCAGGGGTATACGGAGATGCCTCGGGTTGAAGAGACACTCGCGAGCTATCTCTCTCCCGACTCGGCATCTTCGATAAAGAAACCTACCCTCCCCACTAAACCCTGTCGTATAACATCATCTTTAGTGGGGAAAGCTTATCAAGCTGCAGGTCAGGCTGGTGCTGCGCTGCACACTATGGCAGTGTTACAGGCATACCAGGCTGACCTGTTGAAGGATTTGAGTGCGGGCAGTACGATCGACGAAGAGACATTCTCCGAGCTTCGTCGTGCCACAGATCTGTCTCTCCGTGCGACCAAGCAGACGGCCCGTGCCATCGGCCGTTCAATGTCTGCTTTAGTCAGCACGGAGAGGCATCTGTGGCTTAATCTGACAGGGATTAAGGAAAAAGATTGTTTGTTTCTGATTGACTCTCCTATTTCTCCATCTGGGCTGTTTGGTGACTCAGTGAATACCGTTGTCACCCGCTTTGGGAAGTTAAGAAACACGAGGAAGCGTTTGTTCAGTTTCTTCCTCGCCGCACTCAAGGGGAGGGGCCGTCTGCCACCCAGCCCCGCCCCGGTCCTTCAAAACCTAGGGAGGTAAAGAAGCAGAGTGTAGCGGACCGTGCTCCCCCTCGCAGGGATTGGGGACAGGTTCGCCGTGCTCAGCAACCTCCCAAGCCAGACCTCAGGACTATCATTAACAGAAAGAAGAAGTCCTGATGGTCTGGCGCCCAATCTGGTGGGGGTAGCCCCCCACGGGATGGGGCGCATGCAAGATCTTTTCGCCCCTTCCCGTTACCCTCTCAAAACCTCTCCATCCCCGCCACCTCTCGTGCTTCGGGGGGCAGCGGTTTCCAGCGAAATGTTGGATGTTCCGTTGTTTCCTGCCGTCATTCAGGACACGGAACATCCAACATCCCCTCAAAAGGAAGTATTAAAATTGATACCACTCTCAGAAAGTCTGGCAGTGTGGAAACTTCTGCCAGGCATTTCTGCGTGGGTATTAAGCACAGTACAGATAGGATACAGAATCCAATTTATTCGTCGTCCTCCACGTTTCAACGGCGTGGTCTTCACTTCCGTGAAACCGGAGCTGATGCATGTACTGTCGCAAGAGCTACAAACCCTTCTGAGCAAAGAGGCCATAGAACATGTTCCTCTTCCAGAGAGAGAGTCAGGCTATTACAGCAGATACTTCCTGGTTCCCAAAAAGGATGGGGGGGTGCGTCCAATCTTAGATCTTCGAGGCTTAAACCGTACAGTCAAAGTGCTCAAGTTCAAGATGTTAACCGTCAAGACGGTCGTGACGCAAATTCAACATCACGATTGGTTCGTCACGATCGATTTGAAGGACACTTATTTTCACATAGAAATATTGCCACAACACAGGAAATTCCTGAGGTTCGCTTTCGGGGGCGAAGCGTACCAGTTTCGGGTTCTTCCATTCGGCCTGGCCTTGTCACCCCGCACATACACGAAATGCATGGATGCAGCACTGGCTCCGTTACGACTCCAGGGCATTCGCATTTTGAATTACATCGACGATTGGTTGATACTAGCACAATCGCGAGAGATGGCGCTCCAACACAGAGACATCGTGTTAGCTCATCTAGTTGCTCTAGGGTTGAGACTCAACACCAAGAAATGTGTTCTTTCTCCTGCCCAGAGAACGACTTATCTCGGGATTGTTTGGGATTCGGTCACGATGCGGGCACAAATGTCTCCCGCTCGAATCGAGACCATTCGGCAGACCATGAGCAAAGTCAGGCTAGGCCAAGAACTCACTGTTCGTCTGTACCAAAAAATGTTGGGTTTCATGGCGTCAGCATCCACGGTGATTCCTCTGGGGCTGTTGCACATGAGACCATTTCAGTTGTGGCTAAAAGCCAGAGGATTTCATCCAAGAGCCAATCCTCAAAGGCACATAAAAGTGACGCGCCGCGGGCTTCGTACACTATCTCTGTGGGTCAGACCCCGGTTCCTTGCCTTGGGTCCCACTCTAGGGGCGCCGTGTCGTCGCAGACTGCTAACGACGGACGCCTCCCTGATGGGCTGGGGAGCGGTCTTAGATGGCCGTCCAGCTCAAGGGGAATGGGAAGGTCATCAGCTCGATTGGCACATCAATTGCCTCGAGTTGATGGCCGTATTTCTGGCTCTGAAATATTTTCTCCATCAATTGAGGGGCTGTCATGTCCTAGTGCGGGTGGACAACACAGCAGCAGTCTCTTATATAAATCACCAGGGGGGTCTGCGCTCACGCAATCTGAACAGAATAGCGAGGCAGATTTTTCTCTGGGCCCAGGACAAGTTCCTGTCACTCAGGGCAGTATACATTCCAGGGCATTTGAATATGGGAGCAGATTTACTGTCCAGACAGACACTACCGACAGGGGAATGGAAACTCCACCCGGAAGTAGTGAAACAGATTTGGACCAAATTTTACAAAGCAGAGGTGGACCTCTTCGCCTCCCAGCAGACAGCACAATGTCCCCTCTACTTCTCTCTGAGTCACCCAGCTCCATTGGGTCTGGATGCGATGGCGCACTCATGGCCCAAGATGCGCCTGTATGCGTTTCCTCCAGTTTCTTTGCTCCCGGGAGTTCTAGCCAGAGTTCGCCAACAAGGGTCTTGCCTCTTGCTGATAGCGCCACGTTGGCCGAACAGAGTGTGGTTCTCGGAGATAATATCTCTCCTCGACGGCTCGCCTTGGGCGATTCCGGAGAGGAGGGACCTTCTGTCTCAGGCGGAGGGCACGATATTCCATCCCAGGCCCGACCTGTGGAATCTTCATGTTTGGCCCCTGATGGGAACCAACTGAGGGACACTGGGCGTTCTCCTGCTGTTATTGAGACTATTCTGAGTGCTAGGGCTTCCTCCACTAGACAAAGTTATGCCAGTAAATGGGGTGTTTTTGAAAGGTGGTGTGTTGTACACAATGTAGATCCAGTCAACTGCCAGGTTGCTTCAGTTCTGGACTTCATGCAAGAGAAATTATCAACAGGCACATGCCCTGCTACTCTTAAGGTTTATGTGGCCGCTCTTTCGGCTTGCCACGCCTTAGTTGACGGGGCGCCGCTCGGGAGACATCCTCTGCTCTCTCGCTTCCTTCGTGGGGCCAGGCGACTGAGGCCTCCAGTAAAAACCAAGATCCCTTCGTGGGATTTAGCTATAGTCCTCGAGGGTCTGGTTGAAACCCCCTTTGAACCTATAGAGTCAGCGTCTGATAAACTTCTGACTCTAAAAATGGTTTTTCTAATGGCAATAACTTCCTTGAAGAGAATTGGGGATATGCAGGCTCTGTCTATCTCTCCATCCTGCTTAGACTTTGCCCCAGGAATGGTGAAAGTGATTTTGCATCCTCATCCTGATTACCTGCCTAAGGTTCCATTTTCGTCTATTCATCCGGTCATTCTAGAAGCCTTCTGTCCTCCACCATTTACAACGCCGGAGCAAGAGAAATCTCATAGACTGTGTCCAGTCCGTGCTCTTCAGGCTTACATCCACCGCACTAGCCAGTGGCGTAAGTCAGAGCAATTATTCGTCTGTTATGGTGGTAGTAACAGAGGAGGAGCTGCCACCAAGCAGACCATGTCTCATTGGGTCAGGGATGCAATTGCTTTGGCTTATGAGGCGCGCGGTCAAGCTTCGCCTATAGGTCTCAGAGCTCACTCTACCAGGGGGGTCGCTTCTTCTAGTGCTTTGGCGAGGGGTGCCCCCTTACAACAGATTTGTGATGCGGCAGGTTGGTCCTCTCCGCACACATTCATAAGGTTTTATAGTTTGGATGTTCATGCCACTCCGGGCTCTCATGTCCTTGAGTCAACATCACAGGCTAGTGTCTGAGGCCTTCTTGCGTTCTTGTGAGCACATGCACAACCGTTGGGGTCCAGACATGTTCAAGCACGGCAGCGTGGGTATTCTCGTTCCCAATGCGCTGAGCAGCGCAGCATCGATTGTAGCTTTCGAAAGGGAACGATCTCGGTTACTTCACTGTAACCTTGTTCCCTGAGAAAGCGGAACGAGATGCTGCGCTACTTTGCCGTGCTGAAGATGTCCCAGGACTGCTCTTCAGACAAAATATCCTGACGATGCACCTGCGGCTCATCTATTTATAGCCTTGTGTTGCGGGTGCGCGCCGATGACGTCATCGACCGAGGCTATATTAGTATATCCAGCTGTGCGATATATTCACACAGTAACAGCATTCTGACCATTTCACCATTTGAATCACTCCGCTTGCGGCGACTGTCATGGCGGTCGAGCAAATGCGCCATATTGTTTAAAATACTACTGTTGTTGTTTTACAAAGTGTAGTTTTAAGATTTTTTAAGGTGAGAATGTAGTTATTTAGACCTTAAATATGTGACTAATATACAATCATAGTGCCTATTTTACAATCTTCTGAGACGTTTTTGCAGATGTGAGCTCTAGGCCGTCGGTGGCTGTTCAGCGCTCATGTACCTGTGGAGAACAGCTTCATCTCAGCCAATCCTTCAGGAATTGGGATGCATTCAGGAATGTATATCAAACGGTTAATCTTTGGTCTTATTAATCTATTACTTGTTCCAGAGCAAATCGATTTTGTTTAGGGGGAAAATTAAGTTTCATAACTCTATTTTTAGGCTATATTTCACTTAAATCCTTGTACGTTTAAATGAATTTGCTTGTGTTTATTTCCTTTTGTCTATAATAATGGCTATTGTTGTTAAGTTAAATGTGGTTGTTCAATAAATATTATTTTATTCAAATAATATGTCGTATTTGGTATTGAGAAAGGATAGTGATATGAACTTGAGTGAAAGTTACATTATTATGCCATTAGATGGCGGCAAAGATTGTAAAGACAATAAAATTATGAGTGAGTCAAACAAGGAAGTTATTTTTAGCGCTGTCATGGGAAGGACAAAGAAAAACATATCGCTTTACTCAGCGAACTGATTTTTTGGATATAATATTATGGACATCAAACTAAAGAATTAATGCTATAGCAGATGCAGGTAATACAATCGTTTAGCCGATCTCTATCTCATAATAGCATAATACTGTACTTTTAATAATATAACAAGCTTCAATTTAACAACTCAACGTTCCTTCGTTTCTAGTTCTAAAGTGAAGTTTTGGAATAAGTAACGGAGGCTTGGGCTCAACTGTTAAACTGTCAATTTGAGATTTGAATCCATGAGGGAAGTAGTTCAGCACAAAAGAGTGTTTTTTTAATGACACTCAGTTGTTGTTTCTTATTTATTTACTCACATGTGCTGTCGAACTGTTGTACACTATATATTGCTATACGTTTGGGAGGTCTGCTTTTACATGTACATGAACTTTAATGACATCCCATTCTTAATCCGTGAGGTTAAATCTGGAGTTAGCCCACCCAACTCTTCTGGGAAGGCTTTCCACAAGGTTTAGGTGTGTGTTTATGGAAATTTTTGACTTTTCATCTATAAGCGCATTTGTGAGGTCAGGCACTGATGTTGGACGAGAAGCCCTGCCTCGCAGTCTCCGCTCTAATTCATCCCAAAGGTGTTCTATCGGGTTAGGTTCAGGACTGTGCAGGCCAGTCAAGTTCCTCCACACCAAACTGCGCATCCATATCTTTATCAGTCCCTCCAGGATTTCGCGGGCCTTTTTTGTGATTGTTGCGGCCTAAAATTCCTGATGTTGCGGGCGCTTTTCTAAAAAGTTGCGATGTTCTTTGGCATGTTTTTATAGGTTAAAACGGAAAAGGTAGATAGATTTTTACTTAAAGTTCTCATATTATGCTTTTTTCCTTTCCTTTATTGTTATATATCTTTTTTGTGCATGTTATAGGTTTACAAAGTGAAAAAGCCCAAAGTCCACCCCAAAGGGACTTACCATGTCCCACAGAAAATACTGTTCACCATCTGCTCTATTGTAGTCCAGCCTTTACTTCAGAGACAAACGTGCTCACTTTGTAACACACGTTATAATGCTCACCTAGCTGCTAGCATGGCACACCCTCATTAGTTGAAATCATTAAAAAGGACCATCAGAGTCCATCAGAGGACTCTGATGAAGATGTAACTTTACATCGAAAAGTTAGTCACTGGTTTGTACCTCAAATAAATAGATTACTAAGAAGATTTATGTGTTGCACCGGCGATTTTCCTTTTCTGCCTTGTCTTGTCCTGCCCTGGTTGCACCGGATTGTTTGGGAATCACAGTAACGCAGCAAGCCTTCCTTCTCATAATCAAAAATAATCTTTGCTTTAACGAAACATAATAATTTCATTTATTTCTGCAGATATGGATAACAAAATAATGCTGAAGCCTGCATTCTTCTGAGTACCATAACATAACACTGATACCCCTATGGATCAACAAATATGCAGGGCAAAACTGATTTTGTATCAGTGCAGTAAATGTAAATGTAAAGAAAACAAAATTACACTGACCCTGTTCAAAAACTAAAGTGCATAGAGATAACTTCACAGTATTTATGTTTCAATATATGCCAATACCCAAACAATATAAAACCAAGTTTTGTAACCACACAGTACCTGAATGTATAAAAATACAAGTTAAATCCTATAAAATAAAAATAAATGTAACTACACAAGCCTGTGTAATAAATTCACTATGCTTGATCTTAAGCTAGACTTATCAAAATACTCTGAATCTTAATCGAAATGAGATCAGTAAATTTATCTTTTTAATGAAGAAGAAACTCATTTTGGCAGATATTCATGACAATGCCGAAGCCTCTCTTCAATCATATTATGAAAATAATAACACACTTGACCAAGTTCAAAAAACGTGCATTGAACTATACAGTAAACATTAAGCATCATGTATGTTGAAAGATGCCAATAAACAAAGCACAGTTAAACAAAATGGCATTATACAGTGTTTCCCCTAGAAATTTTTCCAGCAGCGGTGCTGTTACGTGCCCGAGGTTGTTACCAAGCCGCGCGTGGTGGGGTCCGGGGGCATGCACCCTGGACGATTTTTTTTTTTAAATAACCCCTTAAACCATGACTTCTGGCAAGTTTTGTGGATAGACATGGACATTTTGAGAAAAACAAATATGACATACCATCAACTGATTCAAGGCATGATTATTGCAGCACGTACCTTGAACTGCAGTCACAAACAGAAACCTTAATTTTATAATTTTAGACAGGATTATTCATGTTTTTCTTTTGTGTTCATTTTCAGCTTGGTAGAAATTGTTTAGGGGAAAAATGAAACGGCACAACCCAGAAAAAGATTATTTACAATTTATTGAAAATTTTATCTTAACGGGAAAGGCCACACCCAATCTGTGAGCACTTAATTTTTCTGGGCTTTTCATAAAAGATCTCTAAGGCTCTTTGGTAATTGAATGATTGTGGGGGTATTTTTTGTTTTTGCAAGAAGTCTTATGCTCATCTAGCCTGCATTTATTTAATAAAAAAAAACAGAAAAAACAGTAGCCTAATATTGTGAAATATTATTACATGATGTTCTTTTTAACTTTTTATTAATTAAAGAATCTTTGAAAAAAAAGAAAAGAGCATCACATATCATCATATTAGAATGATTTCTGAAGGACACCAACAAGTTTAGTAGACTCATCTAAAAAATTTAATATGATTTAACGTTAACTATCAGGACTATGAGCAGTAGGTGATAACGTTACTTCCTCATCCTCATGGAGAGCGCAGTTCGTACCGCTTTCTCCTTTCCACAAGCGCTTGCTCTCCCGTGGCGTCTGTCGTTGCTATGCAACCATGCGCTTGCTATGCGCTTGGAAAAACGAGCGCGCCGGCCGCATTTGAAATAATGAATTTGCACACGCAAAAAACGCGCTATGTGAACGGCCCCTTATGGCAACGTGACATTAGCCTAATCGAAAATATCTCCATATGTGGCTCTTTCCTCCTTGTTAACAAGCGGATTCAGAGCCACCGCATGCAGCGCCGCCGGTCGCCATGCCTCAGTGTTTTTAGGTGTGTACGTGAATGAAGAGAATGTCGTGATATTACTGATCATGGAAAGATTTTGCAGCGGCGCTGAAAATCCAGCGGCGGCGCTGCGCCGCTGCTGAATACATTGTAGGGGAAACACTGTTATGCATGGTAAAGTGCAACTGTCTAGTCTGACTTCTAGTTTTCTGAGAGCTGACTAATCCTCAATATCCTCCATGTCCTCAAAATCTTCCTGCACTTCAACCATTTCAAAAGCTCCACTGGTTAGTCTCTGGTTGTGGTATAAGAAGACCAAGGCTTTAAGGTTGTTGTTTGACACTGATCTCCTTCGGCTGGACAAAACCAGCTTGTAGATGCTTTTGCTGCGTTCAGCATCTGCTGAGTTTACGATGACATCTTTGTATCGTTTGGCCAGGACACTCAGTACAGGCAGCCTTTCCTGCAACCCATCCCAGAAAACATCCAAATGCAGCTGGACCTAGATGGATGAAGTAGGCATCCAATTCATCTGTAGGAACAGCACTGAAGCCTGGAATGTTTTTGTAGCTGACCACACTCTCATCCATAAATGCAGTGTGACGAGGATCAAAGACCCTGACTTCTTTCAGGAAATGAATGGCAGGTTGTCCATCTGACATGTACTTACTGAGTTTGTCCTCTGCATTGTTGTAAGCCTGTTCCACTTTGTTGAGGATATGGTTCTTGATAGCCAATGTCAGATCAAGTCCCTCAAAGTACTGAGCAGTTGTGGTTGTGCCACATTTGCCACAATGTGCATGTGCAGATCCTCAAGGTAGTCAAAAACCTTTGTGGTTACGGGACGTCTGCTCTGGAAGATGTCCAGAAGTTCAATTACTGCACTTCTCTGACATGATGCTGATCTCAACCTGCAGACTTTGAACCATATCTGGATTTTGTAGCATTTCATGGAGTCTCTCCACACTCTGAGGTGTGCTTCTGCCACAAGTCTATGAAAAAAAAATGAGTCTGTTGTTCTGAATGGTACTGGACTGCAGTGAACCACGAGTTCCAGCGCGTAGCACATGGATTTGGAGCCATCGTTGCTTTCCTTCCTGTTGGTAGTTTTTTTGTCATGTATTGAAGATATGTGACACTGCCTGTGAAAACCCAGCTAAAGTCATTTTTTGTGATTCACTGTTTTCTACATAAAATCATCCTACATAATGTAAAGAACATTCAGTGAAAATATAACCTTGATATCTTTAATATTGACTGAGTAAGGCTATGTCAAAGATTTGCTGAATTTCGGGCTCAGAAAATCATGTTTTTGAGAAATTCCAATTTAAAAAAAAGCTTATTTTTAAAACTGCAACACATTTGATCCATAATGATCCTCCATATACCACATTAAAGCTGAGATTCTCCCCTTTTTAGTGATATAGGACACATTTATGGGAAAATTCTTAAAGTTTTGTAAAACAGGCCTATTTATTATGATGCGCATGTCCAAAAAGCTAAAAGCATAAAAACATTGAAACGAATGGGGGTACCAGAAGAGCTTGATTGTAACAACAATTACCATGTCAATTCAGTTGAATGATTTGTATAACTTTATTAGTAAAATGAAATATCAGAGAAAATATAATATCAGACTAATAGCTTGGGGTTCAATCACCAAAACTGGCTCGTCCTCATCATCATGTTGGTCACTGCCTGAAAAAACAAGGAGAATTGTTTCAATTCAAAGCAAGAGACCTAAATGGAGACCTAAACATGCAGGGGGAGGGGGGTTATCCATTTTAAATCCACATTTAAAATGGATAATGAAGCATTTTATATGAAGATATCAGACTGGATCTGATTAATTGAGGGGAGGGCATAGGGACAAGAAACAGGTATGGATATGGCCATGGCTTCAATTCAGAGTGTAATCAAACAAATAAACATCATGTCATAAACGTAATTAATTTAAACTGACTCAATCCCAATCAACAAATGTAATAAACATTTAAATCCACTATTTTTGCATCACAGGATGATTTCTGTGTTAGCATTACATTGGCTGAACACTGACAGTAGGCCTATGTTACATATTCAGCATAAAAAAAAAATAATGACAAAAACTTACCGTCAAATTCCTCGTCAGTTTCGTCAAAGAATGTGTCCTGTTCATCATCACCATCATCCTCCAGAAAATAATCCGCTATAAAACCGGTTAAATCATAATTTGGGGCAATTCCACCGAGATTAATATCTAACAAGCTGTTAGCAATCAGCTATTTTACGTTCCTGCTCATGCTTCGGTGCTGCCATGTCAAAAGTATAACGTAGTGTCAATAAAATCATTAATTTTAGTATTTATCATGTTATAAATGAAAATGTGAGTATTGCATCTCAAAACCCTTGGTATAATCTATCATTTACAGCAATAAACACACATTACCTATTTTTGTCATTTTTATGGCTATGACTACTTTGACGCTCTTTTACTCATAATTAGATTCTGCGACTTTAGCCGGGGGTTCACAGGCGGGGTCACATATCTTCTTTTCCGGGAGCCAGCTTGGTAGAACATTTGTGAGAAACACAGCATGAATGCATTCAGTTGGTCAAAAGGTCTCCGGAAGGCACCACCTATCAGGTTCATTATGTGAGCCAAGCATGTCACATGTATCGAGTTCGGGAATAAGGACTGCAACGCAGCTTTGTAGGCCTTTTTCATATAGGCCGCATTGTCAGTGTTGAACACCACAACATCATCATTGTCTATGTTGTATTCTTGTAGACACTTAACAACAGCCATAGACACAGTGGAATGGTTACACTCCTCAAGGAACACTGTGTCTGCAAGGTATTCCAGTATTCTACCAGAATCATCCTTCTCCAGCGGTGCAATTAGTATGTTTAGTACACATCTGACCTCTATGTCTGGAGTTTCATCGAAAATGACTGCAACAGGCTTTTTAGCTAAATGTGTCTTGAGTTGTGCTTTTTCTTTCAGGTACACTGCCCCAGGTAATGTTCCTGAAGCTGGTGAAATCCAGGTATAGCTCCACCATTGACAACTTTTTCTCTGAGGAATTTTCTTAAGGCTGGATGGTCACTTTTGGAGAGTGGAATATTTACTGCAGTGCAGGTGGCAACCCAATCTTCACAGATCTAAGAGAAAAAGAGAGGAAAAAGACATCATAATAAATCCCACTACTCCTGACAGTACAGAAAACCTCTCAAAACAAGAAACGAAATAATTTCATTTTATTTCATTTTTTTTTATCTCCGTGTCCTATGCCTCACACACATCAACTGATTTCAGTACACATCATAATTGATAGTTGAGGAATTCAAAGTTGTGTCTAAACTTTTTGAGAAAGCTGTTCTAAGTTCTTAAAACACACACACACACACACACACAGTTCAGTGTCATGCAAACAAGACAGTTACTTCGGTGATGCTAGTCACTCGGTGATATACTACAGTACATTAACGTTACCTCTAAGTTACATGCATTGTATGTATAAATATATATTTAAACCAACTTACCTTGATTTTTTCAAGGTAATTTTTTTTTCAAGCTTGCAATTGATCGGGATGCAACAGCCTGTGTTGCGGTGATTTGCCTCGTCTTACTACAGCCTCCATGCGTTTCTGTCATTTTCCGCATATGTTTAGTGGTGGCAAAGTGTTTATCAATTGACGATTTCCTTTTATGTTCGACAACAATATTGCACATCTTGCAAAACAGTTTACCCCCGCTTTCGTAAAGAACATCTGGATACTGTTTTTCACGGTCATTTGCTGTTATTCTTGTAGGTAAATGTGAGACGTTGGCAGCACACATGACTGCTGCGTCTTCTGAACAAAACAAGGAAGTGAGTTTGATGACGTATGATGACGCTATGCAGGAGACCGCGATGATTGGTCAAAGTTGCAGAAAAGTTGCGGTGATTGGTCAAAATTGCAAGGCGCACTGAATTCATGGGGATTTGTTGAAGTTGCGTTAATAGTTGCGATCGCGACATTGCAAAATCCTGGAGGGACTGCTTTATGGACCTTGCTTTGTGCACTAGTGCACAATCATGTTGGAACAGGAAGGGGCCATCCCCAAACTGTTCCCACAAACTTTGGGAGTATGAAATTGTCCAAAATGTCTTGATGTGCTGAAGCATTAAGAGTTCCTTTCACTGGAACTAAGCCCAACCCTTGAAAAACAACCCCACACCATAATCCCCCCTCCACCAAACTTTACACTTAGCAAATTGCAGTCAGGCAACTGAGGCAAGTACCGTTCTCCTGGCAACCGCAAAAACCAAGACTCGTACATCGGATTGCAAGACAGAGAAGCGTGATTGGTCACTCAAGAGAACACGTCTCCACTGCTCTAGAGTCCAGTGACGGCGTGCTTTACACCACTTCATCCGGTGCTTTGCATCGCACTTGGTGATGTAAGGCTTGGATGCAGCTGCTCGGCCATGGAAACCCATAGAAGCTCTCTATGCTCTGTTTTTGAGCTAATTTGAAGGCCACACAAAGTTTGGATGTCTGTAGCTATTGACTCTGCAGAAAGATGCAGTGTGCTGACTCTGGTGACTTCTGCGCACTGTGCACCTCAGCATGCACTGACCCTGCTCTGTAATTTTATGTGGCTTACCACTTCATGGCTGAGTTGCGGCTTTTCTACTTTGTTATAATACCACTAACAGTTGACCGTGGAATATTTAGTAGGGAGGAAATTTTAACGAATGGACTTATTGCACAGGTGGCAACCTATCATGGTACCACACTTGAATTCACTGAGCTCCTGAGAGTGACCCATTCCTTCACAAATGTTTGTAGAAGCATTCTGCATGCCTAGGTTCTTGATTTTATACAACTATGGCCATGGAAGAGATTGGAACACCTGAATTCAATGATATGGAGTGGTGTCCCAATACTTCTGGCAATATAGTGTATATATTTATATATAATAGTGCTGTCAATCGATTCAAATTCTGTAATTAATCACGATTAATCACTGTTTATGAAAGAAAGCCAGTATCACCACCAATACTGCTACAGATGTCTCTATGAAAAAAGATTTTTTTTACTCAATTTTAAACACTAATTATAGGCATTCAGCCTTACAGTATAATTGAAAGTTATCATTTTTTTAATCATTTATTAGGCTTTAAATAATATAACAACTTTTAATTTAAGTGAACTTAAAACAATCTTCACATTATAATGTCACATTTCCCTTCCCTTCAATATATCAGGGCTACATTTTTTCTATACTGGCCCAGTCAGACCGGTTCAGATTTTTAATTGCCTTGTCAAAATGCACAAAACGTTATTGTTTTCATTGTTTTTTGACCCATGTAACCAGTCATTTTTAGGTAGGTCTAACAGGTAGGATATATATGTCTAAAACACTTCACAGTCTTCACTGCATGAATTATAAATTAAATATAGATTAATAATAATAATAACTATAATAATACATATTATTTATGGCTGCCTTACGTCAAGTCAAGTCAAGTCAAATATATTTATATAGCGCTTTTCACAATACAGATTGTATCAAAGCTGCTTCACAGTATCAATCAAAATAACTTAACAATGTTTGTTTATTACTGGAAAAAAGACATCCAAGTTTGGTAGAGCTGATCAATGGTATGATTGGTTAATTAATTTGAATATCCCCAACTGAGCAAGCCAAAGGCAACAGTGGCAAGGAACCGAAAAACTCCATCCAGTGACCTAATGGTGTCCTAACACCCCATCAGATGAACCAATGGAGAAAAAAAACCTTGGGAGAACCCAGGCTCAGTCGGGGGCCAGTTCTCCTCTGGCGTTTATGAACTAGAGGCCGAATTTACAGTAACTGTAAGATAAAAAATGTATATGAATGCCTGGCTAAATAGATGAGTCTTCAGTCTAGTTTTAAACTGGGAGAGCGAGTCTGAGCTACGAACAATATCAGGAAGGCTATTCCAGATCTTCGGAGCTAAATGTGAAAATGCTCCTTTGGTGGATCTGGATATCCTAGGAATGACCAGAAGCCTCGAATTTAGTGATCTTAAAGAGCACGATGGATTGTAAGGCGATAGAAGATCTGTTAAATAGACTGGAGCTAAACCATTTAGAGCTTTATAAGTCAAAAGCAATACCTTGTATTTAATACGGAACTTTATAGGTAACCAATGAAGTGATGATAAAATCGGTGTTATATGATCATATTTTCTTGATCTAGTAAGAACTCTAGCAGCTGCATTTTGGACTAACTGTAGTTGTTTATTGAAGATGCAGGACAACCAGCTAATAAAGCATTTCAGTAATCTAGCCTCGAGGTCATGAATGCATGAACTAACTTTTCTGCGTCAGAGACTGATAGCATATTACGTAGCTTAGCAATGTTTGCTAAGGTGGAAAAAGGCAGTTTTTGTAACATATGAAATATGCTTTTCAAAAGACTAATGTAACGCCCAGGTCTTTTACTGTAGAGGATAAAGTAACAGGGCATCCTACTATGTTAAAGTCGTGCTGTGAAAGGTTTTGTGGACGGTTTTTAGAACCGACAAGTATTACCTCTGTCTTGTCTGGATTTAATAAAAGAAAATTACGCGTCGTCCAATCTTTTATATCTTTAACACAATCTGTCAATTTGGATAATTTAGCGTATTCATCTGGCCGTGATGAAATATATATTTGAGTGTCATCAGCATAACAATGGAAACTAATTCCATGTTTCCTTAGAATATTGGCAAGTGGCAGCATATATATTGAGAATAATAAAGGGCCTAACACAGATCCCTGCGGCACTCCATAGTTTGCCGAAGTTATAATCGATTTTTCTCCATTTAAGTAGACGAAATGGTAGCGGTCAGATAAGTATGACCTGAACCAGCTTAATGCTTGTCCTTGAACACCAGTGTAATTTTGTAGTCGATCTAAGAGTATTGTGTGATCTATAGTATCGAACGCAGCACTAAGATCAAGTAAAACTAGTACTGAGATACAGCCTTGGTTCGAAGCTAAAAGTAAATCATTTGTGATTCTAACAAGCGCAGTTTCAGTGCTATGATGTGGCCTGAATCCAGACTGAAACTTTTCATAGATGTCGTTTTCTTGCAAGAAAGAGCCGAGTTGAGCGGACACAACTTTTTCTAATATTTTTGACATAAATGGAAGATTCGAAATGGGTCTGTAATTTGCTAGGTTATTTGGATCTAATTGTGGTTTCTTAATAAGAGGTTTTATAACTGCCAGCTTGAACGTTCTTGGAACATGACCTAAAGTTAAAGATGAGTTAATAATATTGAGAAGAGGCTCTTCCAGTATAGGTAACACTTCTTTCAGTAGTTCAGTTGGTATAGGATCTAATAAACATGTTGTTGTTTTAGATGAAGTGATAAGTTTATTTAACTCTTTTTGTTCTATGGTTGAAAAGCATTGTAATTGTTCTTGCGGGGTGATAATTGCGGCCGAATTATAAGGCGTGAGCAAAGATCGAACGTTTACGATTCTGATTCTGATGCTTTCAATTTTCTCGGTGAAGAAGTTCATGAAATCATTACTACTAAACTGCAACGAGGTATTTTGTTCAGACGACGTCTGTTTATTTGTTAGTCTAGCCACGGTATTAAATAAAAACCTTGGATTATTTCGGTTGTTTTCTATTAATTTGCTGAGGTGCTCAGCTCTGGCCGTTTTAAGTGCCTTTTTATAAAGTGACATACTGTCTTTCCACGCGATTCTAAAGACCTCTAAATTATTTTTTTTCCATTTACGCTCTAAATTACGGGTTTCTCTCTTTAAAACATACGTAGTATTATTGTACCATGGTGCTATACTTTTTTCTCTGACCTTTTTTAATCTAATGGGTGCAACAATATCCAATGTTCTAGAGAGAATGGTGCTCATAGTGCTAGGTAGTTCGTCTGATTCATCTGTTTGTTTGGGTTCAGGCAGCAGCTGAGACAGATCAGATAAGCTATTTGAGAAATGATCTATGGTGGATGGACGAATTGTTCTACCTGGTCGATAACGTGGCGCAGCATGACATATTACAGCAGTGTGTAATATGCAAGTTACCAAGTAGTGGTCAGTGACATCATCACTTTGTGGAATGATATCTATATCGGTTGGATCAGTTCCATATGATATAATTAAATCGAGTGTATGATTAAGACGATGAGTTGGTCCGGTGACGTTTTGCTTGACCCCGAAGGAGTTTAATAAATCTGTAAACAGCCCCTAACGCATAATTTAAATTATCTACGTGTATGTTAAAATCTCCAACAATTAATGCTTTATCGACGTTGACCAAAAGATCTGATAGAAAGTCAGCAAACTCTTTTAGGAAATTGGCGTAAGGCCCTGGAGGTCTATATACGGTAGCCAATGCTAGAGATAATAGGGATTTTTTTTCTTACATCTAAGAGCGTAACATTTTGCACAAGCACTTCAAACGAATTAAACCTATGACGAGTTTTCTGAGTAACATTAAGGATATCTCTGTAGATTGTTGCAACACCGCCACCACGACCGATCAGACGGGGCTCATGCTTATAACAGTATCCTGGCGGAGTAGACTCATTTAGACCGAAATAATCATTTGGTTTAAGCCAGGTTTCAGTAAGGCACAGAACATCCAAATTATTATCTGTGACCATTTCATTTACAATAGCCGCCTTACGTGTGAGCAATCTAATGTTTAGAAGACCTAGCTTTAGAAATTGAGATTTTTTGTTTTAATAACAATTCGATTTTTTCTAGATCCCGCAGTAGATTTATTATTTGATCTTAGTAAACGAGGAATAGACACAGTTTCTATGCAATGTTCTACACTAGTATTAATATCAATTAAATTGGTGCAGTAGAGACTGTGATTTGGATTTTTGGTTACTAGTCAAATGGTATTTAACATCTTGGAGATGTTATCCGATGTAATAATTATTTAAATTAAATATGTAACCAATTGTGGCGAGCAGGACCAGGTCGAGGGACGTGAGAGAATGGTGCGAGGCCGGTGACTTGATTAATGATGAACGACACCTGTGAGACGCACCGGTCTCGTATCTCTCACGGAGGAGCGGAAGCATAAAGGAGGAGCGACGACTGTGAAGATCAAGAGAGGAACAGGCCTGAAGCTGTGTTTTGTTTCTGTTTTGTGTGGCCAGCAGTCGTCCGTGAGGCTGCTGGCTTATACTTTTGTTTTTGTATTTGTTTTATTTTGTTATTAAATAGTTCAACAACCACAGTTAAAATCCAGGTGAATGTAGCTGTTCATGAATGTTTGATTAGAGACTTAACTACATATTTCAACATGTCTCAATCAAAACTGTATAGACAGAAGTACAGAAAAGAGTGGGAGTATTTACCTGAATTTAAACGGTGTTTAGTAGTTGGGGATGACTATCAAGCATACTGTGCATATTGAAAATCAGATATGCTTGCAAAAATGTATGTGTGGCGAGCAGGACGAGGCCAAGGGCCCTGAGAGAGCGGTAAGAGGCCGGTGGCGTGATTACTGATGAGTGCCACCTGCGTGACGCAGCGGTCTCATATCTCTCATGGAGGAGTGGAAGCATAAAAGGAGGAGCGACGACAGTGGAGATCGAGAGAGGCCAGGCCTGGACTTGTGTTGTGTTTGTTTTGTTATATGTGAGGGGTTGCTGTCTTTTACTTTCATTTTGTATTTTTTTACTTTGGATATTAAAAGTTTGTTGAATGTTCGCCAGCAAGGCTCCAGTCTACACACATCACCAATGGCAACGGCGGCCGTAGAACTAATGCGACCGCTGTGTCATTTTCGAGATGCGTGGAGAGCTATTCCAGGCGTTTCACCGTGGCTACTGGGAATAATTCAACATGGGTATTCTCTTTACTAATAATTATTATAATTATCTTCCTCATAATTTACTCACCCCAATGCCATCCAAGATATCCATGTCTTTCTTTCCTCAGTGGAAGAGAAAATAATTTTTTTTAGGAAAACATTTCTGGATTTTTCTTTGAATAATGGACTTCAATAGCAACCAGCGTTTTGAAGTCCAAATCAATGCAGTTTCAAAGGTCTTTGAAGTGCTTCAACACAGGCTTTGCACAATCGCAGCTAAGGAATAGGGTTTTATCTAGCGAAACAATAGGTCATTTAAAAAAAAAAAAAAAAAAATTGGATATATATATATATACACTTTTTAACTACAATTGTTCGGATTGAGCTGATCTGCAACGCGCCGGGAACTAAGGTCACCGTGCGAAGGAGGATAGTTCAAATTGTATTGTATGTTGAATGACATATTTATGTCTGTGTCATATTATTGTTTAAAATGGTCCTTATGTGTGCGTATCCTGGGTGTTTAAATCTTTTAAAACCTAAAAGTTTTTTTTTTTCGAGCGTTACCTTTCAACGTGATGACGTAGTTCCCGGCGTGTTGCAGATCAGCTCAATCCGAACAATTGTAGTTAAAATATATATATATATATATATTTTTTTTTTAAATGACCTATCGTTTCGCTAGATAAGACCCTATTCCTCAGCTGCGATTGTGCACAGCCTGTGTTGAAGCAGTTCAAAGACCTTTGAAACTGCATTGATTTATGGCTTCAAAACGCTAGTCCATTATTCAAAGAAAAATCCAGAAATGTTTTCCTCAAAAAACTTATTTTCTCTTCCACTGAGGAAAGAAAGACATGGATATCTTGGATGGCATTGGGGTGAGTAAATTATTAGGACATTTTCATTTTGAGGTGAACTAATCCTTTAAGGCAGTGTTAAGAAGAGTAATTTATTCGTTTTCAACTGAATAAACATATATAAATGCCTAACAGATTGACTGGGCGGGGCGGGGACGTGATCGGCTCGATTGTATTTTCAATTCCACAATGAATTTTGCTACGTTCATTGCAGGAATTTTAATGCAATCTCAAGTCCTAAATGTGACTGTATATGCAATAAAAAAATGACATTTAATTTTGCTACAATTTTTGCTTGAACATGTTCTTGAACTATCTAATAATTTCTGTAATATTCATTTTAATTTTGCAACTTATAAAACATTAAATTATGTTTAAATAATATGTTAAAACTAGTGTAGGCAAATGTAAATTCAGTCAGGAACACTTGAGTCAATTGAGTCAAAGTTTTCTTCAAAATTTTTATTTGCATGATTGTTAAAGTTACATTTGGCGGTATGGCTCTGTTCTGAATTACCCATCCTTTTCATTAGCTCCATGAAAGCTAGTCAGGTAACAGCAGCAGCTTCTGGGGACAATCTCCCATTTAAAACTGGGAAAGCAGCAAACAAATCCCCCCAACAGACCATACCAGGCAATCATCTCTGGCTCTTTCTGCTAAATCGAAGAGCCAGGAGAGGATCGATATGAGCGTTTCAAGAAGCCAACCTTATTTAGATTATAGGAATAAGCCAATAAATCTACGTGAAAAATAGCAAGAGAAATGAAGCTAGAGCTAATGAAGCTGTAATAAAAAGCCCATATTTACTGAAGCAATATTTATTTCAACTACAGATCACAAGCATCACTCATAGCTTTCTGAGCCTCAAGGATGGCTCGACTATCTGGCCGGAGATACCGTTCATAAGCTGCCGAAGACCATCTTCCCATAGCTTTAAGGGTAGAAACGGGAGTAGAGAAAGCAGCAGTTGTAGCAGCCCTTATGCGCAATGAATGAGCTGAATAACGCTCTGGGGGAAGCCCGCAGTATTGACAAAGCAGGCGGAAACGGGATGCAAACCAAGCTCTGGACATAGGCTTTCCCTCCTCCATTGCAAATAATGGGTCCTCCAGACGAGCTTGTGGACGACTCCTCAGATAAGCCAACATAGACGACAGAGGACAAAAAGCAGAATTAGTTTCAGAAACATAAACAAAAGATCCTTCCCTGTTCCTATCAGTTTTTGAGTGCTTCAGAAATATGGTGAAGTGGTGAGAAAAAACTGAAACATCAGATATTGTGTGGTCATGTGACGGATTAAAGGAATCTGTGTGTGTTGAAAACTCGCCACCTCTGAGAAAGCCATAGAAAGCAGTAAGCAAAACAGATTCTAACATCATATCAGAATAAATCCCAAAGCATCCCTCTCTCAGATGTGTTATTAATTTTCTCAAAAGTGGAAGTGTGAGAGGGAGACGATAATCATTGCCTTTAGGTTTCTCTTTTTTAAGTCCATTAAGCAGGAGACGAATTGATGAATTTTCGAGCAAGCTGAAGGTGGATGGATCCAAGCAGCACAGGTGGAATTGGATGCCAGCGATCATACTTTTGATGGATGATGGCTGCATTTTACGGGACTCAAAACAGTGTACTATAAAAGCACTAACATATGAAACATTGACAGGTAGTACATCTACAGAGAAGGTGGCACAAAAAGAATTAAAATGAGACCAAGCAGTGTCATACATTTTTAATGTCGATGTTGCTAGACCACTGCGCATGTACTTAGCTGCTGAATGAAAATAAGATTGAAGGGTCATGTCTAATCTATTACGGTTTGGCTGAAAGGAGGGCAGACCAAGCTGGCTGATGCTGAACCTGGACACAGGAGGTGGAATTTCTGAAATTCAAATCGAGAAAGTGAATCAGCAATTTGATTGTTTAAGCCTGGAATGTGAGCAGCTCGAAAAATGAAGTTATCCAAAACCGATACCCAAGTAAGGCGCCTGACGAATCTGTTGATAAACGGAACTGATGAGCGAAACAGTTGCCTCATTATCGCAAAAAAACAGAATTTGTTTTCTGGACCATTGTTTGCCCCACAATATACAAGCTATCACAATGGGATAAAATTCCAACAAAGCGGTGGACATATAATTATCATGCACGGATATCAGCTCCTTTGGCCATTTACTAGCAAACCACTGACCATTAAAAACCCCCCCAAAACCGACAGAAGGCGCAGCATCTGTATACAATTTAAGGGCTGCAGAAGACTCCAGATCATCGTAATGGAAAAAAGAAATGCCATTCCAATTTTTAAGGAGCAAAAAACAGAACCTGAGATCTGATCTGCAGCCTGCATCTAAGGTAACTATGTCCTTAAGATCTTTAACTGATTTGGATAGATCGAGGAGTCTGGCAATAAAAGACCTGCCTTGGGGTATTATACGCATTGCGAAATTAAGATGGCCTAGTAGAGAAAGCAAATCTCTTTATGAAAAACATGTGGACATCTGAGATTTTCTCATGATTTCTCTAATGCGATTTAATTTTTCAAGGGGCAACGAGGCTTGCATTAAATTAGAATCTAATGTAATGCCTAAAAACTCAATAACTTTAAGAGGGCCTAAAGTTTTCTCCTCAGAAAGGGGAACACCTAAATCGGCGAAAGTGTGTTTTAGCGCGAAATGCATTCTGGCTTTGCATTTTTATAATCCACTAGCAGAAAATCGTCTAAAAAATGGAGCACGTGCGGTATTTTGCAGTTATTAAGGAGAATCCAACATAGCGCCTCTGATAAAGTATCAAATATTTTTGGACTACTGCGACAGCCAAAAGTAAGCCTGACCGAAAAATATAATTTTTCCCTCCATTTAATGCCAAATAAATGCCACTGTGATGGATGTAAAGGCATAACTTTAAAGGCGTCTGTAATATCTGCCTTGGCGAGCCAAGCACCCCTACCTGCTTTTTTAATGAATTTAATTGCATCGTCGACAGTTGCGTAAAAAAGAGAAAACGGAGCTAAAGGAATAAGACAGTTGATACTTTGAGCAGCGTCATTATGAGGGGCAGACAAGTCAAAAATTAAGCGCTTCTTCCCTGAATATTTCCGAGTAGCGATCCCTATAGGATTAATCCGACAAATTGAGAAAGAAGACTTATCAAAAGGCCCACTCAGGAATCCTTTCTTAACTTCCTTTTCCAACAGAACATCGACAATTTCAGGTTCTTTAACAGCAGAAAGCAAATTATTACAGGAAAAAGAATGATTAGGCAACCATAACAATCCTGCAAAAAAACCTTGAATAAGTCCCGTTATTAAATAATTGACGAAGCAGCGGTTAGGATGATTTCTCAGTGCCTGACCCAGCTTTGGAACATTAACTGGGGTTGATGGCTTTATTTCTTTTTCTCCTTTTTCATAAAGCGGGTTCGTCTCGGGCACACAGATTTTGGGTGTCCGTCCCCGCAGTAACTACAAGGATGAACATATTTACAATTATAGAATTTACAAACATTTTCATTAAAATTATAGCACAAAGGAGTAGCGAGTGGTGTTACCTTCGAGTCAACAGTTTGAAAACCAGGCTTAGAGGGTGGAGGAGACACAGATTTTGGGCATAGATTGAGAGTGTGAGAATGAGAGCCACAGATCGACCAGGAGAGAGCTTGATGACAAGTGAAATGTCTGCTTATGAGGGTTAAGTCGACTACAGACCAGTCCAATCTCTGATTAAAACGTTGAATAAACATAGCAGCTTTTGCAGAGACTGATTTATGATAGTCATAGAAGAGAGTTCCTCCATAAGTCAAAGCCAATTCAGAAATAATTTCTAAATATGTGTCCAGCTCTGCTCTACGAGATGGATAGATTTCGCATATGACGTCTCTGTAAACTCCAAATGCCACGTTAAATTCAGCTAGTGTTCACATTTTTGAAAGCCGGGGATCGCTGTCTTTAAGCATAATGGACACATCGCCGCAATCAACAACACGCTTCTCACTCATTTCTGAGCACAGCAATATTTTCACAAGATTGACATCATTACCTGCCACGATTTGGCTTCTCAACTGATGAGAAATCGCCGCAGCCGGCGGAAAGAATGGAGAGCCTGAAGACACAGGAACTGCACTTCCCATCGTTCTTCGCGGAATAGTCGCCGAATTGACGACGTCATCATCCTGCTGCGGAGTAAACACGGGCAGCCGCACAGTGCCTGAAGTGGAGTTCTCGAAAGACGGGCCGGAGAAGAGAAGATTTGCCGAGGACCTAGATGATGGACCGGACTCCAGAGCCTGAATTCTAGAGTTTCAGTCTGAGAGCGAAAACTGAATGCTGGACAATGCTGATAAAACTGGGTCATTGCTTTGGACTGAAGAAGAGTAGACTCCTCGGTTTGAGACGGCTGAACCACCTGCCCGCTTGGGTGCAACATCTGACGAAGTAGAAGCTGGGTCGAGGTTCTTTCTCTTCTGCGCCTGTTTCCTGCTGGAGAATGGAGGGAAATCTGCTGCTGGGATGTCAATTTTCTCACAGAGCAAAGCAAACAGTTCTTTATGCGTAGCTCCAGTCGGTGCCGGGATATCGTGTCTATACAAGGTTTCCAGTAACTTCGGCAGTGGCCAGTCAATGATGCTAGGAGGACTACAAGATTTACTCGCAAGGCGAGAGCTCCGACGGACAGAAGCGTTGCTTTCATCTTGAAAGGCTTCCTCTGCTTGACTTAATTGTTGATGAGATTCTTCGATGGATTCAACTTGCCATTGGTCTTCATCATTTGCGGTGGTAGACATTGTCAGCAGTTGGGTGAGTACAGCAAAATATATGAGTAATCTCATCATATTGCAAGAAGCTACGCTTGCAAGCAATGCAGTGGAAGCAGCCAAGCAGGCAGACTGAAAATGCCTTTAAATAAGGCCCCTTGATTGAAAGGAACTAATTGAAAGCGTATGAATCTGATCAGCTGATAGACTGGGTATCAGCTGATAGCTGAGCATGACTACGTGGCCTGCCTGAACTGACGCTGACGCTAGATTTATATTATTGAATTTCAATTATCATTATGCTCCAAATGTTGCACTATGATTTGGGAAATGTAAATTTAAATACAGAAATGCATTGCCATTTTACTTATTGCATTGCCATTTTGCATATTACATTTCAACTGAATGCGATCCATAAGCTTCCATAGTTTAACACCTGTTATACATGATGTGTAAACACATGAATAAATCATTATACAAAGCTTTTTGCATCCCTTAAACTAAAGTCTAAACTATTCATCATGCATAAACATGTTTCATATCACTTATAAATCTTGGTGTTACAAACAATGTGTGTAACGCAATCTCATGAGCTACTTACATTTCCATGAACACTAATGCACATCAAGGGCGTATGTACAGCTTCTAAATCACTTTTACACATGAACAATTTTAAAAATGTAAAAATGTTTACTTTACTTTTCTTTATTCTACTTCTCCCCAGAATGAACTCTCATGTGGGCTTTAAGGTTTCCGTATTGATTGAAGCTCTTTCCACACTGTTGGCATGTGAAAGGCTTTTCTCCTGTGTGAATTCTCATGTGGACTTTAAGGCTTCCTTGTTGATTGAAACTCATTTGACACTGTTGGCAGGTGTAAGGTCTCTCTCCAGTGTGAATTCTCATGTGTCTTTTAAGGGTTTCTTTTTGCCTGAAACTCTTTCCACACTGAGAGCAGGTGTAAGGCTTCTCTCCAGTGTGAATTCTCGAATGAAGTTTAAGGTTTCCTTGTTGATTGAAAATTACTCCACACTGTTGGCAGGGGTAAAGCTTCCTTCTAGTGTGAACTCTCATGTGGACTTCAAGGTTTCCATGCTTTCTGAAACTTAGTCCACACAGGTGGCAGGTGAAATTACCTATATTCCCTGTCTTTTGAGCCCTTTTTCGTGAGGTAGGATTTTCAGTCTGTGAGCAACTAAAAGACTTTTCTTCAGTTATGAAATCATGATGTGTCTTGTTCTGATCTTTCTCTTCTGTTTCATTCAGATCTTGACTCTCCTCTTTCAACGGCATCAGATCTGAGGTGAAAAAAGACAGAAGTTAATCCCAGTTGAATGCCACAAAGCAAACGAAAAACATTAAAAGTGCACTCCTTTAACAATTCCTAAAAAGCTGACATCGTGATCTTACAAAGCTATTATTTTCAACGAAGCGGACTGCACAATTAATCTTTTTATAATTTCTACACTTTATTATAATAAGAGGATTTGCCAACATAAAGAATTCAGCACTGAATAAAAACTTTAAAATCTATCTTAAATGCATCTGACTGGATTGGATTCAATATATCAACACAAATGTCTGTGATTGGCTACATTGCACAACGCTGAAAAAACGTTATAAATAGAAACTGCCTATGCTTTGCGCCTGTAAATCGTTTTTATTTTGTTTTAGTTGTTCTTTTTGCTTTTGTGCAATAGATAAATATCATTTGATGTTTTTTTGAGGTTTTATTTTTTAGATATTTCTATTTTGTGGGAGTCCCACGAATCGTTTTACTCTCCCGCAACCCACATATACAAGTGCCTTACCACCCACACTCGGCCATCAAATCTAGTCCCACGCCACACTGTGTTGCGTTGGGTCCCGCAGGAGTGCAGGTCAGCCCTGCTATCTGTTCTAAGCTACTTAAAGGGGTGTTGGGTAATCTCAGAACCTCTTCTCAATATTGTTCTAAAATCTTTTATTTCTTATTAACCCTCTGAGATTATTAAGAAATAATAGTATCAATACAATATCAATTAATATCAATTAGCATCAATAATAGTAATATCAGTGGAGGCATGATTACTGGAGGGTGATTACTTTATTTTTCCTGACAACAATACAAAATATAATTTTTGGTCATACAGATAAGGGTAATACATCATGCGATACTTTTATTTGTGTACATTCACAATACCAACAAAACATTGCACTTTTGTACAATAAAGGAAACAAAGAGGGTGCGGTTTCTGCCATCTGTTTCCGTTAACTTTTTTCTGGAACACTTCACAAACAGGTAAAGTTCTTGTTATTTGTTCTTGATATTAACACTCATGCAACTTATGTCGCTTTTCCACTGCATGGTACGGCTCAGTTTGCTTTTCTACTACAGTTTAGTACCGCTTCAAAGTGGGTGGGATTATGATTGTTAAAATTGCTGAAAAACGTTTCCGTTCCTCGTCGCATCCGCTCTTCAGCTACCAACGTGAGGAACGTCTGCTGCACCTCATCTACTGACCAAACATTTATTTTTTCAAGTTTATATTTTTATTAATTTCAAGCAAGTCGTTTAATAAAAATTATGCAAACAAATAAAACTGAGGTGGCTTTTGCTGACCATTTAAATCTAGCGAGTTTGGTGTCTCTTGTTGCAAATCCAATGTTGCTTGTAGTGACGATTCTCTCTGACCAATCAGTGATCTGTGTTTTCACGTCACATTTTAGTATCGGTACTGTACGCTTGGAACCTAAACAGAGGTGCATGGGCGTAGATTACGCGGGGGCGGGGGGGACGTGTCCCCCCCACTTTTTATAAAATGTAAATTCGTCCCCCGCACTTTTTCATAGGGCAAATGTGTCTATGACAAGCTGAGGTTTCCGCGGGTGTGTATAGCCTGCCCTACATCGAGATTTAAAATCCAAAGAGTCAAGGATAGACTATCTACATACGTGACTTTCACGCTTCCATGGTAATCAGTCACTCGTGCATTAGCTTACGACACGCCCATGCTCGCACCCGCGCCGAATCCATCAGTTTCATAGAGTTCAAAACGGCAAAAAAACTCTTCACTCCTTTTTCACGAAAAAGTCAAGCACTGTAAGTTGTCATTTGGTATCCGAATTGTGTTGCACAATGATGAATACCTCTGCCTATTTCTCTTGTTGAATAATTAACAAGTTTTGTTGTAAATTGAAAATATTCACTATACCCGCACAAACGTGCACTATTTTCAATCTTTTTTTATTCGTAATGTCTTTTATTTTCACAGATATGTTATCAAAGCCCTTCAAATAAGAATAAACATGGTGATTGTGTTGACGGGTGGATTATTTATTTTTAACAGTGGATTCGGGGGACTCAAAGTGCACCAGATTAATGAATTTATCTTTAAAATGTACAAAATTTTCTTACGGGGGGGGGCATGCCCCCGGACCCCCCTAGAAGTACCGAGATCTACCTACAAAAATACTGTTGGAAACACAGTAGGCTAAATGATGGTCTACGAAAAATAAAAATGTTATTATCTAATTAAAATACATGATCAGGATTTTACCACCTCCGCCTCGTTTTAAGCCAGGAAAAACCCTGCGTGTCAAATATAAAGTATACTGAACATCTGCATTTCTTTCTTTCTGTTTTTTTGCTTTAAAAATAAATAGCATATTAAGCCAATTAATCTGTCGACAAAAGTCTGAAAAAAAAAATGGTACTACACTTGACATTCTGTCCCCCTCACTTTTGAAATGATGGCTACGCCCCTGCAGAGGTGGTACCATTTAAAGCGAGCCGTACCATGCAGTGGAAAAGCACCACAAAGTGAGCCGACCCGAACTGTACCATGCAGTGGAAACGGGCCATTATAGACACAGATAACCATGTTTTTTTTGGTTTTACAGATTCTTTTATGTTAATCAGTCATCGTTTATGCACAGCTTTATGCCGGTCATAACAATGGCCACATACCAGATTTGTTTCAGAGTTTTTCTAAACTCTATCCACACTTTTGGCATGTGTAAAGGTCCTGTTATATTTCAAGCTAAATCGAAGAACGAACTGATGTGAAGTCATTTCAAACAAAATCAGGCCAAAACGAAGTTCGTTTGGGGAGTTCAAAACGCTTGACAAAGCAAATTTTTCGGTAAAGTTCGCTCCAGCTGGTAAACACTTTTGGTCCGTGCCGATAACGTAATAGTTAGGTGTGTGGGGAGGCTCTGCCTTCTTTCGCGTTGTTGTAAACCTTTTTCTTCAGAGACCAGGAGACTCGGGGGTATCTTTTAAGCAGAGTTCTTTATTGCTGTTTCATCGCTGTAGTCTTCCCTAGTCTGAACTCAATAGCTCAGCACAGTGTAATATCTTTAAAGGGGGAGGAGTTACATAGAGGTGAACAAAGCATGTAAATGTAAGTATAGGAATCAGAACTTTACCGGAAATTCCCCAACCCTGATATTCATCAGCATAACAGTGTGATTCAAATGTATATATCCTAATCCAATCAGCCAGACTCTTCACCGATACCTTCACATTATCATAGAGCTTAATGGCCAGGCAGTGCATAAAGACAAAAGGTGATAGTCTCAGTGCTCTGATCAATTTAACTTACAATAGAGAGCAGGACAGACAGGAACAGGCAGGTCTGTGACATCAGATGCTAATCCAATCAGCCTTAACATTATCATAGAGACAAAAGTCTAGCTGTTCTTGAGAAGTAACAAAAGGATAATGTCCTATGCCTCAAAATGTAAAACACTTGCGTGAACTTTCTCAGTTAAAATACTGTTGAACCTAAATTAAAACATTTTAATACATTTTTAACACTACAGCATGGAAATCTTTTCTAGTTCATTTGTCCTGTTCAGCCCTTGGAGGTCAGACGTCCACGAGTGAAAACATGAACACACTTGAGAGCTGCTTTATAGTAGATAATGTTGTACTTATTACATATGATTAAACGAGACACTGACACCGTTTTTCATATGGTAAAGCTGCTTGATTTCAAGCAATCTATTGTATAAAGTGATGTAAATAAACGTGACATGAATTTTCCTAGAGTGGCTAATTTCAGTGCAAACATATCCACATTGCTATGATCAGATGCTTTTCTTAAGCTTTATAAAAAAATGCTTGCTGTTTTCACAATTTTGTTGTGCGTTTTAGTTTTTTAGAGAGGAAAGCACACCTATTTATATATTCCTATAAACGCCACTCTTAGCAGTGTGGGCGTCGATGTTCTCTAACAGTATATCACTGCTCAAGTATTACGAACTTAATTTTTCCCCTAAACGAAGAACAGATTCGTGTAGCTTTTTCAATTATGTCTGCTAAGTTGCAAATGACACTGGCATTGTCAGCCCTTGGTCTTCTTGTGGAGAAAGAAAGAAAAGGATAAGGAGAAACCGCACTAAATGGGTGAAATCATGGATACTGCATCAACAGGCACAAGGGGCTTTTCCGAACCTGTGCCGAGAGCTGGAGACAACCGGAACCTCAGACTTTAAAAATTTCGCTCTGCTTTTTCCTGTTCAGTTCCACAATTTGTAAGAACTTCTCACTCCACTCATACGGAGGCAAAATACAAACTATCGAGATTGTATCTCCTTTTGGGGAACGTTTGATGATTACCCTACGTTTCTTGGCAACCTTGGTCTCCCTAAACTTGTATTTTGATTCAATGGCCACAAAATAGAAAACATTATTTTAAATAAATTCTAGATTCTAAACAAATTATTTTGACTAATAACAATTCATTACGTTTTTTTGTGTTTTTTTAACTTATAAATGGAAATAATACATGTAGAAAACAATAATATTGTTATTATGAATTGTTTTGGCCATGATAATTGTGTGGTCAAAATCTGATATTGTGTCAGCCCTAAGTGATCCTAAACTAGTAAAAACCTTTGCATTACATAATCTCGATCAATTCAATCTTGATTAACAAGTGAGTGTGCAAGTCAAAGTGTTTTATTATAAAAATCTGCAGTGTAATGGACAGAATGACAAAAGCATAAATATAAAAATTGAGTACAATTAGGTACAATACAAAATGTAAGTGGGCAGGAATTAGTTGTGTACATGTTAAATATGTTACACATCTTCGTTGCCACAAACATTACAGATGTTTATGATTGCTGGAAGATGGGTCTGGTCCCACAGAATACCTAGAGACAGTTGTCAACCTCATGTTGAAAATGTGGCAGTAAATGTGGTGGTAGACTGCGCATTCTGTACTCAAAGTTTTTGCAATATGCTGCAATGGCGTCATTCTGCTCCTCCTGATGCGCTATCCTTTTCAAAATTTTGCCTATGGTGCAAAGCAATTTGGATGACTCGTCACTGGCAGTCGTCTAGGGACCGCCTGCTACGTTTCTTCCGAGGCCTCAGAGTGCTTGCCCGGCTGAATGTACTTTGCAAAGGGTCATCTATAATTGATGTGGATTCTGCTCCAAAGATGCTGCATTCTTCCAGAGGACTGCAGGACTTTTGCTCAGACTCTAAATAGGGCTCTTCAGGTGTGCTAGTCCGGGTGTCAGTGTGTGGGCTAGTCCGGGTGTCAAGGTGAACTGGAATCACTAGCACATAAAGTTTCCTAAAAAAATAAAATATCCACAATGAGAGTGCTTGGTGTTTAGATCTATAATTTAACAGCAATCATAACAATAACGGGACATTTGTAAAAACAAAACCTTGTAAATTGGCCTATATTTGGTTGGGGTGAGTTCAGGTGCGAAATGCTGGTTTCGGATAGCTACCATTAGCACAAATCCATGGGGCCCTTGGCGGCGGGGGGTGGTGGTGTGTTTATTAAGTCATTTATTTAATAATTTACTTGGTTGTATCACGGGAAATGACGTGTACAAAAGCTAAATCTCTGTCCATAATTTTAAAAGGAAATTTTTGCACAATATTGTCAATATTTACATTTTAAACCATGAAGGTGAGCCAGTGGATATCACACAAGCAAGTGCAAACTTTGGTCTAGAGTCAATTATTCACTACAGAAAGTGAAAGTAAAAACATCTGACGCTGCATTAACGGTAGGCTACATATTCTCTCAGAGACGATGAAATCTCAGCTGAATCTACTTCAACGTATTGATAACGGTATAAATCTTTTATTTTCTTAATATTTCTCTTGTGGCCCATAAGTAGTGAAACAATTAGAAGAGAAGTATTTCATGTAAAACAAGTTGAAATGAGGAGTAAGCTAATCTAACTAATCCCTCCAACAAGCGCGCCCTGCGTGCCCGTCCGCTACGCCACCGAGTTATTATGGCTTTATTCATATGCACTTAATGGCACATTGTGGATGACAATGTAAGAACTAAACCAAGTTAACATGAAAGGCTGCATGTAAATAAAGTGGTTAGGGCTGCACGATTAATCGAATTTTAATCATGATCACGATTTTGGCTTCCCACGATCAAATTCGCGTGATCGAGCGATAATTAAAATGCGTCATTCTGTTCACAGAATGCTCCGTATCAAAGGTTGTTTATTTTGCAAAGCCAATCTAGCGCTCCGTAAACCACTGTCTGATCACGTGCCTCCATGAGCCACAGTGCACGAGAGAGAGAGTGTCCAAGAGCGGGCTCGACAGTGCGAAACCGGGTGTGTCTGCACGCGGGAGAGACCGGGTGTGAGCATTAGTAAATTACATTAGTAAATTTGTACATACTACATAGTAATATATAAATACTATATTAGAGGCATGGAAGTTTGATTAATGGACTCCAATAATAGGGATGCGCGGTATACCGGTACTGCAAAAATACCGGTATATATTATATTTCAAACGGTACAATATCATAATTTTGTTCAATTCGGTATTTGATGCGCTGCTGTTTCGAAGTTCACCGCTAGGCGGCAGTGCGCTACCTAAACTGACGCGGGTCATGCGAAACCGGCAAACGGTGACAACAGAGGATCAAACGAAGCTCATTCGAATTTCTACACGCCCGAAATTAATAAATAGAGAGAGCAGTATGAGTGAAATAAGGCATTACTTTGCCTACAAAAGTAATGAGAAAAGTAAAGAAACAGATCTCAATGCAACACTCTGCAAACAGGGAGGCAACACATCAAATCTGCTTAAGCATTTGAATCGTCAGATGCTCATCCTGACTTGTTCAAAGAGTTCAGAGATCGACAGGTTAGTGACCGTTAGTCCATCATTCAACTGATTTAATTTAGACTTTTATTGAACACTGAACAGCGCACATACATAAGAGCTTATCAATTATATATATGATACGGTAAACACGAAAGCTCAAATCTGCTTGCATGACACGCTAGAACCAATGAAGTTTAGGTCTCATCATTTTTGCATTTTTAAACAAACATATATTAATTGAATTTGAATGAATAAAGAATAAAAATTTGAATATTAATTTTAGTCAGGGTTCCTACAGGTTTCTTCAAGTTAAATTCAAGTCTTTTTAAGACCTTTTTAAGACCATTTATATAAAAAATTAATACCTATTTCACGTCCCTACCAGCAAAGAAAAACAAAATGTGTTCATTTATTTTTCAAATGTGGAATGGGTAAAAGATGATAAGCCAAGCAGGTGTGAAAAATAAAAACGTTTCAGTAGGCCACAAGAAAGTTTGCCGAACAATGTTAAGTTGTGTTTTAACATTAGCTAGCTACTTATTCTATGCTGGGAATATGGGGAACTGAGAGACCCCTGAACAATAAACATCGAAAATAATAATAATAATCGTGGTTGACAAATGAAACTTTTGAGGAAAAATACAATACGGAGAAGTTACATTCAGCAGTGTTAATTTTGACAGCAAATTTTGATTTAGTTTTAGTCTCAGTCTTTTGACTAAAAATATGACAAACTAATTTTAGTCATACTTTAGTCATCTGAATTGTTTTAGTTTTAGTCTAGTTTTAGTTGACGAAATACAATAAGATTTTAGTGATTTTAGATTTTAGTTTTTTTTAGATTTTTGAAATCTACTGTAAACTAAATCTACAGTAGATTTAGTCGACTAAAATATAATGGGTTTAGGTAAATTGTAATGTGTTAATTTAGAATTTCTCTAAAATTTCCAAACCCATATACTCCCGGAGAAAACATATATTAACCTATTAATATGAATGATTTTTAAAGGTGCAATGTGTGATATTTCTTAGGATCTATTGACAGAAATGCAATATAAGATCCATAACTATGTTTTCAGTGGTGTATAAAGACCTTGCTCAATGAGTTGTTATGTTTTTATTACCTTAGAATGAGACATTTATATCTACATAGGCGCGGGAATCCCCTTCTATGAAGGTCGACATATTGTGACGTCATGTGTCTACCGTAGCCGAAAGCGAACAAACAGCGCTAAAGAAACCTCATTGCTTGACTTACTACTCTCTGCTGCTGACTCAGACGACGACATCTTTTGTCTTACGTCGGCCACCGTAGCTTCTCATTCGAGTTTGAAAACCGAGGGATAGGCCGCGAGTGACTAGCTGTTTGCAATTCGCAAATTTCACCACTAGATGCCGCTAAAAATTACACACTGCTACTTTAAGTTTCAACAAGCAATACAGATACAGATTTAACTACTGTGACTTAAAAAAAAATATCTTAAAATTCCTAAAGTAAAGCACAGTCTTCTTTTCAATGAATGATATACGCATTCTTTATAACAACTTACAAATAATTGTCTGCTTGAAAGAATAAAGAATTATGTATGTATGAATTAAATTATTAATAATTAATCCTTATTAAAGCTATTAACAAACAGTAAATGCTTTTCTCTTTTTCTTTTGTTGCTTGATCAAAATTAATGACACAGACCGCATTATGTTTATTGCCACTGTCACTTTAAGACATCGGATCCGATTGCACTGATGCACACCCGATACAACAGTTTAAGACATAACCGACATAGTTTACATGAATACTCTCCAAACCGGACATTTAGACATAATGTTGTGTGTATTTGTCCATTCAGACACGAAAGAGCTCAGTGCAGTACCCGCGCGCTGTATAGGTGAATGTGCATGGCTCCACGCTTCGGGTTGGTGCGTGGTTGGTTTACATTTTTAACATTTTATGAGACCGCGGGGTAGATCAGCACGTTACTGTACAAATGTGTGCATCTACCACACACGCAGTGACGCAGGACATCAGTTCTGACTGGATCGCTTCCCAGATCGACACTATATAACATTTTCATCTAGTTTTTATTCGTTGAAGAAAATGTCAATAGATTTTCGTCATAGTTTTTGTCATTCAAAACTAGGTTTTATTTAGGTAGCGTCTCGTTTTCGTCAGTGAAAAATGTCGTAGAAGAAAAGTTATTATTTTAGTCAATGAAATGAACACTGACATACAACACAATTTTTAAGACCCAGACATCAAAATTCAAGACTTTTTAAAGACTTTTTAAGGTATTATTTCCAAATTCATAAATTCAATGCTTTTAAGGCTTTTTAAGACCCCGCGGGAACCCTGTTAGTATTAGTGATAATAAAATTAATGGCATATTAGTGCCGCTGTGGCGACCCCTAGAGGAATAAGCCTAGAGAGAGAGAGAGTAATAGTAGTAATATGAATATTACTAATATTACAATTAAGCTACATTTGTCAACATTCATTAGGTAACCTGACCTAACAGTATTATAGCATTTATTAATCTATATCAATCAGTAATTAAATGACCTAGAAAATTAAATATACTAATACATGTTTAGCAATGCATTAAAACTAATATGAACCCAAACAGTAACCAAATGTTGATAATTCTGTGTTGATGCATGACAGCTAATGGTTTACATGTCATTTCATTATTCTATTATTATTATTATTATTATATGTTAATCTATTATTATAGATATTAACCTATTTTAATTATAATAATTTATAATGTATAATTTCATTTTTTTTTTCAAAATCAAAATTTAACCTACTGTATGTTCCCTGACTGAATTAATTATTATTTTATTTTACATTTTGATACCTTTTCTTAGCACATTTGGTGGTGGAGAGTTTCAAGCAGTGTTTTTTAAGTGTCACTTAAATTGAGACTTTTTTTTTTTTTACCTGTGGTATCGATACCGAGGTATTAGGTTCTGGTATCGTACCGAAGCCAAAATTGTGGTATCGAGCCATCCCTAAGTACTACAAACGTCTTGTTCTGAACTATTGTTTAATAAATAGAAATAATTAGAGTACATAAACTTTCATATGGAGGATTAAATAAGATTCAATTTATGCAGTAAGATTTCACAACTAATCACTGATACTGTACCACAACCAGGTTTTAAGTTTCTTAAGCTTCAAATAACAATGACTCTGAATTTTGTCCATTAATCGAACTTCAATAGTTCTGCCTTGAAATGTTCTCATTTGGTTACATTCTGTAATGGAATATTTGTTTTTTATTGATTGTATATTTTGAGTTTTATTCACATCCATTATGCAGGTACAATGCAAGTTTATATTTTGCTTCCTAAAATATATTTACAAAAATGTAAAATAGTGCCCTGTTGAAGTTTTGCTACATTTTCTTTTTTTTATTTATTTTGATTTATTCTTTAAGGAGATGCACTGAATTTTGGTGAATAAGAGGACCCATTTTATTTTGATGCAGATATTTGTACATTAGCAGGAATGTAGCACAATATGGATGTGAAAGCAGTTATAATTAGCCTGTGTGACAAAATTTGTTCTGGTTAAAATCAACAAATAATCGTGATAATTAATCGTGATCTCAATATTGATAAAAATAATCGTGATTATCATTTTGGCCATAATCATGCAGCCCTAAAAGTGGTATTAACCATCACCTGGATAATCAGTGGCCATATTTTGCCAATTTGTATTTACATTGTTGACATTTAGTTGATGCTTTGATCCAAAGCTAATTAAAGTAAGTAAATGAAATAAGCTAGATGTTATTTCCCTTTAACTCAAATTAATAAATATACATATTACCCTGATAGCTTGCTTGGACGTGGTTTCTTTTCTTTTGGTGTGGGGTTCCAAAAACTGTGTCAGGATCCAGTGTTGCCTGCCCGTCCTCTGTGCACCTGAACTCGCTGAGGCTTCACGCTTCTTGTAGTGCGTGTATTGTGTTCTCAGAGAAGCACGAATACACACACACAAAAAAGAATGGATTCGAGGGCTTGTGGTTGAAATTTAAAAAAGTAACAAATCCTTCCCTCGCGGTTCAAATTGACCCCCATATGAATAAATGGAATGCGAGGAATTCTTCAGTACACATAAAAAAAAATTGCTCAAAATTCAAACTAAAAATGCTAAAACTTTGGCAAAAATTATTTTAGAAATGTCTATGTGTATCTGAATGCATACTGAAGTAAACTGACTTTATGACCCAGGGGGAACAGCTCATTTGCTCCATACAGAGCTATAATACCATCTAGTGGCAAGAGTCCCGAAATATCATGTTATATTATTATTTTTCCACAAAAGGTCGGCAAACACACCTAATGTAAGATATTTTGAGCTGAATTAAATTCAAAATATAACTCACAATTTCACGAATAAACCTTTTAAGTTAAAAGAATGAAAAAATATTATCTAAATATAAAATTATATAATATTAAAAAAATTCGGGACAAAAAAAATGAAGTATAATTTAGGGCTTCGGGTCATTTTGACCCGCGAGGGAAGGATTTGTTACAAAACGCGAGGGAAGGATTAAGTAGTGCATTACACCCAACACTGGTGCCAGCAAGGGTAATTTTTGCTCTTTTACAGTACGCATTAAACAAATTAGCACAAAACAATACAAGGGCTAGCCTTGTAGGCTACTGTATCACGTGCCGTTTGAACTGACGCGCTACAGCGATCTGTCACATTTAAAAGCGCCAAAACGTTGGAAATATTGACTGAGAATTTGTTCCATATCAAAAGTAACCTTCTCTGTCTAGTCTGTCGGTGTCAGTGTCCTCTTTGTCCGCGATTTTTCTCTGCGTGAGAAAATGCAGTGGTCCAATCAGTAGTTAAGAGCCTGAACTTGCTTATAGTAATTCGGAAATTTGTGCATGAGTGAAAAAAAAATACAGCACAGAAGAATGTCTAATTTAGCGTGAGATTTCTTTGTTGAGCGTGAGACCGTGAGATTGAGGCTGAATGCGTGAGTGTCACGCCAGATGTGTGAGAGTTGGCAACCCTGTAAGTGTTCATGACCAGCGAACAATAACGAGCAGTTTTTGCTAATGACCTTAATAGCCAAAAAGAAAAACGTACCTGATATAACAAGTTTTCCTACGATCTCACATCAGAGTTCAGATTTCACCACTCGGTTTGCTTACAGTTTCTCTGTAAAGTCATACAGAGGCGGCCTTTCCTGGATCATGGTGACTAGCTGGTCTTCGACGTCTTGATTCCACAAAGCCATGTTATTAAAATAATCCTCTGGTCAAATGAGATGACAAGAGTGACAAGTGAGTGAGTTCCGTCTTTACTCCGTCGTTTGTTTGCTTTCGTCAGCTCAGTTTTTCTCTCGCGCGCTCATTCTCTTTCTCTCCAACGAGCACCGCCTCCGATTCGACATGCAACATCGGCTGTAAAACAGCTGACGGCGTCAGAGAAAACTAAAGCTGACCGACGCTCAAAAACCACCCAGCCGTCGTCTTGGTGTGGCTTTATTTGCGCTTGGCCCCGATAATTGCTGCTTTTATATTTGATTATTTTCGTGTGACTGATCATGCTATTATATGGAGTTAGTTTGAGTAACAAAAAGCTTTCTGAGCCAGGTTTGACTGCAATAATAATGCAACTGACACATCTTCAAATCAACATTTAAAGGTGCATTGTGTAATATTTAGGAGGATCTGTTGACAGAAATGCAATATCATATACACAACTATGTTTTAAATGGTGTACAAAGACCTCACATAATGAACCGTTATGTTTTTATTACCTTAGAGTGAGCTATTGTTATCTACATACACCGCGGGTCCCCTAACATTGAATAGTGGCCCTAAACGGAAAAACTTCTCTGCGTGTTTCGTCACTATGTTGTTCTTGGTGCAAAGAAGCTAGCTAAACTAAATTCGAGCTAAATTAGAATAAAACACTGACACAATGATGAACAAGTAACAATAATATTCGCAATAACATTGTTTTACTAAATAATTAAGTAAACACAATTTATCAATTTATCTTTGTAAAGAAACCTCATTGCTTAACTGGCTACTCTCTGCTGTCTCAGACGATGACATATTTTCCTATCGGCCACCATAACTTCTGTTGGTTGCAACTCGTAACCTCACCACTAGATGCTGCTAAAATTACAAAGTACGAAAGGTAGTCTTTAAGAATGTCTCAATATTATATAGGCCTATTTAATGGGCTAGGAAGAGCTGTGCATATAAACTTGACTTCCCTAGCTAGTGACTGACGCTAGCGCCTTAAGTCTATAGCATCCTTGTTAATGCGCCCGCCTCCCACACCGGTATGGTGAAGAGATGAGTCCCAGCTTAGGACCCAAGCAATCCAATTGGTTCAAAGCACGTTTTATGGGTAATTGCTTTAGTGCCTGGTTACAAATCAGATATCACTTTATTATACAAGTCGTTTGAACTACGTTATAACGACCATTCATGCCTTTTAACTTATACGTTTCATATATTAGTATATAACCAAAGCTATAGATTGTGAAATTAAACATTTCTTGTTCTTTGTGTTTTTCTTTTAGTTAGCTAAGATAGTAGCATAGCATACAGCTATCCGAAATGATTAGAGATAAAGTTTTTTTTAACCATCTACGATATTTTTCGATAATAAACTTTTCTGACAAATACACTCACCTAAAGGATTATTAGGAACACCATACTAATACTGTGTTTGACCCCCTTTCGCCTTCAGAACTGCCTTAATTCTACGTAGCATTGATTCAACAAGGTGCTGAAAGCATTCTTTAGAAATGTTGGCCCATATTGATAGGATAGCATCTTGCAGTTGATGGAGATTTGTGGGATGCACATCCAGGGCACGAAGCTCCCGTTCCATCACATCCCAAAGATGCTCTATTGGGTTGAGATCTGGTGACTGTGGGGGCCATTTTAGTACAGTGAACTCATTGTCATGTTCAAGAAACCAATTTGAAATGATTCGAGCTTTGTGACATGGTGCATTATCCTGCTGGAAGTAGCCATCAGAGGATGGGTACATGGTGGCCATAAAGGGATGGACATGGTCAGAAACAATGCTCAGGAAGGCCGTGGCATTTAAACGATGCCCAATTGGCACTAGGGCTGTCACTTTAGTGAAAAAATCCTGTTCGATTTGAGATATATGTGTTCATTGAATCGATTGTAAAAAAAAAAAATGTCTAAAGACGTTTCCATTATCAACACCAAATATTGGCAAATCCACGGACAATTAACAGGCATTAGGACGAACGTAAAGAGGGCGCTTGAGACGCGCACAAGTCAGCAATATTTCTGATGATTTATTGGCGTGAAGTTTTGTGCACAAAGGAGTGCAACATTCAAGGATTGAAATTAACACCCGCCAAATTCGGATAAAAATGAACTTTGGCGGGTAACGCTGTCATATCACGAGCCAATTTGGCGTTCTTCTGTTTACTCACTTTGCTGGGGAAGTTCGTGTAAGCCAAATCTGCGTGGATTTAGCGCAGATACGCAACTCATGAGTCCTAATGATATATTAAATACAGCGTATTGCGCAGAATCTGCGCATTTCTGGCTTGCTTGAACACACACGTCACTAAGCAACAAATAACGGCGCGCTTGTTCACTTGCACTGAAGTAATAGCGAATAAGCATTTGGTTAACAGAAAAAACATTGTTATTTTCCAACATCCTACATGTTCTGTGTACTGTATTGATCTGTCTACCTAAAACACATTTTTGGTTAAAAAAAAAAGGCAGTTAAAATCGATTCCCTATTTTCGTTTTCGAAAATTGTGTTGGTTGGTCCGATCGATTGTGCAATCGATTTTCGAACGTAAAGTGACAGCCCTATTACACCAACACCACCAGCCTGCACAGTGGTAACAAGGCATGATGGATCCATGTTCTCATTCTGTTTACGCCAAATTCTGACTCTACCATCTGAATGTCTCAACAGAAATCGAGACTCATCAGACCAGGCAACATTTTTCCAGTCTTCAACTGTCCAATTTTTTGTGAGCTCTTGCAAATTGTAGCCTCTTTTTCCTATTTGTAGTGGAGATGAGTGGTACCCGGTGGGGTCTTCTGCTGTTGTAGCCCATCCGCCTCAAGATTGCGCGTGTTGTGGATTCACAAATGCTTTGCTGCATACCTCGGTTGTAACGAGTGGTTATTTCAGTCAAAGTTGCTCTTCTATCAGCTTGAATCAGTCGGCCCATTCTCCTCTGACCTCTAGCATCAACAAGGCATTTTCGCCCACAGGACTGCCACATTCTGGATGTTTTTCCCTTTTCACACCATTCTTTGTAAACCCTAGAAATGGTTGTGTGTGAAAATCCCAGTAACTGAGCAGATTGTGAAATACTCAGACTGAGTACATTTTGTTCCAAAAATAACAAAAACGACGACTTTATTCAGCATTGTATTCTCTTCCGGTTCTGTTGTCAATCCGCGTTCACGAGTCCAGTGACGCTGCTGACGTAAGACGCTCTGACGTGTTATCTGGTGCGTCCGTGTATTCGGGTTCAAATAAATATGTCTGGTTAAAAAAAATGCAAGTCTTCCCCTGTGTCGAAATCCTTAGACATGTTTGCGAAGATTGTTTTGTTTCCAGCGTGCCTCTCCCTCAGACTGTAAACGAAGCTCGGGCGCACCAGATAACACGTCGTGAACGTGGATTGACAACAGAACCGGAAGACAATACAATGCTGAATAAAGTCGTCGTTTTTGTTATTTTTGGAACAAAATGTATTTTCGATGCTTCAAAAAATTCTAACTAACCCACTGAGGTCACATGGACTACTTTGATGATATCTTTATTGCCTTTCTGGACAAGGACAGTATATGGTACATAGATTTTCAATGGAGGGACAAAAAGCTCTCGGACTAAATCTAAAATATCTTAAACTGTGTTCCGAAGATGAACGGAGGTCTTACGGGCTTGGAACAACATGAGGGTGAGTCATTAATGACATAATTTTCATTTTTGGGTGAACTAACCCTTTAAACTATAATTTTAATAGGCCTTGAATTTGGGGACGTAAAAATAGAGATGCTACGGTCTAGATATTAGAGTTGAGCCGGATACTCGGCTGAAACGAGTATCCGGTACGGATAAAGCACTTTTGCCGAGTACGAGTATAATACGAGTAATACGAGTCAATATCTGTGCTCGGATTGAATAAAAATCCTCATTGGGTTGGGTAGCTGACTGTGTCTGCGTTCTGTGATAGACTAGTCACAGCGCCCCTCCCCTACACGCATACAGATTTGATTTATTGTGCTGCTGTGTCCCGCTCTGCTCACTCACACACAGAACACTCTCTCTCTCTCTCTCTCTGTCTCTCCCTCAGTCACTCAGGTTCGCGGGTCTTTTTTCCGTTAACGTTTAGGGTTTCTTCAGCTTCAGGTTTGTTTTTTACTTCGGTTTGTAGTACACTTACTTATTAACCAGTAGAGTTCTGGTAAACGTGGGGTTTGTTCAGACGTGGTGCTTGGTAGAATGCGACTCGCGTTGCGTTTCTGCCTGTCGGAGTTTTTTTCTTCTTTTTTAAACCGTCAGCCGTTTTTTTTACTTCATGCACTGAGTGTCTGACACTTTTTGCTGTATTTAATTAAAAAAATATAGGAAGTAGTGGTATAAAACTATATTACAAATTAATTAGCTAGTTACACACACACACACACACACACACACACACACACTCTCTCTCTCTCTGCCGGTCATCTGAGTTTTTTTTTTCTTTAAACTGTCTGCTGGTTCTAACCAGTTTTTTTTTACTTCACGCACTGAGTGACACTTTCTTGCTGTATTTTATAAATAAAATAAAGGTAGTTGTGTTATAAATAATATTACAAATTAAGCTGCTACACACACAAAAACACAAACACCCCCCTCCCCTCTCTCATGATCAGTGATACCGAATAATGAGTAAATGGTTTTCTAATCAGCAATAAATAACAATTTCTGAACAACCCATATCAATTGCATGCTTAAAATAACATACCGGTTAAATCCCCGCCCATTTCAAGACAACCCGACCCACTTCCGGGTTAAATCCCGCCCACTTCCGGGTTAGGCCCCGCCCAGTCAGAGTACAGATACAGATAATTCATATGGATAACAGATACAGATAATGCTGTACTCGCTCATCCCTACTAGATATATATGCAAATACAGTTTGAGAAACCCTATTTCTTCTTGTGGCTTGTGTTTACTTTATCATCATCTATTAGTTTATGGCTTTAAAATGGGAAAAGTGACACTAACTATGTCAATCACTGTTGAAAGATTATGAAGATTTCATGAAAATAAATCTACTGAATCTAGGACAATCATCATTTTTAGAAATTTTATATCTATTTCAGGTATTTTGAGACTCAAATGAACTTGACATGTCTACATTTTAAATATATGGGGACACAAATTGACATTTATATGCATTTCAATACTGACACACATAGAAAGTCTTATTTTGTGTTTGTTTCATCACACTGGTCACTTTTTGCATTTCAAATGAATTTATATCTGGTTTAAAAGGTTTCTTCACCCAAACAGTTTTAACATTTACCATAGTCTCATAGTCTTTAGTAGTTTCCTAAAATTTTCAGCACATCATTGGACAGCATGTATTTAAATATGTATTTCACCAATACATGCAACTGCCATCTCTTTTATTATTTGTATATATTTTATATAACATTAATAAAACTTTAATACATTAGCTTATCCATGAACATGATTTCTGCCCGAAATTTCGAAAATTCTGCTACTTACATTTTAGATGTTTTTTTTTTTTATGATCTTAAAAAAGGGGAAAAATCAAGAAATCAGTGAGTAGACAGTCAATGTTCTTTTACTTGTAATTAAAAAATGTAATATGAACAATAATGAGAACATCATATGTACAGCTTACTGTCCCGTCGAGTTACAGTACCCTGTAGTTTATCTTGAGATGGTCTGGCCCAGTCAATGTTGGGAGCCTTGTAAAAGTTTTGTTAAAAACATGTGATTCCTATCTATCCCAAAGGAATATTGTAAGTGACAAAGTATATGCTGCAAAAACCACATACACAAATTGTATTTTCAATTATATATGTCCTACATACAACTAAAGCCTTATAGATTTTCAAGATGTAAAAACTTAGGGAAATAATGCTAATTTAAAGGTACAATATGCAGGATTTTTCACCACCAGGGGTCGCTAACCTCTTACAATAACAAAGGCGTATATTGATGACGTATATTCCACATTAAGCTGAATTATGGATCTTGTCGTCAAGCTGATGGATCTTTTATGGATGAGTGAATACATTGATGTTTTTAACATGACTGTGGTATGAAGCAGGGCGCGATTGCTAGACGTATACCAGCGCCACACACAACGTGAGTCCCGCGGATATAAAGGAATAAGGACATTTCATTCTACCGAACTACACGCAAGTGCTGAATTAATACTCACACAGGTCAGTTTATTAGACTAATTAAACTTGAGGTAACACAGCGCTGTTTCACTTGCTCTAACAGTTACACTATCACACTAAACTGCATTTGAGTGTGTTGAATGTTGTTAGTTAGGTTGTTTGTTGGCTGTATGAGACTAACTAAGCTAGATCAACATTAGAATAACATACAGATCATATTCTAACATTTCATCATGTTGAACTAAATAACATTGATTAGTTTTATGTACATTTGCTCACCTGTCTAATAAAGTATATGCAACACTCGCGTCTCTGTCAAGTCGAAGTTAGTTGCGGACGTGGAGCTATCGGCATCTTGAAAGATGCTGATCTTCGTTTTAGTCCTTTTTTTGTCTCAAAGTCTGCTTGCCATGGTCCATAATGTTTGAACAAAACAACAACAGCGTGAGCGTCCTGCTAGGCATAACGGGCATAACCCAGTTATCCACGTCTGTCGCCATGGTTACTATGGCAGTGCAAGGTCAAACCTGGCGGAAACCGAGGGTAACGCGGATATGACGTCATTGACTGGTGACTCCTCACCCCTGCTCACACGTCCCGTTTCCTTGGTTAAAATCGCAATTTTCTCACAATTTACAAATAGTTGGAAATATTTGGGATATTGTAACTAATCAACTAAACAAAATATATAACATTGGCCTAGTGGTTTTTGGATATTTTACTGCAAAATTCTTACATATTGTACCTTTAATATGAATGTCCACCATACCTCTTAAGACGTGTACAAAAAAATCAGTATAAGGCTCTACTTCACTCATGCCCTTGTGCTTTGTGGAGCCCTACGCCTATAGTCATTCAGACTATAGTCATTCCCACTTACAAATCTAGGACAAACCGTAACATCCAGATGTTGCCAGTACTGTTCTGCGAGCGCGAGCTCTTGCTTTCTCCCTGCCGTCACTCTCTCTAACTGCGTCTACCTTGTTCAGTGAATTCAATTCAAATCAAATTTATTTGTATAGCGCTTTTCACAATACATATTGTTTCAAAGCAGCTTTACAGAAAGTGCATTTCAGAAATGTACATAGAAAAAATACAGTTAGTTAATCATGTATTAATTTAGGGCATAACATATCGCCCTCTGGCTCCGGCTCTGGAACAGCAGACACGGGCATGTCCAGGATCCGAGCCAGACGCTCCAGATAGTCCATAAGTGCCTTTCCGGAAAGGGCATTTCCGGATCTGTCTCTGACTGGGCAGACTGGATGTGAACAGTCTCTCGCTGGGCAGACTGGATGTGAACAGTCTCTCGCTGGGCAGACTGGATGTGAACAGTCTCTCGCTGGGCAGACGTGACGTGAACAGTCTCTCGCTGGGCAGACGTGACGTGAACAGTCTCTCGCTGGGCAGACGTGACGTGAACAGTCTCTCGCTGGGCAGACGGATGTGATACATCTCTTTATCACCTCCTCTACGGCGGCCTCCACGGGTCCCGCGGAACTTTACCAACCGGGTCCCCTTAAACAACTCCCTTCTCTACCGCTCGGTGGCTGGGGAAGAGATGTTCCAAAACATACCGCTGGATCTCTTAGTGACGGAGTCCTTCTGTCACAACACACTCGGGAGATAGACAGAAGATCCAAGTGCAGTAAAGATGTTTTTAATGGGTAATCCGTTAAGGGTAAATCCAGTCCAGGCAAAGGTCAAATACCGTGTAAACAGTCCAAATACAAAAATAACAAAACACAAAGAACAATCAGGAACAGACCAGGAAGTGTCAGACATAACAAGGACTCCGTAACAAACACTATACAGGCAGGGTATATATAACACAGAACTAACAATGATAATGGGGAACAGCTGAGTCCAATGATGATGGGGAACAGCTGAGAGCAATGATGCAGTGATGGGTACAGACAAGGATTGTGGGAAATGCAGTTCATAAAGTGAATGACACCGTGGGGAAGGAGGACATCTAGTGGACACCTGGGGAACACAAACCCAACACTGTGACAATATGGGGTTAGGATTGTTGCATTATTCCAAATAAATAGACTGAGATTCACAAACAAATGTAGAGAGATTCACAAAAATGTATCAAATTCTCAAATAAATAGATTAAGATCCACAAATATATGTAAAGAGTTTAACAAAAATGTATAAAACTCACAAATAAATAAAATGAGATTTGTAAATAAAATAAAAATATTTGCATTTATTTGTGAACCGCTTTCTGTGCATTTGTAAATCGCTGCACACATTTGTGAATAGCTTCTTGTGCATTTGTAAATCCCCTCACGCAACTGTGGGTTTTGAAACACTTTTAGCGTTGACGTGGTGCAGACTCCACCCACCGTTTCCTCAAGCCAATCAGATAACGGCCACATTGAGCTGACCAATCGTACCACGTTCTCGCTACAACCAATCACGTTAGGCTTTACAATCAGAGTGGTCCTGAAATAACTTTTCTCATTCATCTGCATTGGCTCAAATAGGAAGTGTAAGGCTAAGGCCCATAATATTGCTTCAGTAAAATATGTTTAAAATTTGGATTTCGTTAGAGTTAGACCATTAGACTGTGTATCAAGCCAAGACACATTTTTATGAGCCTTTAAAAATGCCAGAGATGGTTACGTTATGGGAACAACGCGTTATTTGTGAGTTTTAGAATTTTTTGTGAAACTCTTTACATTTATTTGTGGATCTTAATCTATTTATTTGTGAATTTGATACATTTTTGTGAATCTCTTTTGTTTGTGAATCTTAATCTATTTATTTGGAATAATGCAACAATCCTAACCCCATAGTTCTATCATTATTCTTCTTGATTGCATAAACCCATTTACCCCCCACTAATTCTTTACCTTCAGGTAGATTGATCAGGGTAAAAGTTACACTTTCCTTTAATGATTTCATCTCTTCATCCATAGCCTTAACCCACTCATCTGCATTCACTGATGTTACAGCTTCTTTGTATGTTTGGGGTATATTGCATACAAGTCTGTAACAATAATCAATGTCAGCTACATCACCTTCAAAACCACAAATATAATCACTTAAATAACCTGGCCTTTTCCTCTCTGGCATCAGTGTGGCGAGCAGGACGAGGTCGAGGGCTGTGGGAGAACGGCGCGAGGCCAGTGCCGTGATTACTGATGAGCGCCACCTGCGCGGCGCACCGTCTCGTATCTCTCACGGAGCAGCGGAAGCATAAAAGGAGTAACGACGACAGTGGAGATCGAGAAAGGCCAGGCCTGGATTTTATTTGATATTTTGTTTTATTATGTGTGGCAGCAGTCGACCGTGAGGGACTTTTCCCGATTCTCTAGGATTATTCATGACCCCAAAAGCATCATAATCGTCATCAATCGGTATCATGTCTGCCTCATTTTGGGTACAAACTCATTTAGTCTGCGTTTCTGTATTTTCTTGCTATCAGGATAGTAGATCATGTATGCTGGACTATTCTTGTCATATCCTACAAAAATGCCTGTCTCACACCTCGAGTCCAGCTTTCCTTTGTCATGTTGGTAAGCGTAAACTGCTAATCCGAACTACTGCATCCTAGAAATGTTCGGTTGCCTAAGGAAAAAATTAAGCCTATTTGGCTGTATTTTGCGCATATTCGATTAGTGTATAGCTCATTTGCATATTAAAATTAATTTTCAAAGAAACTTGTAATACAAGAAATTTTATTTTTCATGGATACTTTCATTGTGTAAAGTTTCATTTTGATAGGAGCAAAGGGAAAAAATAGCCCCATTGGGGTGTATTGTTGCCTGGCACACATCTCGGATTGATGAGAATTTAACATATTTCCTCAACTAGGATTTCTTAGGACTTTTAATATGTTGTTCTGGACACCTCATAGAAATGATCTAAGCTGGAAAAAGTTATTTTACAATTAGTCTGTCGTAAGACGCTACTTTGCCTAGACTATAAAGTGGATTTCGTTCCAAGCTGTGCTCTTGCTTTCATTACATTGTCCCCGGATGCAGTTGTCCACATATTTTCAATGTCCTCATAACTTCAAAGCCTTGTTTTAAATTCGGCAAAAGTAATTTTATCATCGCTCTTTGAGTAACATGGATAGAAAATGGATTAAATGTTTCCGGAAGTCCTTTCAAAACCATTGCTGTTAGAAGTCCGGCATAATATCCACGCAAAATCTCCAGCGCCGCATGTCCATCGTCTGCTGCTTCTCTCATGACCAGCAACAGACTTTTGTCATCCAGGAACTGTATCAGCTCCGCATAAGCTTCGGCGTTTTCGCCGTGTCTTCATCATCTTCGTCAGAAGGCTCATTTAAAATAGTCTCACTAATAATTCTTTTCATCTCCGTCGAAGACTAGTCTTGACCAGTGGCTCGTTGTTACCGCTGTCTTTTCCCTTCTACTCATGTTAGTAGGTTTCTTCTCACTCAAACTCGGGTACACGCAGTTTTCGTTGCGACTTTCACCCGGCGCCTTAATACCTAAACTATACGTTATCTGGGCCCATAACCTGTTAGCAGAGTACTCAGACAACACACGCAATACTGTTTCACAACAACCAGTCTCTCTGACTGACACACTTTATTTGGTCCCACTTTATATTAAGTGGCTTTAAGTACTATGTACTTACATTGAAATTAATAATTTGCTACAATGGACTTATTGTGTACATACATGTTTTTACATTGTACTTATATTTTGAAAATACCTGCATGTAATTACAACTGTAATTAATTGATGTAATTACATTTGTAATTACACAGTTGACCCTTCCCTTACACCTTAACCTACCCTTAAACCGACCCATACCAGCACACCTGACCCTAACCTTACCAGTATCACATCTCAATAGCAGCAAAAGTGTTTTACAATACAACCTGAACACAATAAGTACATTGTACTTATTTGTCTATGTAAGTGGGTGGTTGACGTGAACTCAAATCCAAAGTGGAAAAAAATATATTTCTAAAATGCATGTCAAATGACATATAATTATATTGCTTAATATGTGAAAAAATCCAAAATGAATGTGTCCCGTTCTAATTCCTTATTTATTAAGCATTTTATTAACTTTTTTTGTGTGGTAGTCCCACATATTGTCCACTGGTGTGACAACATTTTTAATGTTAATATTTAATTCAGAGATTGTGTGACAGATAAGACAAATATGCACAATCCTTATCAATTTGTCCTAACTATATTCCCACATCAAAAGTAACCAATACAAATTCACAATCATGTTATTATCCTACTATAAGATGTACACATAGGGACTTTACCCAAACGTCTGGATTATATTAATTATAATTAGTATAAAACCTAATGAAGCTTCATTTCATCCTTATATGTGCATAGTGATGATATCATTATTATACTATTCAACACTTTTTACATTAATTTGTGCATTGAAATGCCTTGTCCACTTATAATTCAGTTTGTCACACCACAGGACACTCCGTCACACCATTGGACAACAAGAATTGTTTCCTTTAAAAAAAAAAAAAAAAAAAAAAAAAAAATATATATATATATATATATATATATATACATAAAAAGGCAGGAAAAATGGTCTGTGCTACCTTTATAGTCTTTATTCTAAAATATTAAAACCACTTTGCAGTCTAAAAACATTAAATTATAAGATTAAATGGCTCTGAAGGAAAGAAATGTCGGATACGTTTTGAAGTAACACCACAGATGTAATATAACACCACAGATGTAATATTGCATAAAGGTTTAACAATTAAAAGTTTATTGAGCAAAAGAATGAAATTCATCATGAGTAGGATTACAAGAAGTAATTGCTCTGATAAAAGAACATTTAGACAAAAACTGCATTAACAAATATAATTAAAACAACCTGCAACCTGTTTCTCACTCTCTCAAAAATTGTCTGCACAATGGATTGTATTGCAATCACAATGTTTGAATCTGTTTCAATAAAGATCTGAAAATCTTTCAAAAAATCAGAAATTCTTTCAACAACAAAAAAATCAGTACATCTTCAGTGAATCTCTCTCTCTCTGCTTTCTTGCCGTGTATTCTGCCTTATATATTCTCCAGTTCTTCCTTGCTGCTCTCTTTCCCCTCTCTGGGAGATATGTTTTTTAAATAGGTCTGCTGTTTCTTTTGAAGGAACTCTGCTCTTCGAACTGGGTCTGCATTTCTGTGCTGTCTATAAAGCACTATATAACATTTTTAACCAAAAAAAGTTGTGAATATAGATTTTATTTAACATGTACAATTTTATTAAATTGTTTTAAAAAATACATATTTTGTAATATCTAAGAAAAAAGTAGTGTTCCCCAAATTCATGTCTGTGGTGTTACATCAATGGATGTCGCCCCTTGAAGAACAGGGAAAAATCTGTTTGGACTATATGCTTTTCATCTGGCCATACCTGACAAGAGAGATACATTTATATGATTACTGATGTCCTATGTGTTTTATTAAAAATACAACATTACTGGAATATTGTCTGTTGAGTTACTATAGAGTCTGTGGTGTTACCAGGAAAGACAGTAACAACACAGACAAATTAGCCTAAATCCAGACTTTTCTAAAATCGAGGCTGCCATCATGATGATTTCAAGATCAGGGGATATTATGGAAATGTTAAAAATGTTATGTAATTACATTCCATGATATCTCTCTGAGGTATGGTGGGAACATGCAATTTTGTTACAAATGCAATCTCTCAAACTCAATTAAATATGTATTTTAAAACTAAAGTTTATCTATTAATAGTGCACAAATTGTGTTTATCCTACAGAATACAAAAATGCAAACATTTTAGAATTGATTGGTATTTAAAGGGATAGTTCACCCAAAAATGAAAATTCTGTCAGTATTGACTCACCCTCATGTTGTTCCAACCCCGTAAGACCTTCGTTCATCTTCGGGACACGAATTAAGATATTTTTGATGAAATCTGAGAGTTGGATCACTCCTCCATAGGCTTCTAAGGAATTGAAACTTGCCGGCCTCGAAAAGTTATTAAAGACATCGATAGAATAGTCCAAGTGACTACAGTGGCTCAATCTTAAGTTTATCAAGTGACGAGAATACTTTTTGTGCGCAAAAACAAACAAAAATAACGACTTTATTTCAACTATTCATTTCCTTCTCTGTGGGCCTCTAGTCAGTTAAACTAGTGTGATTGCGTAGAGCTACGTCACACGTAGGCTCACTATTGGCTGGCGCTGGTCATGTATGTGATGCATGTGACGTACAACAACAGAAGCGTACGCTGTTAAACTAGTAACCTGACTCGAGGCCCACAGAGAAGGAAATGAATAGTCTCATTACGGGGTTGGAACAACATGAGGGTGAGTAAATACTGACAGAATTTTCATTTTTGGGTGAACTGACGTTAAAGTTAATTTAAACTGTTGTAAAGTAGAGGGACACCACTTGCCACCACAAATGAAGAATGACCCCCCCCCCCTTGATAGAGCCTACATCCACTGGTGTGACAGCCATTTCCACCAGTGTGACGCTGATTTCATGTCACACTATAGGACAGTGCTGTCACACCAGTGGACGTTTTCAAGATCAAGGCCAGTTTGCGGCCTAGCTATATGAGAGACAGTCTTTAATCCTGACTAACAGTGTTAAGGTTTACATTATTTTCAATAGTCAATCAATATAAATTGATGAAAATTTTCAGATCAATACTTAAATAACGTCACACCAAAAGGACTGCATAATGGATCCCATTTCCAGCAGTGCACAGAAATAGCAATATTATCAAAATATTTGAGACAGAACTCACCTTGTGTGCAGTCCATGTGCTCCAGTGAGGTCTACTGTACTTCATGAATGAAGAAGGGCCCCTCTCAGTAATAGGGTGCCCAAATTAATGCATGTTTTAGATCTACAGAATGGCGTCACACCAGGTGGACACCAGTTTTGCGGACAAAATGTAATGTGTCATAATTATTCTAAATGGGGACCTTAAGACTTATAACCTTTAGTTTCATTAAGTTAACACTACTATAATATCTATTCAAGTATTTTAATGTATTTAGACTTATTTTTCATTTAATTAAAGTAGGTTTAAGATAAGGAACGCTAACCCGGACAGTCATGCCAGTGGACAAATGTCATGTTTAAAACAAAATATTTACATATTTGAATTATAATGCTCATTAATTACAGATGTATTAGTTCTGGAAGATTAAACTGTATATAAAAACTGATATTTTAATAAAATATTATACATTTTTATTTATATTTGTCACTATGGACACAAAAATGGAGCGTCACGTCAACCACCCAAGTACATAGTACTTAAAACCACTTAATATAACCCTCTGGGGTCGAGGAACGCGTTTTGCTGTTTTTTTTCCACATAGCAGCAACATAGACTTAAAATACTCTGTCATTTTTGGTCATATAAATAAAATCAATACATGATTATAAACTATAGAGGGTCTTCTTTTTTTGTGTACACTCACATTAACATCAAAACCGTGTGCTTTTGTAAAATAAAGAAAATAAACAGGGTGTGCTTTCTGCCTCTCTGTCTCCGTTAACGTTTTTTCTGGAGCACGTCTCTAAACTTAAACAAAGCTCAGCGAATACTATTCACCCAAGCATGAGCAATATATCTTTATAATCATTTAAGTTTGTAGTTTTAAAATATCTAATTCAAAACTAAAATAAATATTCTCTGTTTATGTAATCTATAAAAAAAGAGAGAGGTGTCAGGTGTCAGCCAATCTCATTATCGTTCTCTCAGCTCATTATTCTGCTAATGTGACACGCCCACGGAGAGCGTGCGGTATTCAAACGCAAATGATCTGAAGCAACACATGCAAACGTGTCAACGCCCCTCATAAACGCGATAACACAACAAATGTAATCATCAGATTAATGTACTATTTCGTCTTGCGAGGCTGTGTGAGGAATAATCCTTGGACATTTACCTCAGAACATGTGCTGGTTTATTTTCATTTCGAGGAGCAACGGATCCATCTGAGAAGTACGTTTTTTTTATTATTGTTCTAATCGCGATATCATAGTGTATGTAAACCGCAAAAAGACTGTTTAAATATGGATCGCGTCTCTGTGTGAATGAATGAACGAACTGAACAGTTTTTACCAAACCCTATTGCTATACTGAGATGAGTGAAAATCGACTGAAATATGTTGAAATAACGTTAAAATGTCTTTGTATTAGCAACGTATTAAACTGCAAATTAATATTTATATGCCCTAATATACAGGTCCTTCTCAAAAAAATAGCATATTGTGATAAAGTTCATTATTTTCCATAATGTAATGATAAAAATTAAACTTTCATATATTTTAGATTCATTGCACACCAACTGAAATATTTCAGGTCTTTTATTGTTTTAATACTGATGATTTTGGCATACAGCTCATGAAAACCCAAAATTCCTATCTCAAAAAATTAGCATATTTCATCCGACCAATAAAAGAAGTGTTTTTAATACAACAAAAAGTCAACCTTCAAATAATTATGTTCAGTTATGCACTCAATACTTGGTCGGGAATCCTTTTGCAGAAATGACTGCTTCAATGCGGCGTGGCATGGAGGCAATCAGCCTGTGGCACTGCTGAGGTGTTATGGAGGCCCAGGATGCTTCGATAGCGGCCTTAAGCTCATCCAGAGTGTTGGGTCTTGCGTCTCTCAACTTTCTCTTCACAATATCCCACAGATTCTCTATGGGGTTCAGGTCAGGAGAGTTGACAGGCCAATTGAGCACAGTAATACCATGGTCAGTAAACCATTTACCAGTGGTTTTGGCACTGTGAGCAGGTGCCAGGTCGTGCTGAAAAATGAAATCTTCATCTCCATAAAGCTTTTCAGCAGATGGAAGCATGAAGTGCTCCAAAATCTCCTGATAGCTAGCTGCATTGACCCTGCCCTTGATAAAACACAGTGGACCAACACCAGCAGCTGACATGGCACCCCAGACCATCACTGACTGTGGGTACTTGACACTGGACTTCAGGCATTTTGGCATTTCTCCCCAGTCTTCCTCCAGACTCTAGCACCTTGATTTCCGAATGACATGCAAAATTTGCTTTCAAATGAGCAAACAGTCCAGTGCTGCTTCTCTGTAGCCCAGGTCAGGCGCTTCTGCCGCTGTTTCTGGTTCAAAAGTGGCTTGACCTGGGGAATGTGGCACCTGTAGCCCATTTCCTGCACACGCCTGTGCACGGTGGCTCTGGATGTTTCTACTCCAGACTCAGTCCACTGCTTCCGCAGGTCCCCCAAGGTCTGGAATCGGTCCTTCTCCACAATCTTCCTCAGGGTCCGGTCACCTCTTCTCGTTGTGCAGCGTTTTTTGCCACACTTTTTCCTTCCCACAGACTTCCCACTGAGGTGCCTTGATACAGCACTCTGGGAACAGCCTATTTGTTCAGAAATTTCTTTCTGTGTCTTACCCTCTTGCTTGAGGGTGTCAATGATGGCCTTCTGGACAGCAGTCAGGTCGGCAGTCTTACCCATGATTGCGGTTTTGAGTAATGAAACAGGCTGGGAGTTTTTAAAAGCCTCAGGAATCTTTTGCAGGTGTTTAGAGTTAATTAGTTGATTCAGATGATTAGGTTAATAGCTCGTTTAGAGAACCTTTTCATGATATGGTAATTTTTTGAGATTTGGAATTTTGGGTTTTCATGATCTGTATGCCAAAATCATCAGTATTAAAACAATAAAAGACCTGAAATATTTCAGTTGGTGTGCAATGAATCTAAAATATATGAAAGTTTAATTTTTATCATTACATTATGGAAAATAATGAACTTTATCACAATATGCTAATTTTTTGAGAAGGACCTGTAGGCTATCATAAAAACAACAAACGATATGCCTATGTTACAGACGAAATATGAAAGACAACATTTCGTTGACTAGTTTTGGATAGATTATTAACTGTTTACTGTAAACTAGACTACTGCCACATTGAATAAACTTTTGTTCACCAATTTCTGCTCAAATGTTAAATATATTAGGCTATGTTTGTTTTGTCAAAAATAAAGTCATCAACTAGGATGCTATTATAGTGTTTGTTCCAATGTAGGCTTTATTCAAACTAATGAATCCTTAACTTTGAAATATGTATGATAAAATGTATTTTTTAGTTTTTACAAAGAAATATTACACTTGAAATATTGTTATTTTAATTGTTGCTGTAATTGTAACCTTTTTAATAAAATAGCAAATAAAATATTTACAAGGTAGATCTAAACAAAATCTTACAAGGTCAATATAAGCCTTCTCTTCAAATTATTTGTATTGTGTTTTATTAGTGACAAATTTGTGGAGAGGATACATAACCAAAACTTTCTGAAAATACAGTATGAGAATTAACTACACAATTACTAGAAATGTTCACCTTGGATATTATACAATTTGCAAGCAAAAATACAAGTGGAAAAATACTATTTTTTCTAGATGTTTCCAACTGTGAACCAATTTTGTCGTATATATATATTTCTTTTCTTGTGTCCTTGTATTCTTTCTTGTGGCTCAGTGACACACCTGTGAAAAGCTCATTATGCAGGCTCATTAAGCAGGTCTTTTGTCTTCTCAGGTGTGAATCAGACCATTATACATGAGTCACACCCATTTCGCATATTGCCTTTCCAAACAAAAAGTGTTTTACTAAATTTAAATCAATGTATTGTTTTATGTGAATGTTTTGACAGGATGATTTTCAGATCATTTTGAAGCAAAAATTCTAGGCGAGGACATCCATTAGTCAAAAGTCTTGTGGACACATATTTAGTATGTGTTTTGTGGCCTTATTTCAGAAACTTTAAGTTTTAGTTTTTTCAATAACCATGCATAAACAATATTCTCTCAAAAATACAAACATGTACATACATCTTGCTCACATATTATGGTAGCCCTGTTTGTGCTAAATAGAGTGTAATTACACCTTTGCCATTAATATGTTTATAAGCAGCTGAAAAAAGCACAAATGTCAGAGCATGTCAGAACACCTCCAGGTCCCAGAAAACACCTTAGACCCCAGAGGGATAAAGTGGGACAGTATTCCATTGCTATGGCCGGGTATCACTGTCAGTCACCTCAATTTCGTGAATGATTCACAAAACAATAATTTAGCAGATTAAAGATGAGCTTCTTCATTTTCATTTTCTGACGCGATCGGCTGACGTTCTTCCTTCATCAGTCTTGTTGTCTGTGCAGCGGCTCTACTGGTATTTAGCAAATTTATGTTGTAATGTGCCATTGATAATTAAACATAACGCTTGACTTTAATAAACAGTTACCTATTCAAGCATCAAGAACGGTAAAACAAACTCTGTCGGCCAACAGCATGTAGGCGACAATGAGTTTCGATATCGGATCGCTTGAAGCTCCCCGAGGCTCATGTTGTTGCGTTGACCACAGAGCTAACGTCTGAACTTTGTCAAGTTGACGTCTTACGCCCATGCAAAGCCTCATCGATTTGCCTAATATGTCTCCGTTGCAATCTTATATGTTGAAATGTTTTCATTATTTTTTCAATTTAATTTCAGTAATTTCAGTATTGTAATTAGGAATTCGTTTAACTACAATGTTTCAGTTGAATTCATCTGCTACCAGCTTTCAATCACTCTCAATTAGCCGCGGCACGGCGGCAGATTACGCGATAGAGAGAATAAATGGGGATGGGGCGGTAAAAGTATTGTTCTGGTTGAGTAACTACTGTAACTGTTGCTATTATAACTCAATGTGTTCTCCCTAGACATTTACAGAACATTGATGTATTTTATTATCCGTTTAATTTATTCCCTACATTTTCCTGACGTGGTCTTAAAAATTCTTTAAATAGTCTACCTTCATTAAACCTGCAGAAATGCTTGAATGAGAAGGAGGCTGTGGCAGTGCAGACTGAGGGGTTTGAGGACCAGCTGTCCGTTTCTCCAGCTGCAGCACCACCACCTCTCCTGAAAGGACCTAAACAGCTGACAATATTCCTAAAAAATAAATAATAATAATTTAAACATTATAGGCACAAATATAAATTTACTTTTAGAAATTGTGTTTTTGAAGAAAAAAAATGGTGTTATTGTTTTGGCAAGTTTACTGTTTAAATTAAAACATGTATGAAAACTTGTGTGATATTCCTTTAAAATAACGTTTTAATAGACTTCATTGTTTAAGAGTTTTGCAAGAGTGCAAGAGTTTTACCGAGCTTTTATTTTGACAGGTTGTCGTAAAGATATTAGCCTACAGTTTCTGTCTGTGTCTATATGATACAAATAAATGACGATAGTTGTATCAAATAAAATGGTGAAATTCTGGTGAAATGACTCTCATAGTAGCTCTGCGATGAAGTTGACGTGTGTTGCCTATATCATGTCTAAATACAGTGAAACGCTGAAAACACCACAAGCGTCACGCGTGCTTCAGTGTGTGTGTAGTGGATCACACATTTAAACGCTCATTCCCAGAGATGCATAGAACAATTGCAGTCTCTTTGAGCTTTTTTCTTTAAGCAGTCATGACAGGACTTTTCCAAATAATCACGTTACACCTCCTCAAATTACTGTTGCAAATCTCTTTACACCACTTTCTTATGTGAGTAAAACACACACAAATGAAATGTCCGCAAGCACATTATATCATCAGCAGGTTCAGCATCTTAAATAAAGTCTAAAGAGCAAATAAAGCTTAACTTACTTTTCAGAAGCGCGCACGGTGGGCCTTCATCTCATGTCACGTGACGCAATGAACAAATCACCCAAATGAACGTAAGACTCGGAAGGTAAAGTAATTATTTATGTTCCCCCTGTAAATAATTTTTTACTGCATTATGATTTCTTAATTCAGAATATGATCAACATTGCGTAGGTGGATGTGATCGGGGAATATGGCTGTTAAAATTATAACATTTAAAGCCACTCAAATAAACGAAATGACTCGAATGACTCGAGAGTCAGTAAAATGATCCGAACTTCCCATCACCCAGTCATGACTCGTGAGAGCAGGGGCGCGCCGGCGCTGCGGGGTGGCGGCAGCTCAGTAAATCATATAAATAACCTATTTTGTGAATTGTTCATTCCTGGTTGGCACACATTTTGCCGCCCTTACAAAAGTGCCGCTCTAGGCAATTGCCTAGTTCGCCTATATGAACGCGCCGGCCCTGTCGCTAGGCTCTGTACTGTGAAGTCGCTTGTGGGCGTTCATAGTGCTGTCGCTCTAATGATATTGGTAGACTGCACGTCTGGCCATATCTATACAAAATACCATCACAAGTGATATATACAACTATATAATTTTAATTTGACTAGGAATTAGGCTAAAAAGAAACAGTATGCTGTTGGGAGAGTGTTGTTATATTACCACAGCAGTGTTCAGTGGATTAAATAATTTACTAGATTAACGATCGATCAATCAACAAATTAAACTCACTCATACTGTCATAAATTACTAAAACGTCATTCGAATTTGACAAATAATCAATTTTCTTGTCCCTAATTGTCAATATAATGCAGGGGAAACTGTAAAATGAACTGCAGCAGTACTAAACTTGCATCATAAAATTACACCACTCGAACTATAAATGTATGAATTAAACTCAGTGAGATGTCGACAGTTTCTTTTCCATGCATAATTTTATTATATCCATATATGTGGTTACAGTCAAATCATATAAAACAGTGAAATCGTCCTCGAACTCTTCTGTCTTGCCTGCACTCGAGACGGTGACATGAGCTCCACTGAAAGGCTTCTTTCCTATTGGTTGTCGCTTGCGAAAATCGCTTCTCATTTGCATAAACTTGAAATTTCTCAACTTTTGTCGCTTGTCTCTTGTCGCTTGACACGCCCACATTCTGTCGCTAACGGTCAATGTCGCTCGTGTCGCCGGAAGTCGCCAGCGCTCCATTAAAATGAATGGGATCATGTCGCTGGCGGTGTGAACGGGGCTGGAGGAGGCCTTCATAGGGCTAGCTGACACTTCAGGACTGCGTTCTCAACATGTCCAGATGCAGGTCCTTCATCAGATCTGGATACGGCCTGGATCCGGCGGACTGCGTTAAACCTCGGGATAAACAGAGAGACTAATAATACCGTAGATGCCATTCTTCTTATGATATAACGAGTACATCAGGAGTTATGGGAAGTGTTCCCGGTTCCGGCTGACCTAATCTATGCAGCCTATCATTGAATTATAGAAGTCTATAATGTATTATGTGTATGCTAGGTCAAAGAGATGTGTCTTTAGTCTAGCTATGAACGGACAGAGTGTGTCTGCTTCCCGGACAATGTCAGGAAGACTGTTTCAAAGTTTTGGTGCTAAATAAGAAAAGGATCTACCGCCAGCAGTCGATTTTGATTTTCTAGTAATTATCAACTGGCCAGAATTTTGAGATCGCAATAAACGTGAAGGACTATAATGCGTTAAAGGAGAACTCCGGGCAATTGTTAAGTTAATCTTGATCGTTATAACTTTGCGAGTACTGTCTATAGAAAAAAAAAGAACCGGATTGGTACTTGCAACACGGAGCTGCTACAGCTAATGCCCAGAGCTCCCACTCAGCTAAAACGGCAGTTATGGGGGCATATACATAAAGAGTGTCTTTGTGCCTCTTAACAGACACAAAATGCAATTAAAATGTCTGTCCAACATGAACAGGGCCCTTACATGACAACAAGATGCATTTAGCAACTTAGCCATTGTTTAAATTCACCTAAATAGTGTTTTAGAAGTCCCGTGGGAACTCAGTTGTAGCCGGAAAAAGGTAAATAGCAGTGTGGGATGAAAATTCAAGTACTTGTATTTCCGCATTCTTTTGCCACAATTCGGAACGGCACAAGCAAATACACTTTGAAGTTTGAATGATGTCCTGTATGGACAAAATGACGGAGTATGTTTTTATTTGTAACACTGTTCAATCGCGCCCACGCCACACACACATTCCATCATTGCAATCTTGACATCGCAGCCTGTTCATTATAGCCTTAATAAAATATAATAATAAAATAGTCAACCTAAAATATAAAAATCACACTGCTCTGTTTAAATATACATTTTTTTTTATTCTTGTTCTGTTCTGAATATCATTAAATTTAAAGGGTTGGTTGTGGAATATTTTGAGTGTATCATAAAAGCAGAATAAATCTCTCGTTTTAGTGATTCCAGTTATTTTTTTACTTAATTTTTTTCATTGTTCTAAGTAATATTCACTGTGTCATATATATATATATATATATATATATATATATATATATATATATATATATATATATGTTAGAGCCCGACCGATATATCGGCGAGCCGATGTATCGGCTCGAACTGGCAAAAGCAATGATATGAATGCATCAAATATAGCAAGGAGACATTTTAATTGTTTATTAATAACAAGTGTTTTCAGTCATTGTGGGCTGCAAAGATGAAGTTGAGGATGCGGACTCGCGATCTTTGAACGCGCCAGAGAGAAATGTACATTTCAGAAGGATTACATAAGCAGAGAGCAGTTTGTTTTTCGTTTTGATTCGTTCTGTTTAAAAGTAGACATTTCAATAGATATATTTCTCAGGTCTATACGCTGAGTTTCGGTGCATTTATGAGACGAGTTGCAGTTCACTCGCAGGCGCCTCCGTTTCAAGATTATCTATTGTCTGTTATATTTACTTCTTATTTATTAAATCCAGGCATTTAGTTGATGAAACATTGATTAAAATTAAGGTATAATTAATACAAAACGAAATTGACTTTAATGAAAGGCTTTGTGCTTTCAGTTCGAGGTCTCTGTGAAAGTTTTAAAGCACTTTAGTGCCGCTTTCGGAGCTTGTCACGTCCGTTTTTTCCTCATAAATGCGAACACGAAAAATAAAATAAAATTAATATTATATGTTCTGTTGAGAGCCAACCCTTCTTCATCCAGTGGGTAGTAGACTATTACTTTTGATTTGCGCAGTGTAATTCACTGAATTGATTTCTCTGCTGCCAGCTTCTGTCACGTATTGTGTGAGCTTGTGACTATTGCAAGCGTGCAGCTGAGAAGTCCTGATTATATTGTCTGCTATATTTACTTCTTATTTATTAAATCCAGGCAATTGATTGATTAAACATTGATTAAAATGCGTGGCGCGAGCGACAAATCTCTGACAGTAAACGGATGGCCCATTCTGCTCTGTAACCGGTGCTTTTCCACGTCTCGGGTAAACAGCTGTTGCGACTCACTCGAGCAATAATGGCCGCGTCCGGTGTGTAGACACAGTGTTAAAGCTCATTCTGCCTATAACGCTACGTTACAACATCAAGCAATATTCCAATAATTTATATAATTATAACACTTTATATAGGGCCATTTTGCATTAAGAGTAGCCTAGTTTCACGTTTAGTAGGTACATTTTGCCTACTTAAAAGTCTGTACATTATGTAATTAAAAACGTTTTCATTATGATATTATAAATTTTACTTTAGTAAAAAGATCTGAGTTCTTCCTCCACTGGCAGAGATTAGAGGAATTAAGACTAAAAATAGAAGATAATGTCAGTGACACTTTTGATATATTTTTTGATACAAGTTGTTTTATATGACTAAATTAAAAGACAAAGTCGTTAGTGAAGATTATGCAACAGTATTTAGAATATAATATAACATGCAATGCAAACTAGTTTGGTTACAGCTCAAATGTATCATTCTCATTCTATCATTCCCCCTGCCTCCATTACATATCTTTGTCACACAAGTGTTTGATCACCACATTTGAGTGATCATTGCAAAACGTTTATATATTTATTCTGTTTAAATACTGTGTATTCTATATACAGTACCCATCAAAAGTTTGTACACACCAATAGGAAAGTGTGTCCAAACTTTTGACTGGTACTGTACTATAATACACATAAATAATATTGCTACTGTACACATAAATAATATCGGCCGATATATCGGTATCAGGCTTTTTTTTTATCGGTATCGGCCCCCAAAAATCCATATCGGTCGGGCTCTAATATATATATCGTCGCTGAAACTCACGTATGTCCAAAACGGTTACTTTTCAGGAAGTGAAAAAAACATCGTAATTCAAAAGCAGTTGAACGTAGCGGTGTCATACTTGGTACGGCATCTTTAAAATGTAACCATAGTCTTGCCAGTGTAATGATATAATCCACATTTGACCAAAATCGAGTTTAAATGGACATACGTGCATATTTTACAGTAACGGTGGTCGATACGCGTTCTTCCGATCATTAATTAGAATGGCCAAGTCGCGTTTCATATTGACAGATGAATAGGCTACGCTCAGTATATTAAATAGCCTACGTCTCAGTTTATTAAATGTCTCTTGCAAACTATGAAGGGACAATGAATCAATACACTCATTGCTGAACCCAGGGCCGGCGCGTGCTATGTAGCCTACAAAAAATACAGCCATTTCTGTTTTTTTCTTTTAAACAAAAAAACAAGCTGCACCCTTTTTTTTACATTTCATCTTTCATTCCGAAATGAACGAAAAAGTACACCGACCCAACATGTATTAGCCTTTTTACCCGCAACGTTATCAATCTAAATTAATCTCGTTTTTCTTTATTTAAATTTCGGGGTTTTTTCTTTATTTAATTTTCGTTTTTTCTTTATTTAAAATTCGTTATTCTATATTTAAATCTACCCTTTACTGTGTCAGTAATTTATTAGTCAGAAAAATATTAGACTAGCTACCTTAAAAGTAGACTATTAAGTTAACAGACCCGTGCGTTAACATCTCCACAATAAACAGTGACAATTACTTGTCTAGACCATTTACCGGTAAATAACAGCTGTGAATATATTGCAAATATATAATAAACTTGAACAGTTGTCTATACAATGCTGAGCTTCCAGAGACGCTTAGACCTGCGAGATGCATGCCTCAGGGCAGGAGATACGCGGCGTGATTGACAGCTTTGACACCAAATGGATATACGTGAAAATCAGATGACATGATTTCACAACTTTTCATTGGTCATTTAGACATGTGAAGCATACTGTATACGGAAATGAACCTGGACATTCTATCCATCGAAAAATCTCAAAATCGGCAAAATGGACATACGCAGTTTTCATCGGACAGCGACGATATATATATATATATATATATATATATATATATATATATATATATATATATATACACACTCTCACCTAAAGGATTATTAGGAACACCTGTTCAATTTCTCATTAATGCAATTATCTAATCAACCAATCACATAGCAGTTGCTTCAATACATTTAGGGGTGTGGTCCTGATCAAGACAATCTCCTGAACTCCAAACTGAATGTCAGAATGGGAAAGAAAGGTGATTTAAGCAATTTTGAGCGTGGCATGGTTGTTGGTTCCAGACAGGCCGGTCTGAGTATTTCACAATCTGCTCAGTTACTGGGATTTTCACGCACAACCATTTCTAGGGTTTACAAAGAATGGTGTGAAAAGGGAAATACATCCAGTATGCGGCAGTCGTGTGGGTGAAAATGCCTTGTTGATGCTAGAGGTCAGAGGAGAATGGGCCGACTGATTCAAGCTGATAGAAGAACAACTTTGACTGAAATAACCACTCGTTACAACCAAGGTATGCAGCAAAGCATTTGTGAAGCCACAACACGCACAACCTTGAGGCGGATGGGCTACAACAGCAGAAGACCCCACCGGGTACCACTCATCTCCACTACAAATAGGAAAAAGAGGCTACAATTGGTAAGAGCTTACCAAAATTGGACAGTTGAAGACTGGAAAAATGTTGCCTGGTCTGATGAGTCTCGATTTCTGTTGAGACATTTGAGTCAGAATTTGGCGTAAACAGAATGAGAACATGGATCCATCATGCCTTGTTACTAGTGATGCACCGAAATGAAAATTCTGGGCCGAAACCGAAACTTTAGGATGCACTTGGCCGAAAACCGAAACTGAAGCCGAAAATGGCTTCTTTTAAACACTTATACTAATGTATATTAGTACAAAACCTAAAATATTTTTAACAATAAATATAAATAATAATACCAAATAATATTATTCTTCAAGTTTTATGTCCCATCAAATAAAATAGTTTTTTAACAGTTGTGCAAAAAGATCCACAATTATCTGAATAACTGCACACAAAATCACAGAATGGCAGTGGGCCTGTATTCTGCTGCTGCATGTAAAAAATTTTTTACTTACATTTTAAATTGCTGTGCAAAACAATGCAAAACAACACTAGAACTTAATCCAAACTCAAACTGTAAACAACACGTAAGCCTAGGGGTGGGGGAAAAAAATGGATTCTTAGATGCATCGCGATGCGGACGTGGACGATTCTGAATCTGCACGCGCGCTACACGGTTTGGAGCACGAAATTTCGGTGCACCCCTACTTGTCACCACTGTGCAGGCTGGTTGTGGTGGTGTAATGGTGCGGGGAATGTTTTCTTGGCACACCTTAGGCCCTTTAGTGCCAATTGGGCATCGTTTAACCCTCTGGGGTCGGCGGTATCGCCGGCGATACCAGCTCACTTTTTTCCTTATCAGTGCAAAAGAGACTCAAATTACTCTGTTGATTTTGGTCTTACATATAAGTGCTGTACATCATTACATCCTGTTAAGTGTCTATTTTTTTGTGGGTACTCACAATAAAAACAAAGTGTTGTGCTTTTCGTCAAATAAAGAAAAATAAACATGATGCGCGTTTTACCCTTCTCTCGTCAGTGAGGTCCATTCTGAAACGCGTCCGAAAAATGAACTGTAACTCTGTCAATACTTGTCACAGAGATACGAGAGATTTCTCTTTATGAAGCTGAAATTCTCTTCTTTTAACCCTATGAGGTCTAAGGGTTTTTTGGGGTCCTTGAGGTGTTCTGAAATGCTCTGACATTTGAGCTTTTTTCAGTTATTTATAAACATGTTAATGGCAAAGGTGTAAATTCACTCTATATCGCACAAATAGGGCTACCGTAATATGTGAGCAACATGTATGTACATGTTTGTATTTTTGAGAGAATATTGCTTATGCATGGTTATTGAAAAAACTAAAACTTAAAGTGTCTGAAATAAGGCCACAAAAAACATACTAAATATGTGTCCACAAGACTTTTGACTAATGAGTGTTGTTGCCTAGAATTTTTGCTTCAAAATGATCTGAAAATCATCCTGCCTAATAATTTACACAAAACAATACATTGATTTAAATTTTATAAGACACCTTTTGTTTGGAAAGGCAATATGCGTGGAGGCGTGTTCACACCTGAGAAGACAAAGGCCGGATAATGTGCCCTATAATGAGCTGCGTATTAATTAGCCCTTTCACACAGGTGAGTCACAGGATCCCAAAGAATGCAAGGACAAAAGAAATTATCTATATATATACATATTTTACAATTAGAAATTGTAACCAATTACAAATAGGTTACAATTACAACAACAATTACAATTTTAACAATATTTCAAGTGTATTTCTTTGTAAAAAAGTATACATTTTATCATACGTATTAAAAAAGGTAAGGATTCATTAGTTTGAATATTGGAACAAACACTATAATAACATCTTAGTTGATAATTCAATATACCTACTTTATTTTTGACAAAACATCATACTATAGTATATTTAACTATGAGCAGAAATTGGTGAACAAAAGCTTAACTATTTAATGTGACAGTAGTCTTTTTTTACAGTCAAAACTTTATAATCTATCCAAAACTAATCACAAAATCTTGTCTAAACATTCATATTTAGTCTGTAACATATTGTGTATGATATATTAGTATATACATGTGAATTTGCAGCTTGTTGCTTATACAGACATTTTATTTCAACATATTTCAGTCTATTTTTACTCATCTTAATAGGCTATAGCAATATAGTTTGGATGTGTTCATGTAAACATAACGTTTACTAATGTAGGTGCGAGAGTGAATGAACGGCACAGACACGCGCTGTATAACTGTAGTAAACAAAGCGCGCGCGCCTGCATGCCGTTCATTCATCATTTAGCCTACACACAGACACGCAATTCATATTTAAACAGTCTTTTTGCGGTTTACAGTCAGACACTATTCAATATCGCGATTAGAACAAAGCACTTAAGAATAAATGACTTACTACATCAGCTGGATACGTTGCTCCTCCAAATGAAACTACCAGCACTTCTATTCCAGGGTTATTAGATAGCGTATCCTTTCGCTGTGAGGAATAATACTGTGTACACAGCTGTACAAGATACTTACTAAACACGATGTGTTTTATAATCCAGCTGGTGGGCGTTGGCATGTTTGAATGGCTTGCCTTAGATCATTTGCGTTTGAATACCGGCGCGCTCTCCGTGGGCGTGGCACATTAACGCGTAATGAGGTATAATGAGCTGGAAAGAAAAATACTGATATCTCTCTCTTTTCATACAGATTACATAAACTGAGAATATTTGTTTTTTATATAAATTAATTCATTTAAAAGAAGAGAGTTCAAGCTTCATTATGGAAAAACACTCGTGCCTGTATGACAAGTATTCACGAAATTACAGTTATTTACGAAGAAATTACGCGTTTCAGAATGGACTTAACTGACAGAGAGGAGGCAGAACGCGCATCATGTTTGTTTTTCTTTATTTGGCGAAAAGCACAACACTTTGTTTTTATTGTGAGTATCCAGAAAAAAATAGACACTTATCAGGATCGAACGATGTACAACACTTAATATGTAAGATCAAAATCAACAGAGTATTTTGAGTTTCTTTTGCACTGATAAGAAAAAAAGCGAGACTAGGGTTAACCCTCTGGGGTCTAAGGGATTTTTGGGGTCCTTGAGATGTTCTGACATGCCCTGACATTTGTGCTTTTTTCAGTTGCTTATAAACATTTTAATGGCAAAGGTGTAATTACACTCTATTTAGCACAAACAGGGCTACCATAATATGTGAGCAACATGTATGTACATGTTTGTATTTTTTAGGGAATATTGTTTATGCATGGTTATTGAAAAAAAGAAAAAAGAAAGTGTTAGAAATATCTTTCTCTTTCAGCATACAATATAACAGTCTATGTGCATTTCTTTATTCTAGCCAGCATAACTGCCACGTCTGCACATTCTTCTTTCCTTTTGTGTGTATGTTGAACATCTGGTATTCATTAATAGAAGTTGCTCACCCCTCCTTTCTCTTTCTCTCTCTATGTTCGTTCCACTTCTATACATTGTGTGTTTGAAAAGCTCCTAGGATCCTAAGGATCCTGTGGAAATCTAACAGGATATTGCCCATATTAAGAAGCTGTTATATAACGTCTATATGATATCTATGATGTAATGTTTGATTTTATTGGTTAGACTTGTATTCTTTTGTTTAAGACTTTCACTATATAAACCCTCGACAAAGGATATTGAGCTGAGCTTCTACTCCAACCAGCGCTGGTGTATTGTATTATCTGTTCATAATAAAGGACCAAGATTTGGGGCACTTTTCGTTTGGACCATTTCATTTCCATTTCTAACAATTTGGTTGCTCGTCCGGGATTTCTCCAGACAGGTAAGAATTAAAAATTTTTTTTTACAAAGAAAAGGTTGATTCTTCCTGTCTGCTGAGAAAAGTTTACCTATAGTGCCGTGATTTTCACCATATTTGGTGAAATTTGTTTGTTTGTCCGTCGTATATGCGGGACGCCTGTCCGTCGTATATGCGGGACGCTTGTCCGTCGTATATGCGGAACGCTTGTCCGTCGTACCTGCGGGACGCCTGTCCGTCGTATGTGCGGGACGCCTGTCCGTCGCATGAATAAATGCGGGACGTTTGTCCGTCGTATAAATAAATACGGGACGTTATCCTCGGGTTTGTGATCGAACGCGGGAAGAACGGTAGGAAAACTGATCACTTTCCTCCGTTTGGAAATATAGATTTGACACGAGATATTCGGTTTTTCTCTTGCAAATTATATTTCGTTTTATCTTTGGTCCTGGTTATGGATAGATAATACATACTTTAATTTTTTTTTCTTTCTTTTCTCTCTTTTTATTTTTTTATTTTTATTTCTCTTTTTTCTTCTTTTCGTTTTTATATATATATTTCTTTTTCTCTTTATTGGCCAATTTACTAACACAATTAATCCTAAACTGCATGTTTTTCTTTGTTTTCTATTTGGCCATACTCTTATTTGTTTAAGTTGCATTAAGGAGAAATTTTTGTATTGATAATGGGGAATAAAATTAGTCCACCGTTACAAGATGAATCTCCGAAAGACTTTATGATTAGAAATAATCAAGCATTTTTTACGGAGCCATATTTGTCAAATTTAGCTGGCTGGTCAACTGGCAAAACACAATTAGATCCGTTTCCTCGAGACGGTTCATTTAAAGAAAATGACATGCTCGCTGCGAAAGACATGATTTTTGGAAATTGGGGCGACCCTGATTGGGATTATTCTTACATGAAACAGTCTTATAAAGTCTGGAAGGAAATGCAATGCTATTGGAACAAAGGTCCACGAAGAGTTGACAATATGAGTAACAATGTGATTTCAAAAACTGAATTGGCTGTGAGAGAGAGTGTAGTTTCTGCCGTCCTTTCTTCTCCGGCCGAGACAGACAGAAATTCTCTGTTGGAGGGTGGGCGGTTATCACCGCTTAAGGAAGACGGAAAACGATTTTCACAGTCTGTGGAACAAAATGTTATTCCGCCGTCTGTTGCAGAGAACAAAACCCTACCTCCAAAATATGAGTGTATTCCAACTCTTTCTGAACCAAGAAAAAATAGATTGTACCCCGATCTGACGACTGCGACTTTGTGTCCTTTTGTTGAAACTTCAGAAGGATTCAAAGTTCATCCGTTGCAAATTTCTGAAGTGATGGCAATTTCTAAGGAATTGCCAGACCCAGCACGGTCGCCACATCAATTTGTTTCGATGCTTAAACGCTTAACGGCGTACAGCCAACTTACTGGTCGTGATTATCGTTTTATTTTGACTAAAACATTGCCTGCCGACATTACAGAGGAAGAATTAATTGCTGAGGTTGATTTGTTAGACCCAGTGAACGACTCACCCCCCGTCCGGAGTATTGTGTTTAAAGATTCGGATCCTGTTGATTTGTCCGACCCCACAAGCGCATTTCGGATCGCTGATTACGGGGACTATACTCCCGACTGGATTTGGGCCAGTCCTGGTAAACTGAAACTATTTTTCAAACAATTGACTGCCTTTTTAGTGAAGTTGTCTTCTGCTAAACAGGACATTTCTCACGCAGCGAACACAAAGCAAAAGGTGGGAGAAAGTCCACTTGCATTTTTTAATCGATTTCGAAATGCTTGGATTCACGAATCTGCGATTCCTATAGATGAGGATAATTGTTTGTTGTTTGTGAACACGTTTTTGAATAACATGCACGATGAGACTGCACAAATGATTCGAATCACTACCACCAACATTAGTAACATTTCTGTTGATGACTTGGGAAGACGCTTGCGTGAACTTTCGTCTGCTGGGGCATTTGACCACTCCAGAGGAAAAGTTCCCGCAATGTTTCAAGTTAGTTCCGCTGTCCAAAATCGCCCGCCACCCAATGACAGAAGGGACGTAAAGTGTTTTTTCTGTGGGTGTCGCGGACACACACAACGCTTTTGTAAGAAAAGAGCTGAGAGATTTCAGCGAAATAATGATAAACAGATGTTCAGGCGCTCTGATGGCCCGATGCCAAAACCCCCTCCCTTCATTCCTCCCTCTGAAAGACAGAGACCTGTTTATCCAAACGCATGGCAAAAGCAATGACTGTGCCAGGACAAGGTGCTGCATTTTTCTGATAACTTTTCACAGATTTCAATGAGTTATGCAAACAAGTCAAATGTTTTGCCCTTTATTGAATTGAATGTTGACCATAAGCCATATGTTTTTTTAATTGACAGCGGAGCCTCCATCTCATCGCTGTCTTCTACTGTGTATGAGGGACCAATTACAGGAAAAAAACTAAATTCTATAGGAATAGACAATGTTCCTGTGGTTTGTAATTTGACGCCAACTTTACCAGTTACCTCTAATGATGTACCATCATTATTCAAAATGCATGATTTTGCAATAATTCCCGATTCTCCATTCTGTTTGTTAGGTAGAGATTTAATGCACAAGATGGGTGTTAAATTGGAATTTGACTCTGACTCTTTGCAACTTATGTTTCCATCAGCCTTTTCTCTCACAACCGACACAGGAAGTGCTCCCTTCGAGGATGTGTCTGCAACTGAGCTCGGACAGGAAGTTGCTGGGGTAAACCCGAAACTGTGGGCGGCGCATAAGGATGACGTAGGCCTACTTGACATTCAACCTTATGTGGCCACTTTGACAACGAATAGGCCTGTGTTTCAAAAACAATACCCGCTTTCAAAGGAAAAAGAGGAGGGAATTCGAGGTCTCATTGATCAGTTTCTGGCCCAAGGCATTCTGGTCCCCACTCATTCACCTTATAACACACCAATTAATCCAATCAGGAAAGCAAATGGTTCTTGGCGCTTAACGCAAGATTTGAGAAAAATTAATGATTTGATAAAACCACTTGCTCCTATTGTGCCAGATGTACAGACTATTATTAATTCTATCCCTTTGGAACATGCATTCTTTTCTGTTATTGATTTATGCTCTGCCTTTTTCAGCATTCCTGTTGACCAACGAACACAGACACTTTTTGCTTTCTGTTTTCAGAATTGCCAATACAGCTGGACTCGATTACCCCAGGGATTCAAAGATTCCCCCGCGGTGTTCTCCGCTGTAGTGCACGCAACGCTGAAGGATGTCAGACTCCCTCCTGACACCTGTCTGCTCCAATACGCTGATGACATTCTCGTCACTGGTGCTTCTGCGGACATGTGTGCTGCTGCCACTACAATTGTCTGCAACGTTTTAGCAGAGGCTGGTTTCAAGGCATCTAAAGAGAAACTGCAGTGGGTGCAGAGGAAAGTCAATTACCTCGGCCATGAACTGTCACAAGGCCAAGTTCGCCTGTCGGCGGACAGAGTCAAAGCCATCGCTTCGTTCAAGCACCCTTCGACACGGAAGCAAATGCAAAGCTTTCTGGGACTGGTCAATTACTGTCGATTATGGGTGCCGAATTGTTCCATGTATGACAAAATCCTGCGAGACGCTACGCTGGATGACAAAGAGGACATTACATGGACAAGTGAAATGGACCAAGCGTTCAGACATTTGAAATCCTCTCTGTTAAGGCCTCCCGCCCTCGGCCTCCCATGTTACAAACGAGATTTCCATCTGTACGTGCACGAAGGTGGGGGCACCGCCGCGGGAATCCTAGCCCAAGAGCATGGGGGTACTTTCCGTCCAGTAGCTTATTTGTCTAAAACTCTTGATGCAGTGGCTCGGGGACTCCCGGCCTGTTTACGTGCAGTGGCTGCTGCAGCGATCATGGTACAGGATGCTGAAAGGGTTGTTTTATCACATCCACTCACAGTTCACACATCACACCAAGTGGGTACGATTATGCAAAATATCTCTACTCAACACATGTCTGCTCAACGCCGTTCTGGCTATGAGGCTATATTATTAGCAACTGATAATTTAACATTGAAAGTAACTTCTGTTATTCATGGCCCTACTGTAAATCTGCACAGGTTGTTGACGGATGGTGAATTTGAGAGTGATGACCACGACTGCCTGACCAGACTCCAAACTTCGACTGCCTGCAGGCCAGATGTGTCTACATCTGTCCTGGAGGAGGGAGATAATTGGTATATAGACGGATCCTGTTTCAAGCCAAATGACAATTTATACTTGTGTGGATATGCTATTGTTGAATTACCTGATCGTGTAATTGAGGCATATTCGTTGCCATATAAATCAGCGCAAGTAGCAGAATTAATTGCTCTAACGAGAGCTTGTCAATTGGCAAAAGGTCAGTGCATCAATATATACACTGACTCCAAATACGCGTACGGCGTTGTCCATGATTTTGCTAAATTGTGGGAAGAAAGAAATTTCAAAACCTCCGACGGAAAACCAATTTCACATCACAATATCGTGGCCGAGCTCATCAGTGCAGCACAGCAACCATCGAAACTTGCTGTCATTAAAGTACCTGGTCATAAAACAGGTGAGTCAGATGAGGCTAAGGGAAACAGGTTTGCAGATGAGGTCGCGAAATGGGCTGCTAAAGAAGTAATACTTAGTCCATATGTAAATGAACAGAGCACCGAGGTGCCTATGATGAATTCGTCGCTAATCAATGATTTGGACATTAAAGTACTACAAGCTAATCCTACGCAAGCCGACCTGATTCATTGGGCCGCGAATGAAGTAAAACCAGATCAAGCTGGTATTCTAAGAGACAAGCAGGGTAGAATCGCTCTACCAGCATCCACCGTTGTAATGCTGTGCAGGCATTATCACGGGGTATCACATGTGTCAAAAGAAAAAGTGATCCAAAATTTGAATCAATCATACTGCATAGCAAATGTTCGGAAGAATACTTTGTTGATATTGGATGCTTGCTTAGTGTGTGCACAAACAAACAGGCACAAGGCAACCCGCCATGACGCTTTACCGCATCCTGAGCTTCCTTTTCAATATTTACAGATCGATTTTACACACATGCCTCCATGTGGAAATCACAAATATTTGCTCGTGATTGTTGATCGATTTTCAAAGTGGCCAGAAGCTTTTCCGTGTGGTAAAGAAAACGCGCAGACGGTTGTAAAGGTTCTTGCAAAAGAAATTATACCGCGCTTTGGTATTCCAACCGTTATCGCAAGTGATAATGGATCTCCGTTTGCTTCAAAAGTCACACAATTATTGGCCAAAGAGCTTAATATTAATTGGCACTTCCATATTCCCTATTCGCCACAATCCTCCGGGAACGTTGAACGGACGAATAAGACGATAAAAGAACGTCTGAATAAGGCGTGTTTAGATACGGGCAGAAATTGGGTTGATTTGCTGCCTGCCGTACTGACGGAAATGAGAATGTCTCCATCAGCAACCACAAAAATGTCTCCATTTGAAATTCTGATGGGTAGACCTTTCCCGACCCCTTGGATCAGAGGTCGCGCTGGCAATCTCTCCACAGGTGACACGGAAGTGATCATCGCGGACTACGTGGATTCCCTAGTTAGAACGTTGAATGGCATAAATGGTGATGTCTCTCTCTCTCTCCCTCTTCCTTCAGAAAAGCCGACTCATCCTTTTGTTCCAGGACAGCAGGTGCTGATAAGGTGTCTGAAGCCCACGAAACTCGGTGAGCCGAACTACTTAGGACCATCCACGGTTATCGCTGTGACAAGGACAGGTGTTCTGACTGATCTCCAGCCACAGTGGATCCATGCTAGCCGAGTGAAAGCAGCTCCATCCCAGGGGAACGCATAAGCCTATGCGGAAGTGGTGATCAAAAGGAGAACGAGGAAGAGAAGCAGACGAAGAACGAGATTGCTGATTGAAATTAGCAATAATTATCATTGAATCCATTAAGCCATGTCTGCAAAGTTGATAATATGCCTGATCGTGCTGACAAGCATGCTCATATATACACAAGCACTTATTGGCAGTGGCAATGAAACTTGGTTGACACATGAAGACGAACCACATGCGTTTGCTTCCAATATGTGGTGGAGGTTAGCCAACTTCACTGCTAAGTCTACAGGAAAACAGGGTGACTGTTATGTTTGTACAAAAATGCCACAAAGTGCTTCTGGACCTCATGTAACTGTTCAATCGCCAACGACAGAAGAACTGTTCTGTCCCTTATATCTTAGTAATATTGGTGCACTTGCTCCCCAAAATTCAACAGGAAATTGGACTTGTCCTGGTAATAGGGTACTGACAGTTGCAATACAAGTACATGTTAAAGTGGCAACTGTAGGTCCTATTCCAGATTTGTTGTTCTGTATGGAAAGAAAAGTAGGAGCTGCAACATTGGGTTCAATTCCTGAGTATAAATGTAAGCAAATATATCGCCGTTGTGAAGTACGAAATATGCCCTGTTGTTTGAGCTGTTTGACGGGAAAAGGAACATTTGACGTGGAAGAATGCTCAAAAAGATCTTCACTCCCTCTAACTACTCTGCATGCTTATGCAGGGGCAACTCCCGAAGAACAAGAATTATGTGATGAGTATTGTGGACTATATTCGGGTAAAAATTGTAATAGGTATGTGCCATCTGTAAAAGGAACAAGAGCTGTGAAAGATTGGTATTGGTTATGCGGGCACATGGTTTATACCTCGTTACCTTTTAACTGGAGTGGACGATGTGCCCTAGTAACTTTGGAAGAATATTCTATGGTTATTAGACAACAAAGAAATGATAGAGTAAACAATCAAAGGAACACACGTGCTCTCTCTGACCGCAGTTCAGTTAGTAGTTTGGGTAGAGATAATCCAGTACCAAAAGAACACCGATTATGGACTGGTACAGAAAAATTCTTTGAAGGGATTTTTCCAATGATAGGTGTATCCAGTCTGCAAATTGAAGTAGAAGTTACCAGATATGAATTGATTTCCTTTATTAAAACTACAAGGAATACTCTAGCTGGTGTAAAAGAAGAGCTTCGAGCACTTCGCTTAACTGCCCTTCAGAATCAATTAGTCTTGGACCAGCTTACCGCTTCTAGGGGCGGAGTGTGTGTAATTGTTGGAATTTCCTGTTGTACGTATATACCAGAAAATGACGAAGATGGTCACGTTATAGCTGATGGAATAGATAATATGACAAGAATTGCTGACGAGCTACAGAGAAGAGAAGTGAGCGATAGAAGTGGTTTTCTAGATTGGTTCACAAATTGGAAACAAATGCTTATATCTGCCTTAATCCCAATAGGAGTTATACTTTTAATCCTTGCATTTATTGTTTGTTGTATTATTCCATTTATTAGGATGTTGATTCATCGTGCGATGAATACGTTTGTATCCTCCCAATATGCTTTGATGAATAGAACTGTTAAGTATTAGTGATTTTGAAGGAAATGTTTGATTGAAGAATATCTCATGTATTATTGTACTAGAAGGAGTATGCTGAAACGTATGTGATATGATAATTCTATTATAATCATCTTATCAAAGTGGCCATTGTTAGAAATATCTTTCTCTTTCAGCATACAATATAACAGTCTATGTGCATTTCTTTATTCTAGCCAGCATAACTGCCACGTCTGCACATTCTTCTTTCCTTTTGTGTGTATGTTGAACATCTGGTATTCATTAATAGAAGTTGCTCACCCCTCCTTTCTCTTTCTCTCTCTTTTTCTCTCTCTATGTTCGTTCCACTTCTATACATTGTGTGTTTGAAAAGCTCCTAGGATCCTAAGGATCCTGTGGAAATCTAACAGGATATTGCCCATATTAAGAAGCTGTTATATAACGTCTATATGATATCTATGATGTAATGTTTGATTTTATTGGTTAGACTTGTATTCTTTTGTTTAAGACTTTCACTATATAAACCCTCGACAAAGGATATTGAGCTGAGCTTCTACTCCAACCAGCGCTGGTGTATTGTATTATCTGTTCATAATAAAGGACCAAGATTTGGGGCACTTTTCGTTTGGACCATTTCATTTCCATTTCTAACAGAAAGTTTCTGAAATAAGGCCACAAAACACATACTAAATATGTGTCCACAAGACTTTTGACTAATGGATGTCGTTGCCTAGAGTTTTTTCTTCAAAATGATGTGAAAATCATCCTGCCTAATCATTCACATAAAACAATACATTGATTTAAATTTTGTAAGACACTTTCTTGTTTGGAAAGGCAATATGCGCAAGGGGCGTCAACGATTTCAACACCATCATGCATATTTAGTGGTTCACACCTGAGGAGACAATGGGGCCCGCATACTGAATGAGCCATTCATTCATGTGTGTCACTGAGCCACAAGAAAGAATGCAAGAGCAATATATATGTGTGTGTGTGTATATATATATATATATATTCTACCAAATTGGTTCACAGTTGGAAGCATCTCATTTTTTTTTTAATATTTTTCCATGTCTAGTAATTGTCCAGTTAATTCTCATACTGTATTTTCAGTTTTGGAATATGTATCCTCTCCCCAAATTTGTCACTAATAAAACTCAATAAAAATTATTTAAAGAAAAGGCTTATATTTACCTTTTAATAGTTTGTTTACATCTACCTTGTAAATATTTTTTTTAATTAAAAATGTTACAATTACAACAACAATTCAAGTGCAGTCTTTCTTTGTAAAAACTAAAGTATACATTTTATCATACATATTTCAAAGTTAAGGATTCATTACTTTGGATATAGCCTAGGCTACATTGGAACAAACACATAACATATTATTTGATTACTTTATTTTTGACAAAACATACTATAGGCTATTTAACATATGAGCAAAAATTGGCAAACAAAAGCTTATTTGAGGTGGCAAATATTTTAGAGGAAAAATGTATAATCTATCCAAAACTAGAAAACGAAATGTTGTCTTTCGAAGAAATATAAATGTTAATTTGCAGTTTAATACGTTGCTTATACAAATACATTTTATTTCAACATATTTCAGTCGATTTTTACTCATCTCAGTATAGCAATATAGTTTGCTAAAAGCAGATCATTCATTCATTCACACAGAAATGCGATTCAAATTTAAACTGTCTTTTTGCCAGTTGTGGTAAACAGCGCATCTCTGCCGTTCATTCATTCACACACAGAAACGCGATTCACTTGAGAATGAAAAAAAAACTTACTACAGTAGTCTTTTTTTACAGTCAAAACTTTATAATCTATCAAAAACTAATCACAAAATCTTTTCTAAACATTCATATTTAGTCTGTAACATATTGTGTATGATATATTAGCATAATGTTAATTTGCAGTTTGTTGCTCATACAGACATTTTATTTCAACATATTTCAGTCTATTTTTACTCATCTTAGTAGGCTATAGCAATATAGTTTGGATGTGTTCATGTAAATTTAATAACATGTTTACTAATGTAGATGCGAGAGTGAATGAACGGCACAGACAGGCGCTGTATAACTGTAGTAAACAAAGCCCGCGCGCATGTGCAGTTCATTCATCATTTAGCCTACACACAGACATATTGCATATTTAAACAGTCTTTTTGCGGTTTACAGACACTATCCAATATCGTGATTAGAACAAAGCACTTAAGAATAAATGACTTACTACATCAGCTGGATCCGTTGCTCCTCGAAATGAAACTACCAGCACTTCTGGTACATTTTACAGGGTTATTAGATAGTATTATTCCTCACAGGGTAGGGATGCGCTGTGTTCACAGCGGTAGTAAGAAACTTACTAAACACAATGTGTTTTATAATCCACCTGGTGGGCGTTGGCATGTTTGAATGGCTTGCCTTAGATCATTTGCATTTGAATACCGCGCGCTCTCCATGGGCGTGGCCCATTAACGCGTAATGAGGTATAATGAGCTGGAAAGAAAAATACTGACATCTCTCTCTTTTCATACAGATTACATAAACTGAGAATATTTGTTTTTTTTATATAAATTACTTCATTTAACATTAAGAAAATGTTATAATTTTAACATTATACACTATAGAGTATAATGTTTCAAAAGCTTTCTATTTCAGATAATTGCTATTATTTCACACACACAAAAAAAAAAATTTTGAACTGTATAAAGTAAGATTTTTTTTGTGTGTGTAAGTGAAAGCCAACTTTTATTCAGCAAGCATGCATCAAAAGTGACACTAAAGACATGTATGTTACAAATGCTGATTTGTCCCAAAAGAATGACTAATTCTAAATTTAGAGTTTGTTATTCGTATGGTCTGATGCAGAAGTCTCAAGTGTCTTGATCAGCACTGCTGCTTTGCTGTTGTATCAGTCAATGGTTAGACACTTACAGATTGTGTGATGATAAATGACATAACATAAAAACATAACCTGGTTCTATTCCGCTACCTTCTCTAGTAAATCATATCAAACCATATATCATATGGTAAATCATATCAAACACAAATATTCTCGGTTTAAGAAATCCGTATGAAAGCAACGACATGTACAGTTTCTCCAGCCCGAGCTCATTAACTTTAATGTGACCACACCCAGCTGTTCTCATTCAAATGATCCACGTGAAGGAACGCAGAGCTGTTAACGCCCTCATCAGCTCTAAACAAAGAATCAGCGACAGCGACTCCAGTAATTCTCTAATTTTCATCAGTTTGGAAGACTGTGCTGTGGATTTACCTTGGATTTACCTAAGGAGGACACATTTTTATTATGAGAACAATTTTTAAGGTAAGAGACATAATAGTAAGTGTTTTATTGTTGCATAAACTTTACATTGTAGCTACTAAACTCAAACTGGTGCAGCCTAAAATGTTATGAAATGAGATACAAGTAGGCCTATGCTAGTATGAGTGTTTATTCTAATATGGTGAATATTTTAATGTTTAGACCTGTGTTTACTGTTAAATACTGTGTTTGTGGATATCTGCTCAAACGTAGATGTATAATGTAACAACAATGTTTCATAGTTTGGAGCGGCTCGATCGCTGCACGCGCTGAGTTTGGGTCTGAGTCACGCTGTGTGTTTGAAAAGCAAAACACGACACACATTAGGCTTCACGCCAAACTCATCTCATTTCATAACGAATAGAAATATTTGAAGTAACATATGATAAACAATATATGTTTGTCTAGTGTAGTGTTACTGAAAAGTGTTCATTTTTAACGATTTATAGGCTGCCTGCTATCTAGGCTATTGTTATTATTTTATGCAGCCCTACACATGCCTATATACAAGGCACAACAAACTAGGTGTTCCTATATATATTTACAAAATACATATACATATATACACTGCCGTTCAAAAGTTTGGGGTCGGTAAGATTTTTTATGTTTTTAAAAGAAGTCATTTATGATTAGATTATTTTTCAGATAAATGCTGTTCTTTTGAACTTTCTATTCATCAAAGAATCCTGAAATAAAAATGTAAATAACTGTTTTCAACATTGATGATAATGAAAAATGTTTCTTGAGCATCAAATCATCATATTATACTGATTTCTGAAGGATCATGTGACACTGAAGACTGGATTAATGATCACAGGAATAAATTACACTTTACTATATATTTACATAGAAAACAGCTGATTAACATTGAAATATTATTTCACAATATTACTGGGTTTGTTTTGTATTTTTACTCAAATAAATGCAGCCTTTGTGAGCATACGTGACTTCTCTTAAAAACATTAAAAATCATACCGACCCCAAACTTTTGAACGGCAGTGTGTGTGTGTGTATGTATATATACATATATATATATATATATATATATATATATATATATATATATATATATATATATATATATATTGTGTGTGTGTGTGAGTGAAAAATCTAAAATGTATTCCCAGAATCGTGCAGCCCTATAGTTTGTCTTGATATCAACATGTTTACAGGTGTTTATTATTTATTTTTTTTAGAAAGGGACCAGATGCCACTGATGAGTCCTGCTGACTTCAACATTCAAAAGAGTCTCTGTACATGAACATGGTAAAATGAAAAGTCAAACACCTTGGACATGACAGGTATGTAGGCTACTATGTTTCAGGAATGGCACAAAGGTGTGCGACTGTTTAAGTCTGTGTCTTTACATCAGTGTGTTTACTAATGTGCTTTTTGTCATTTGTTGTGTATCTTTGGATTATGTTGTGTTGTAAATAAATCCAGACAATCTAAAAGCCATTCTTTTTTTAATTTCTCCTCATTCTTTGTGCAAGGCTCATCATGATGATAGGGCCTGATAGCCCCTAATAGGGCCATTAGGGGAGGGTCTTTGTCTTTCTCAGGTGTGAAATGCATTCATATTAATGAGAGATCCACGCCCCTTCGCATAAAGCTTTCTCACACAAAACACGTCATACAAATTTTAAATCAATATATTGTCTTCTCTAAATGAGTATGCAGGATGATTTTCACATAGTTTTGGAGCAAATATTCTAGGCTACGTGATACCATTTTCAAAAGTCTTGTGAAGAAATAATCACTATGGGTTTTATGACCTTATTTCAGTGACATTTGTTTTTTGTTTTTTCACAAACCACGCATAAATATTATTATCTTAAAAACACAAACATGTACATGCATGTTGCTCACATATTACGGTAGCCCCGTTTGTGCTATATAGAGTGAATTTACACCTTTGCCATTAACATGTTTATAAATGACTGAAAAAAGCACAAATGTCAGAGCATGTCAGAACACCTCCAGGACCCAGAAAACACCTTAGACCTCAGAGGGTTAACATTAAGAAAATGTTATAATTTTAACATTATACACTATAGAGTATAATGTTTCAAAAGCTTTCTATTTCAGATAATTGCTATTATTTCACACACACAAAAAAAATAAAACTTTTGAACTGTATAAAGTAAGATTTTTTTTTGTGTGTGTAAGTGAAAGCCAACTTTTATTCAGCAAGCATGCATCAAAAGTGACACTAAAGACATGTATTTTACAAATGCTGATTTGTCCCAAAAGAATGACTAATTCTAAATTTAGAGTTTGTTATTCGTATGGTCTGATGCAGAAGTCTCAAGTGTCTTGATCAGCACTGCTGCTTTGCTGTTGTATCAGTCAATGGTTAGATCAGCATAGCAGTCAATAAACAGGACAAGGGAGGTACGGGACAGTTGGCAACCCTGATTCTGACCCCTCATAAATGTCACCTTCCTCTTTCAGAAGTGGAGCTGAAAGCACACCAGCCACTTCCTCTTCATATCTTTGCAGCGGTGTCTTTGTACTTGTTCTCATTTGTCAAGGAAGCTGTAACAGTATTGTTTTCAAAAACTTGAACTTTAAATCCTGTTTTCAAAAGTTTGCTTTTCAGGCCACCAAAATGCTGTTGTCGTGTAAATGAATTTTATTTTATTTTATTGTATCAAGAGTGCCTTACACATTAAACAAAAAAGACAGCAAATACAATCGAGGATAAAAACACAGGACTTATTTCCATTGTGGTCCTAAACACATAACATCAGGACAAGACACTTACAGATTGTGTGATGATAAATGACATAACATAAAAACATAACCTGGTTCTATTCCGCTACCTTCTCTAGTAACCAGGCCTTCATTCTCTTTTTAAAAGAGTTCATGCTAGAAATGACTTTAATTTGCCAGTGTAACTTGTTCCACTGAACTGCCCCTATATGGGCAAAGGTTCCTTTCCCTAACACTGTCTTAAATGTATAAGGACAGAGGTCTGATATGCTGCCACGAGTGTAGATATTGTGTGTGTCTTTACCTTAGTAATAAGACATGACAAAAAAATTGGGACATTACAAAACAATATTTTATGTGTCATGGTCAGCCTTGACATAATAACACGAGACTCTACAGGAGCCAGTTGAGCTCAACAAATTGTGACCTACCTATATGAGACCTATGGCCCAAGTTCAGAATTACTCTTATTAATTTATTCTGTGCTGTTTGCAGCCTCGTTTTAAATCGGTTTGTTAGTCCTTCAAATCAGGTAGTACATGCAAATTCAAACTGATTTAAAATTAAGGCGTTGACTAAATAATCATTGTTGACTGATCTAAAATTTTAGAGTTTCTGGCTAAAAACTTTATAAGACTTTATGAGCCCGGTGACTTTACTCAGAACCTTATTGGCCATATTCCTGCCATCCAAGTTGTTTTCTAGGATGCAACCCAGGTATTTTACTGACACTTCTGAACTGACCACAACATTATTCAAAATAACCCTAAATTCCGAGCATCTATTCAGTCTGTATTTTGAGCCGAACAAGATGGCGTGTGACTTATCAAAATGTAGAGTATCAGCCAGTTGTTTACAGAAGATAACTCTTACGCATACATTTTTATTCCAGTTTTTAGTTAAAAACAGTGACGTGTAAATGCCCCCTCATTCTCCACACTGTCTTGGAAAATCATGTCTCAGCTTGCTATTTTAAAATACTCTTTTGATCCTTTCTTGACCATGTGCGAGTCATTGCATCATTTCTTTGCATAAGCACATACTTTTGAAGCAAAAAGGGAACTAAGTGAAACTAAAAGATTTCACAAAAGTTGCTGTCTTCCTAAAACAATATCTTTGCCAGTCTTTTAAGAAATGCATTTCATTCTCAATGAAAAAATTCCACCACACAATCAAATTGAATTTAGCTTTTCCTGCCATCGTCAACTCTAGATTGCTCTGGTTTAAGCCGTGTATGATTCATTCAGTCGTTTTTTGATTTGATATTGAAAGTATAAGAATTAGAAAAGTTCCTTTTGTTTTTTAACCCCCCCCCCACCCCCCCCCCCACCCCCCCGAATAAACCGCTTGAATATTCGATTTCCAAACGTGAACAAGAATGAAACGCCCCATTCCTCTGATTTGTCAGCCGAAGATCAAACTGTTCCAAGCGCCAAGAGGGCTATTTGTTGTATTTTGGTTCATTTTTGGTGTGCGGCAGAAACATGTTCAAGGAGACCGAGACGCGCTAAATCAGCGCATCATGTTGTTTTCTTTATTTTTCAAAGGCATGACATTTTGTAGTCATTTTGAATGTACACAAATAAAAATGTAGGCCTGCATTTTACTGTTTTGAATGAAAGAGTATTAAACGACAGAGTATTAAAGTTATTTCCCCAGCTGAGGAACAAACCCAAGTGATGGTGCTTACACAACATGTAATCAGTTCACTTCTGGCATTGCTTGACATCGCAGCCTGTTCATTATTAAAATAAAACAGTCAACCAAACATATAAAAAGTTATTCTGCTTAATTTGTACAAAGTCATAACTTGCTGTTATTCCAAACTCATTTCCCTTGAAGATGCTGATTTAACCTTCATCTATATTAGGACTCGACTGAAGTACGAAGCCTTCTTTACATTAATAGTTAGCATCCAAATGTTACATTGCAAATATGGAAACGTTGGACCGAATGAGAGATGCACGAAGCCAACGTCGGTACAGTTTCAGTTACTAAAATAAATTAGTTTAGGCTTGGCGTTTAAAATAGGCTAAATGTTGTTTGTTATAAAGGGCACAATAGGCTATTTTTATAGGCTACTGATAAGACGAGATAAGAATCCGCACATCAGCTGCAGCAGCGGAGGACTCTTATTCTGCTGAGCGGAACTGAGGAATGACGGAACAGTTTGATCTTCGGCTGACAAATCTGAGGAAAGGGGCGCTTCATTCCTGCCCACGTGTAGAAATCGAATATTACTCGAGCGGTTTATTCATTTTTCTACCTCAGAACGAAAAATGAAGCTGAATTCTTGTTTTTCGGGGGGTTTTTGGAGAATTGTTTTCTAATTTTTCTACTTTCAATATTAAATCAAAAATATGACTGAACGAATCATACACAGATTTGGTTTGCTTCCACCACTTTTCAGTTGTGTTTGTCAGTTCTCATCTTTTATGTCTGTATGCCTATGCCAGTTTATCTCAAGCAATCTCCTGTGTGTTTGGTTTTCTTTATTAAAGACTTAGCGTTTTTATATTAAACTCACATCAGACTCTTTGATACCCTGGCTAGTTTTTAAGACAACCGATCATATTTTCATTGATGTTATTGGAGAATTATTTACTCTCGCTTACAACAAAACCGACCATTAACTACTTTCTCCTGACGTGCTCGAGCATCAGACTTTTTTCAGGCTTTTCACCTTATTTAAATTAATACAGTTTGAGGATCACTTACTCTTGCTTTGAACAAAACCAACCAATATCAAGTCTCTTTATAGAACAATACTGTCCAGAATTAAATCTCCTAATTGCTTTGAACAGTGATTGATATATGTACTAGACAACAATAAAGCTAGATCTGAAATCCATAAGATCAGTTGTATCACCATATTATTTCGTCATATTGCCCAGCCCTGAAACTTGCTCTATAGTAAAACACTAAGGCATTATTAGCATAACAGTATGACTTCTGTAAAGCTGTTCTGAAATTATGTGTTGTGAAAAGCGCTACACTAATAATACATTTGACTTTATGATATTCTTGTGCCAAGATTTGGCAGTGTGATTTCAAGTAGAGACACAAGGATAGGCTTTTTTTGTCTTGTGCCAGTGTACATAACTTTAATATCCTGGTGTTACGTGTTGCCAGTGCTGTTAAACACATTTCATGCCATTTGCTGTGTCATCATGTCATTCTCCAAGACCAAACAAATCACAAAAACAATCAGTTCAAATAGAGAGGGCTAAAAAGTTCTTGTTCATGTTAAAAACAAATAGTTGTCTATCTTTCTAGTCTTTATTGTTTACTTAAAGTTACAGTTTTGTATAATAAAGTTTGTTTTGGGGGCAGTTCAATTTTAAGCATTTTCAAACGGCATTAACTTAAAAGCAAGCAAAATAATATATATTTGAAACAGAAAAATAGCAATATCAAAAATGATATGAAGATCTAGATATACAGTCCACTGTTAGATTTATTTATTTTTTACTTTCCTCCAACAAATGAACATTTCATAAATAGTTTTGGACAGAGGAAACCAATGAGTAACTTTCGTAATGATCCACAAGAAATGAGAAGAAGAGAAAAACTAGATCCTTCTCTTCACCCCCGTGTGTTCTCTCGTTAGCCTTCATGGTTAGTTGCAAACATTAAGTTCATATAATTACTTTTCATTTAATCAATAAATTTTTTATGCTAAATATCAATTTAAGTATTTCAGATAATATTCGAATACGATTCAAATTTACATGGCATTAACTTAAAAAAGCTAAATAACTTCTTTAAAACAAGTAAATGGCAACATCAATACATGTTATGTGAATATCTAGATATACAGTTTGATTTTTTTTTTTTACTTTCCTCCTACAAATGACCTTTCCTAGGACAAATACAAATGAGTAACTTAAGTGTTTCATAATGATCCACAAGAAATGACTAAACACACAGCAAAGACAGAAATAAATAGTATTCGTCGGAAATCAGCAAAAAGAAAAAAAAAAATATCATGTGTTCTTGACTACAGCGATTGCCTTTAAAAAGGGCTTGAAAGCATGAAGCAACAACTTCCAGCAGATGCACATTCAACTCCAACAGCCTGAAGATGTTCATGTCTAATAATGTCGAGATGAACATGGCCAGAGAAGACGAAGAGCAGAATATCTATGTCAATGAAGACGCTGATGTGAGGACAGAAACACAGAACTCAGAAACCACGACACACCAAACACCTGCAACCTCAGGTACCGAGACTCATTTCACTATAGAAACAAGCATTAGCCATGTGACCGATAACATTCATGTTCATGTCTGTGCTGTTCGGTAGGAGATTGTGTGAGGATCAGAAGCTACAGAGCCGTTACAGTGTGTTTGGTGCTGCTGTGTGTTGTTCTGCTGACTGAAGTCATAGTGCTGGGTGTCCACATCAACACAAACTACACACGAGAAGAGACACACAGCCGACACACAGCCACACTAACCAAGTTTTCCAACCTCACAGAAGAGAGAGACCGGCTACTAACACACAATACCAACCTCATTAATGAAAGAGACATATTATTGTGGAAGAATACTGAATTGGTTAAAGAAAGAGACACATTCAGACAAGTTTGTTTTAAAGAATACAGTAAGTATTGTATACCTACTAGTATACTTCAGTGTAGATGAGAAGAAAGCTAATAAATGAACTGGTTGTGTTAACAGATGAATGGATTTACAGTCACTCCAGTTTTTACTACTTTTCCACTGAGAAGAAGAGCTGGAATGAGAGCAGGAGATTCTGTACAGAGAAAGGAGCAGATCTGATCATCATAAACAACAGAGAGGAACAAGTGAGTGAAACAAATCCCGCTGGTAGGTGATAGGCTGTTATTGTAATCTAATATAATGTGTTATTGTTTTGTCTTGTCAGGATTTTGTTAAGAAAAAGATTTCTTGTGGTACTAAAGTCTGGATTGGTCTGACTGACAGTGATGAAGAAGGGACGTGGAAATGGGTTGACGGCAGCACACCTACCTTTCGGTGAGAAATCACTGAACTGAACTGATTATCATCTAATAAATGGCCCTCAAAGTCAGTATCATGTCACACAAAAATCATCTAATGCTTCTCTATTGATGTAGGTTTTGGTTGTCTATAGAGCCCAATGGACGAAGAGAAGAAAACTGTGCTCTGATTCATTCATCAAACTGGGCCGATTACCAATGCAATGACACTTTTCTTTGGATCTGTGAGAAGAACATCTTAATGTGACTTATGAGATTGAAGTTTATGGAATACAATACTGTTGATACACATCATTATGTTATTGCCCTGTTTTTTGTTTGATTGCATTATATGCTTGTTACGGCACTTACTTAACCAAAGTAATTATGAAGGGTTTTGTTTTACTTTATAAATGTACTTGGATATGTGTGTGTGTGTGTGTGTGTGTGTGCACAACATACAAGCATACACTGTAAAGTAGATTGAGACTGCCCAGAAATATATACATGGTAATAGTACATGGTCAAAGCACACGGCACAAGTGCACTTAGGTCGTGTCCGAATCGATGGGAAACGATGGTCGTTTAACGATGGGAAAAATGGTCAGCGCACCCAGCACAAGGTCTAAAAGGGTTGTGCCTATTCTCTTAATAAGTAATGGGTATGTTTTGTGTTTCGTGCAATAAACCAATCAGAGTCTCATCTCCCAGTCCCTTTAAAAGCGCCATGGCGGATTCGCTATTTACATGGCGGAATTTGCATGGGGAAAGACTGAACGCTTCTCTAGCGAGGAAAAGGATCTGCTCGTGTGTGAGGTTAAAGCGAAACCATATACGGGACAAGCCGGATTACACCATCTTTATGTACACAATATTAAATCTTTTACATTGTAATCCTTTTATTTGTAATATTTGGCATGTTTGTGTGCTGCTGCACGTTCCTGTGTGTAATAAGCAGACGGTACACACGTTGTGGACCCGCCTATAAGCTCATATTACTAACGCGCCCTTTAAACAACAAAACCAATACTGCAACAATGACTTTAGACCAGGTTTTTGTTGGTCAATGGCGCAGTCTATTTCAGTTCCTCAAAATAGCAACCCGCCAACAAACCTGGTTTTCAGACCAGCAGACCATGGGCGCAAATGCATTTGCTATTTAAACAACGTCGCGCAGGACGTGAAAATGATAACTGTGTCGGGCTGAAACTAGCAAAACACACTTCGTCACACCTAGCGCTGCGTTGCGCCAGGTGTATGATGGGGTCCTTTATATCAGACATTAAGATGGGGTGTGTGTGTATATATAAAGTCTAAATAGAGTCTTTAAAAGTCTTTTTAATAGAGTCTATATTTCTAAAATATTTGTTGCAAAAAGCTGAAAACATTAATGATTAATTTAAGGTTGATTCAGGTTATATAGAGGTTTACAGGTTATCAAGTGGATGAGTATTTTGTCGGGACGCAATTTCCTCTAATTTCTGACGGCTGCTGACTGCAAGAGACAATTACGTCGGGAAAAAATTATCAGAAAATAAAACATCCATTCAAGATTGAAATGAGGTTGACTTGTCAGCATGTACAGCCAATTAATTTGCTCAAAATCATGTTCATAACGCTTGTTCCATTTAGAAATTTGTCTGTTTAGTTAAAATTCTGCATATGCGCATCATTTGGACAATAACCGCAAACTACCACTGTACACTGAGGAAAAGGTAAGCAAATGTCTTTTTACTGGTAGTTTTTTCACATTTAACCTCTCATACCCTGAAGGCATTTCTAATGATTTCAGATCTAAGTGTCATATACTTTATAGGCTTTCAAGGTGTAATTTTACATATGCGTGCCCTCTCTCAAAGATGTGTTCTTGGATGGATTTAATGAAACTGTTGTGGAGTCAATAGTGGAATATCTCGTGGCCCCACCAAAATATTAATCTAAAACATAGACCTCTATATGCACCGAATTGATAATAAATTATAAGTGTGTACAGCATTTTGCAACAAATATTTGTTGGATTTTCTAGACTTTTCTAGTCGTAAAGTGAGCAGGATATATTAAAATGTAGCACATTGACTAGGCATGTATTTAGCTCCACAGCGCCCCACAGTTTTTCCCAATGTAAATCTGTGGTGGAAAATGGAACTGCAGCGCGCTCTCATTGAGAGACATTGGGGCAGATTTCAGGCTATCTCGTTTATTATCACGTCGTCGAATGTGGAGGAGGGCCGGTTATCAGTAATGAGTTCTGCTCCAGGGCCTCTCCTGCATCCCTTAGAAGTTTTGTTATCAAATTTTTGTCCATTTTATATACATGTCGTCGATGAGGCAAACACTCGACAGTGGCCGAGGTACCCGGTCCGTCTCAAGCTCTGCCCACGCTAATTGATTGACACTCCTCATTTGCATTTGATTTATCACTTGCCGTTTCTGTTTGAGCATTTGATTTATCATTTGAGCAGCTGTTTTGAGACTTTGATTTTTTTAAGCATTTGTATTTTATTATTTGAATTTTGTTAAGAAAAGAATTCCATATCCATTGCCTAGAAGGGAAAAATCCAACAATGCCATTACAGATTTTTAACTTAGTACTTTGTTACTCCATGTCAGCTTTTTCGCTTCATACACAAATAAATGACGTGTACCTGCAGTACAGTCACTGCCTGATGAGGGGAAATAATTATATTCAATAATCACAGGACACGGGGATGATGATGATGCTGCTGCTTCATCAGAGTCTCTGTAATGTCTGAATAACAGCTCAGACATTTCCTTTAAGGGCGCTTTCACACTTGGTTCGATTGCCTGTTCCGAACCCGAGTTCGATTGCTCCCCCTCCCCCGATGGACTGTGTTCACATTATATTATTTGTATCCGAACGGCGGTACGCTTGCGTCATCAAGCTGCAGCTGGCGCATAATCGTGTTGCTTGGTAACCGGCGCCACTATGAATGAAAAGGCGTCAAAATGGATAGAATTGCTCGCTTCACATTTGTTCTTCTTTTTTTTAACCTTTGGTTTTGTTTTCAAAGAAAAGATACAGAAACACATTTGCGTCTGTCTGCCGTTCCAAAGACAATTCCAAAGACAATTTTTGCGGAGGCAAGCATAAATCCGTGGGTTGCAGTGGGTCAATCCCGCTTTTCGTCAAGGTAAGTGTACACACACACATACACACACGCACTGACGACTGTCCTGTCGACCACATTATACATTATACGTCATCAACAGTGGTTCACTTCCGCGGTTTGGTTCGATTATGTTCATATCAGCAGCGAACCGTACTGGAGTTCACATGAACCGTACCCCAGACCACCTTTTTAAGCGGACCCGAGTACGGTTCGTGGGTACACACCCGAGTTCGGAAGACAGCGTTCACATCATCCAAACGAACCGAACTCTGACTTCATTCGAACCCGGGTGCACACCAAAAGTGCTAGTGTGAAAGCGCCCTTAATTTCAGATTAATCAGTCAGTGAAACTCAGTTAAATTTTACATAGGAAAATAGATTACTTCTATACAGCTGCACCAAAATAAAGCATCTAATCATCCTGAGTGAATAACTAAAATAAACACTGAAAATGCACATACATTTATACATACATTTATTGTTTGATTATATTTCTATATACTGACAATTTCTAGACCTCATGGCACATTTGCCTGAATACATTCTTTTTTTGTTACAACCTATAATAATTCTATTATTTGTGTGAAACACAATCACTGACTCATTAACCCTAACCCTGCTATTTTCGAGACTGCATGGTCTCCATCGTTAGCATGACTAGTGTGATGTACATGCTGAACTCTGAACAAACTTTCAGAACTTACATTTTGTTCACAAACTCATTAACGCTTTAAACAATCACATTCACATTTCACACCCTTTTCAACATGTCAACATCACATTTCTGATGAGGGGGAAATAATTATATTACATACAGTGGGGGAAATAAGTATTTGACCCCTTGCTGATTTTGCAGGTTTGCCCACTTACAAAGAATGCAACGATCTATAATTTTAATCATATGTACATTCTAACAGTGAAAGACATAATCCCAAAGAAAATTCCAGAAAATCACATCATATGAATTTATTTAAATTGATAACCATCTGATGAGGAAAAACAAGTATTTGACCCCCTGGACAAACAGCATGTTAATATTTTGTAGAAAAGCCCTTATTGGCCAGCACAGATGTCAAACGCTTTTTATAGTTGGTGTCAAGGTTTGTGCACATTTCGGCAGGGATGTTGGCCCACTCCTCCCTGCAGACAGCCTCCAAATCTTTCAGGTTCCGAGGTTGTCGCCTGGCAACTCGAATATTAAGCTCCCTCCAAAGATTTTCAATTGGATTCAGGTCTGGAGACTGGCTAGGCCACTCCAGAACCTTGATGTGCTTCTTCTTCAGCCACTCTTTTGTTGCTTTGGCGGTGTGCTTAGGGTAGTTGTCGTGCTGAAACACCCATCCTCGACCCATCTTCAGCTCTCTCACTGAGGGAAGGAGATGTTGGTCCAGAATTCCACGATACATGGCCCCGTCCATCCTCCCCTCAATACGATGGAGTTGTCCCGTCCCCTTGGCTGAAAAGCACCCCCAAAGCATGATGTTGCCACCACCATGCTTGACGGTGGGGATGGTGTTCTTTGGGTTGTACTCGGTGTTCTTTGCCCTCCAAACACGACGAGTTGAGTTGAGGCCAAAAAGTTCTATTTTGGTCTCATCTGACCACATCACCTTCTTCCAGGCCTCTTCTGAGTCGTCCAGGTGGTGAATGGCGAACTTCATGCGGGCCTGTACATGTTTCTTCTTGAGCAGGGGGACCTTGTGTGCGCTGCAGGATTTCAATCCATGACGGCGTAGTGTGTTACCAACCGTTTCTTTTGTAACTGTGGTCCCAGCTGCCTTCAGTTGATTCATCAGTTCCCCCCTTGTGGTTTTGGGATGATTCCTCACCGTTCGCATGATCAGGGACACCCCACGAGGCGAGATCTTGTGTGGAGGCCCAGACCGAGGGAGGTTGGCGGTGGTGTGGTGCTTCTTCCATTTCCTGATAACTGCACCGACAGTTGATCTTTTCTCTCCAAGTTGCTTTCCGATTCTCTTGTAGCCCATCCCAGCCTTATGCAGATCAACAATCTTGTCCCTGATGTCCGTAGAAAGCTCTTTGGTCTTGCCCATGGTGGTGATGTTGGATGCTGGTTGTTTGGGTGTTGACAGGTGTCTTTTATACAGGTAACGAGGTGAGGCAGGTGTATTTGATGTAGATAATTGGTTGGGATTGGGGCTGTGTCTTAAAGAAAGACTAACTGGCTTGTAAGAGCCAGAATACTTGCTGTTTGGTAGGGGGTCATATACTTGTTTTTCCTCATCAGATGGTTATCAATTTTTATAAATTCATATGATGTGATTTTCTGGAATTTTCTTTGGGATTCTGTCTTTCACTGTTAGAATGTACATATGATTCAAATTATTGATCGTTGCATTCTTTGTAAGTGGGCAAACCTGCAAAATCAGCAAGGGGTCAAATACTTATTTCCCCCACTGTAATCAGGTGGACGATCAGGAAAAAAAGAGGAAAATCAACTGAGTGATCAGTTGCTCCAATACTGATACTCCATACTCCAATACTCCAAAACTGTCCCAGAAAAATCGATCATGATACATTAGATAGAGTAATGCATACTATAAATTACATTCAAATACACAATTTTTTTAGTCACATTAACATAATACTCTTTACTGCTCATTTCTGTTACACTCAGCTTTGTTTAAGCTTTTCTGTACCCACCACAGACCCGGACACACGGAGTCAGCTAAAACAAACGGCTTGCAGACCCATTATGTCAACCTGGGTTTGAGTTGAAGCTAATAATTAAATGTCAAATTGAAATAATTAAATATTACTTAATAAATATACACACTTCAAGAAAATATTGGGGTTTGGCTTACAAAAAAAAGTTTGGGAACCTCTTGGCTAGACTGTTGAAAATTAACCTTTTTTGTCTGCAGATTTTCACTAATGCGACCACACCTTTACTGTCTTTCTTTTAGGCTCCAGTCTGTGTTTCCCTGGTCTTGTGTGGACTTTTATGTTATTTCCTGTTCTGTGCCATGTTTTGTAGTCCTTTGTAGTTTTTCTTGTTGAGGTGTTTCTTTGCTTGTTCCCAGTTGTTTCTTGTTTGCCAATTACCCTTTGTTTATTTAAACCCCAGTGTTCCTTGTCGAGTCTTGTTCGTCATTGTTGTATGTTTGCTCATTCTGTTTCCTGGTCTCTGTGTTGGATTTAAGTTTATTCTATCAATAAACTCACTGCGTATTGATCCACCACTACAATGTTTTTTTTTTTCAAAGCTATCCATCAATTGAACCAATTGTTTTGAAGCGTTCGAAACGCCACACACTGGTGACCCCTGCTGGTCAGAACAGTGTAAATGAAATGAAAACTCAGGCCAAACGTGCATAAAAACACCTTTAACAAACACTGCAAATGTTTTACTGAAAGGAAAATAAAGTATATCAAATGCAATTAGCTAATCATCTAATACGATTAAATATCAAGTGTCTGTATAATATGTGTTCTTTCAATTTTCAAATATGTGTTTTGTCAAGATTAGAAAAAGTTGGGATTATAAAATAGTGTAGTAAATTTTGTAATATGAAACATGACACCACCCACTAGGGGGGAGGAGCCGCTAAAAGGGTTTGAAGTACCGTTTCCACAGGATGAATACCGAGGGTGTAAGATTATGAATGATACATAATTTATGAAGATTAATAAAATGTGTGATACAAAAAAGGCAATATAAAAAGAGCTAGCGTGACACTCCCTAAGAAAGACTTGGAGAAAATAACCAGTAAGATTCAAAACTGTAAATCAGACACACAATGGTGTTTTACCAGTAATTCATTAATTAGATTATGTTTATGTGTTTGTGTTGTTTCAGGAGCTGCCAAGGCCAGATTCCCTTTTCTTCATGACAACAATATCAGGTCAATGATTCGGCAAAAATGTAATAATTCGGCCAAGATTTTCTACAAAAACAAGCAATGAAAAATAAGTAATTGTTCTTAAGCTGTTATTTGGTGTTATTCATTTCATGGATTTTGGTACATCTTTTGCCCCTGACCTGTGTGTTATGGCTAAACTAAGTAGAATTACTACAACAAATTGACCATTTGTGCAAATTCACTTAAATTTACTGTAGTAGCTTTACTCTAATATGGTTAAAAAACATTATAGTATTTACTAGAGAAATTTTACTGCATTTTCTAGAGTAAGTTTTCTTTAATGTATTTTTTTATGTGGTACTGACAGTTAAAGGGTAACTAAATCCCTGGTCAGAGCCTGACTCCACCCACTGGCAATATTTGAAAAATGCTGGAAAAGTGGGCAGAGCCCAGTGGAGGGGGGCGTGCACCTGAGACGCCTCTTTCTGTAGGCAAGGGTGTGGTTAGCTGGTACTCTCTGACGTCAGAGGGTACCACAACTTCCAATAGGAAAATTCAACTGCAGTAGCCACTGTTCAACCTGAAGAGGGCAGCACTCAGACATTTTTACACCATATATTGTAGAATTAAAACACTTTAAACCCAAATGTCACCAAATGTTCTCGAATCAATGAACATACATTACATTAGATTAGAACATTCTCATGCTGAGAAGCGGCTGAGAAAAGACAATATATATATATATATATATATATATATATATTTTTTTTTTTTTTTGATTTTGCATATCTTTCTTATTTGACATGGAATAACTCAGGAAGGAAATAAAGTAGGAGAAAAAATATTTTTGGTGAAGTCCCTCTACATTTGAGCTGCATCTGCATCTGAATTTTGTGGTGATTGCATAAAGTTATCAAAAGTTACAGCATTTGGAACCAAGATAGCCTTTTTGTTCAGTCCTTGACGCCCCCTCATGGGCATTTTTAAAATTGTTCCTCCATGAGGAATTTCTTGTGATCAACACGAATAGATTATGTTCATTTTGGGCTCATTTTAATTGTAATAATATGCTGTATAAAATCATGTGTCATTTTCAATGATCTGTGAATGTTTCATGACCTGTATGATGTTTTTGACACATTGCAGTACATAGTACAAATATTTTAAAGATTATGAAAAAAAAATTCTATTTATCAGCAAATAACTCAGCACTACTTAGGAGTTAATCAAATTGGCTACATTTATTGTAATCTTCAGACTCTAAGCTTTTACAAACAAGTTTTCACTCATTCCGTCAATTTGGCCATGATAGTGTGTGGTTTGAAGTGGTTTGATTGGTTTTCCTTGACCTTCAGGCCCTCTTTGGCAGCTAACTCCAAACTTGTTTTCAAATTTTAATATGATTGATCTAATGTCTTACAGACCATGTCAAAAAAAGTTCACACAGGCATTGAAGACAAGGTCTGCATGGCACAAAGATCTCAGAAGATGAACATCGTAACCTATTTGGGCCATTCTACAGAATTGGTGCAAACTGCTGTCCCTCATCCAAAAAACACATTTGAAAAGCATTTAATTTACTAAGATCCTTCAATTATCTATTGAAACCCACAATAATATTTAAGATATAAGTAAGCTTTATATATATATAAAATCATCATTTATGGGCTACTTTCAATTAGGAGGTGGCTGTCCCAAAAGCAAATTTTTCCATTCTTGTTTTAAAATGTGTTTTTTTTTTTTAATTAAGTTAAAAAAATATTTATTTTATTTTTTATTTTTAAATCATGAACCTTTATCTTAAAAAAAAAAAATGTGTCCTGCATTTTCATGTCACTACCAAAACAGTGAATGTTGTAGTCCATTGGCTGAGACTGATTTTAACCACACCCCTACATTTTTTTGATCAGGAAATATTCCTGTGTCCCTCTCTCTCATGTGCTATATGGTGAGTAGATTGATCCCATCATTTTGAGGTAAATGTGTTCTAAAGTCTAAGAATCTGTGTGTAACTTTAAGGAATGTCACTACCAAACTCATTTTTTCTGCTATTGAGAGAACTTTTTGGGATGTTATTCCATAAAATTTAATTGTTATATGTGTTCAACTGTTCTGGCCAGTGATTGCTAACCATTTGCTGATTAGCATCTTCGAGCTAGGCTCAAAAGTATCTAAAATTGTCACTACCAAAACAGTCACAACCGAAACATGTCTTGAAGTTTCGGTTGTGACATTATTGTTTTGGTAGTGACAAAAGGGAACACATAATCCTTTATTTGGAGGAATAAACTACATTTTAGTACAGTTATGCAAATAATTATATTGTAGTATGTTTTAGTAGTGTTTTAGTATGCAAGATTCTGTTAAAATTCTGTAATGTGATGAGGTTACGGGAGAACCGGGGCGAAAGTAACACGGGACGAAAGTAACAAAGCGATTTTCTCTGAGCCCTGATTACATTTGCGTTTCAAGCTATGACAGCAGATTCAGCACGCAGCCAGTTACGGAGCTGCTAAATATCATGTGATTTCATCATTGTTTCCCGCGGATAGGTCCGGAAAGCTCTTTCCGAGTACATTAAGTAAATTACTGAAGCGGTACTTTTTTCTATTTACAAGTTGTTTTTCTCTTTTCATGTGTCGCATTAATGATCAATCCACGGGTTATTTAGTGCTGCAACACACACAGACAAGTTTGCCTTGTCAGAGTTTTTTCAGTATACAAGTAATTCGGGTTTAAATGTCAGGAGTTCCAATCGGGACGAAAGTAACACTTGTTACTTTCGTCCCGCTGCTAATGAGGTGATTTTCTCTGTGTTGCAGAGTGTATTAAAAAAATTTATGTCATATTATACCAACAGAATATGCCAAGAGTGAGGGTCAGAAAGACAGACAGAGGTCTAATTCAGCCAGACATATATGAGAGGGCGTTTCTGGACATATCTGTCAGGAAAATGAGTCTCAGGGCAGCTGCAAAGTCGCATGAAATATGCCATGTCACTTTGCTCCGATACTGCAGGAGAAGGGCAGAAAACAGTAGGGAGAAGACTAGACCACCAGGGTACAGGTCACACTCCAAAGTCTTCTCTGTGGACCAAGAGAGGAAGCTGGAGGTTTACATTAAGAGGGCAGCTGATATTTATTTTGGCCTGTCTCCTAAGGAGGTCAGTGTTGTAGCCTACAGTAAAAACACTCAAGATGCAGCTCACTTACACTGCTTTTACTAGAACTAGTTTAAGATATTCTTAGATTTGTGTATTCTTTAAGTAGATTTTCATTTTATATATATATATTTTTTTTTTTTTATTGACATTACATTTAATTTTTCCACTGTCTGTAAAGCTGCTGTAACATGTAAAAATCCCTAGTGCAGGATCAGTAAAGTCTTATTTTATCTTATGTCATAAACAATGTCCCTCTAAACATTTTTTTTAAACTGTTTTAGGTGCGCAGATTTGCATATGAGTTGGCCAGCAGATATGGGTGCAAATATCCGAGTGGATGGGATGCCATCAAGATGGCGGGAAAGGACTGGCTCACCTCCTTCCTTCAAAGGAACAACACCTTATCTATTCGTAGACTCCAAGCCACCAGCATGTCCCGTTCCACTAGCTTCAACAGAACAAATGTGTCTTCTTTTTTTAAGAATTTGCAGACAGTTCTTGCCCGCTATCTTTTTGAAGCAAAGGACATTTGGAATGTGGATGAAACAGGTAAAGTTTACAATTCATTAAAACTAAAAAAAAGTTACAATGATTCAGTGGTTTAAAATACATGGGACAAATCTATTGTTATATAAAATTTATTAAACAGACCGTGATAATAAATACATACTGTAGCCTATACAGATAAATATATACAGGTTATAAAACTATGAGGTGAATGAATATGTAATTCTATAAAAACACTACACTACACGCACACACACATACACCTAGCTATAATAAAACATACAAATAAACAAAAAAATATTAATACAGATATAGAGATAATAAAACAATAATGTAAATTAATATGTAACTATATACAAACACTAACAATACACACACATCTAGGTATATAAACACTTACAAATGTTCTTGAAAGTTCATCAATGTTTATAATTAAATTTCAGGTACCACAACAGTCCAGGTGCCAGGCAAAATTATCGCCACCAAGGGGAAGCGCCAGGTCGGTGCAGTGACCTCTGGGGAGAGGGGGACATTGGTCACCATTGCCCTTGCGGTTAATGCACAAGGCAATTACATTCCCCCGTACTTCATTTTTCCCAGAAAGAAGTTCCAGGACCACTTTGTTAGGAGTGGTCCCATCGGCTCTACTGGTTCTGCCAATAGTTCAGGGTGGATGCATGATGTAGACTTTCTTTCCTTTCTCCAACACTTTGCCAGACACACCCGTGTGAACCTGGAGTCGTAGGTGCTGCTCCTCCTTGACAATCACTGGTCACACCTTTCTGTGGCAGCAATTGACTTTTGTCGGTCAAATGGCATAGTCCTCCTATCTTTCCCACCCCACTGCTCACATCGTCTCCAGCCGCTCGACAGGAGTGTATTCGGTCCACTGAAGCGCTATGTTAACACAGCAGCAGATCACTGGATGAGAACACACCCTGGAAAAACGTTAACTATTTATGACATCCCAAACTTAGTGGCCACAGCTCTGCCACGCGCAGCAACATCAGATCTGGCTTTGTGTGCACTGGCATCTGCCCCTTTAACCCAGATATTTTTGAGGAGCAAGACTTTTCACCTTCATATGTCACCGACCGCCCAGATCCTTCACAAGTACCATGTGCTCTCACACCACATTGCAACACAGACCCATACAGCCAGAGCCTGCTGCCAGAGTATCCTGCTGGCTCAACCAGGGACACCTGTTTAGTGTCTGCCATCCTTGACCACCCAGCTGTATAGGTAAGATAAAATAAGATACAACTTGTTTAGTCCTGAAAGATTTTAGTAAAAATAATTACTAAAATAGAATTGTGCACTTGATATTAATATTACTGTTTCTGTGTCATTTTTCTCACTTTGAATGTTGCAGGTCAACGGCGATCCTCACAGACTCTCCGGTGAGGGCAGCTCTGGAGGAGGAGCAACAGAAGAGGATCCAGAAGAAGCCGCCTGCTCCAAAGAAAAGGCTCCTCACACCTCACACTCAAAACACTGCACCCACAAACACTGCACCCACAGTTTTCTCGGACAAGGATGAGGAATGTCTTGTGTGTAAAGAAACATTCAGCTCATCCTTGCCTGGGGAAGTGTGGGTTCAGTGTCTCTTTTGCCAGCTCTGGTCACATGAAGCATTCACTGAGGGTGCAGAACATTATATCTGTCACAACTGTGACCATGAGTAGGCCTAGGCCATAGGTCGGCAAGCGGCTCTTAAGCGCTGCCCTAGTGGCTCCCTGGAGCTTTTTCAAAAATATGAAAATGGAAAAAATATTTTTTGTTTTAATATAATTTCTGTAGGAGGAAAAACATGACAAACATTCTTAAAGTTTTTCAACGTTGTAAAAATGTGTCTAATAAATATTTAATTCCAAAATTTCTGTCAACGAAGAATTTACGTCATAGACTGCGACACACGTGTCTGTCAGATCGGCGTGATGCCAGACCGGTGGCTGACAAACAAACAAACAAACAAACCGGCGGGTGTGTCATGGCCATGGGCCATGGATCCCAAGGGGAAAAAGAGAAAGATAGCTGAGGAGCACTCCCAACGCAATAGAGTGCGGCGCCGGACTAGATTTGATGGCCGAGAGCGAGCGCGAGCGCGGGCGGTAATGCACTCACTCTGTGTGTGCGGGTTGCGGGAGAATAAAACGATTCGCGGACTCCCGCAAACTAGAAATATCTATGAATAAAACATATAAAAACGAATAGATTTTTATTCATCTGTTGCAGAAAAGCAACAAGAAACAACTAAAACAAAATAGAAACGATTTCCAGGCCAGAGTTTCTATTCATAACATGTTTGCAGCGTTGAACGATGTAGCCAATCACAGACATATGTGTTGATTTCCTGAACGCAATGGCCAATCAGAAGCATTAAAATAGACTCCCCTCACCCCTCAAAACAGACTTTTTGTTCAGTGCTGAATTATGTATGCTGGCAAATCCTCTAATTATAACAAACAAAGTGTGGATATTATGAAAGATTCATTGTGCAGTCAGCTTCATTGATAATAACATGTGTGAGATCGCGATGAACTGTCAGCTTTTTAGGAATTATTAAGGGAGCGCACTTTGCTCACATTCAGTCATGCCAAACCATGCACGCAGTAGCTGCTTGCTTTAATGTTAAATTAACAGTGATTTGTGTGTTAATTCTTTAATAACAAATAATTTATCAGGAGTATTTATGCTGATGTGTATGGTGGCGACACGTAGGCTAACTTGAAAGTATTTGGAGGTACAGAAAAAAGTCTATTTGCGGGCGGGAGCGGGACAAAACATAAATGTTGCGGGCGGGAGAAAGTAACATAGAAAGTTGAGAACGTCAGTTATAACGACCCACGTATTAAAAAATGGTCGGGTTTAAATCGGGCTCGGGCTCATAATTACGTTTAATAATGTGTCGGGCCGGGCTCGGACACAACGTGCACGGGCTCGGGTAATAGTCGGCGTCGGGCTTGATTTTTTGGGCCCGATCTAAGCTCAAATTTGTAGCCTACTACTTATCATTTTGATAGTAGGGGGCTAATAAAGCAAATATAACACTTACAGCATGTGTTGCCTTCATTATAAGGCTTATATAAAGCTTTTAAATTTTTGCGGCTCCAGACAGATTTTTTATTTATTTTTTGGTCCAATATGGCTCTTTCAACATTTTGGGTTGCCGACCCCTGGCCTAGGCTAATGCCTTTTTTATGTTCTTTTTTGTTTGGTTAGTTATGGTGTTATTTCTTTGCTGGTTTTTTTTCTAGGTTTCACTAGAGGAACGTTGAGGAACAGCTGATTTCTGTATGTCACCCTCACATTTTATCTCTCACATTTAGGTTAGCCATACATACCTTACGTACAGACCAAATCTTTTCCACCTCCACCAATGAATTTGCAGTGTTTCCATCCAGATGTTTTTATGCACAGTTTGAATTTATGCATAAAAACATCTGGATGGAAACACGACTACTGTTAGATTATTTTGATTATTTTATGCTAATTTCGTTAAATTTTCATATTGTTCATACAGTTGAATGTTTTATAAAATGGTTTGACATTGCCAATAAGAATATATTCTAATCAAATCAAGTTTGTACTGTCTTATTTTTTAAACATTTGATGAAACTGAAATTTAAAATGAAAATGTAATTTATTTATTTTTTTGCAAAGATAACGGACAAAATATGTTTGCAGTTACATATTAACAAAGTCATAGTCAGGTATATTTGATGAAAACAAGAGTAACACAAAAAAATCTAGCTTGTATTGTTCTGTTACTTTTGACCCACCTGTGTGTTACTTTCGTCCCTACTTACGGGGTCGAAAGTAACAATATGCAACTTATGTTCTAAGTGAAATTATACTTAAGTCAGTCGACATTTGTACAAAATACCACCTGGTATTGATAGACCATACTTGTGAGTTATTGACCACAGCAAAAATATAGCTCTGTCTAAAACAATATATTTTAAAAAGATGTTTTTCTGAAAAATGGTACTTTCGCCCCCGCTCTCCGCTAGATTTACTTAAGTTTGCAGTCCATGATACTAGCTTAGGTGTAAGGTTGTTGTCAGTAATGTTAATTTCTATGATTAACTTGACAGGGAGAATGACATAAAACACCACTAGCCTAAAACAAAATAGAAAAACTACAACAGAGAGACAGAGAGAATACAAAAAATGGTTGAGGGAAGACCCAGTGAAGTTGGAGGAATACTTAAGGAAAGAAAGAGAAAGAAATAAGAAATGAAGGGAAGAAGGAACGTTGAAGAGTATCAGTGAACAGTGTTGGGAAGGATACTTTCAAAACGTATTTCATTACAGAATACAGAATACATGCCCAAAAATGTAATTTGTAACGTATTCCGCTACGTTACTCAATCTGAGTAACGTATTCTGAATACTTGGATTACTCCCACATTGAATTGCATTTTATAAGTGTAGGAATGCGGCCATCAAATCCTGCTTACTAAACAGGCCTATTCTGGTGTGTTTTTCTGTTCCAACTGGCTGAATGTGTTAGGCCCATGTCTCCCTGAAAGTGCAATATATTATAATTTGCTATAGAAGAACAAAGACTATAAGTGTATGTTGTGGTCACCGGTGCGGTGATGCGGTGGTGACACGTTCATGTAACATGTAAGGGTGGCGCTGCCAATAAAGCACCTAAAAGCTGTCACAAAGAACCAGCAAAAGTAATGATTGAATATGTTAGTGTCGGCTGCAAAGATGAAGTTGACGATGCTGACTCGCGATCTTCGCAGCAGCCTAGTGAACGCGTCAGAGAGAAATGCACATTTCATACGGATTACATAAGCAGAGAGCAGTCTGTTTTCTTTTGTTATGAATTGTTCTATTTAACCCTTTCACACGTGAGTTTAAAATATTCTGGCTGAACCCCCAGCGTGAGTTTTTCAAGGCGAACGTTATTTAGAATGTGTCACTTTATGGTTTCCATGGTGACGCGTCATTGCTTGTCACGTGACACACCGCAGCAACAACAGCTGAATGAATGATGATCTGCTTTTATGTCATATTTCCTTTTTTATTCAAAATATTCACAAATTTGTTTGATATGGCATGAAATATCTGATATTCCGGTTGTCAAATATATGCAAGTGGAAGTGTTTTGTTGTTTAAACACCTTTATAACGATCGCGTTAGTTGAGCTGTATACGCGATGGGCGCCCCCATCTTAGTTTGTGCCGCAGACGCAGTTCAGAGAATCGGATCTGTTGGATTTACAAAACGTTAATTCATCCACTTCTCCCGAAATACATACAAGTAAGTGGCTGGTGAACTGGGAAAAGAATAGAGTAAACTTTAAAATTACTTACACAATGTGTATCTGATATGAATAAAACTAATTATAATGGAAAGGATTATTATTGCCTCTGACATGTCTCTGGCTCAGCGCCAGCCAACGCGCGATGCACTGACCGTTCTAATCACACCGGTGTGATCGTACGCTCCAGGGACCAGCCTAGACTGATCACACCGGTGTGATCGTACGTGCGAAAGGGTTAAAAGTAGACATGTCTGTGAGGCAAGTAGGCTAGCCTACCTTAACGCTAAGTTTCGGTTCATTTATGAGACGAGCCCCAGTTCACGCGCCGGCGCCTCTGTGCCGTGATATCTATTGTCTGCTATATTTACTTCTTATTTATTAAATCCAGGCAATTGGTTGATGAAACATTGATTAAAATTAAGATACAATTAATACAAATCGAAATTCACTTTAAAGAAAGGCTTTGTGCATCTGTTTGATGTCTCTGTGAAAGTTTTAAAGCAGTTTTTTAGTGCCGCTTTTACGGAGTGGTCACCTCCGTAACACTGTTTTTTCCTCATAAATGCGAACAAGAAAAATAAAATAAAATGAATATTTTATGTTCTGTGGAGAGCCAACCCTTCTTCATCCGGTGGGTATTACTTTTGGTTTGCGCAGTGTAGCCTAATTCACAGAAGTAGCCTATTAAAAAATATTTTGCCTAAAAGTTAAATATTTTTTGTGTCACGCATGTTTATTTCCCTCATATTACATATAAAACGCATGTGTAGACAGATATTTTTCTAATGTCTGGACTCCTTTATTAAGGGAGTATGAATATATAAACAGACGTTTCAATATATTGGTATTAAATGCATTTTCTGAGAATTTATATTTCAAGTTTTGACTGCAAATGATCACGTCCATAACGCTGGAATTGCTCAATTTTAAATAATTATTCCTCAACTAGTTTTGTGGTGTAGGTCTACGTATTTTATAATGTTAACTTCAAATAATACTAATAGTATGTGGTAGCATTGGATCTGGATGGGAAGGATAACTCTGGGAGTTGGAAGGTGTGTGTCGCGATTCTGCCTTCTCACACGAGACACAGGATCGTGGATCTTTCGGTTTCATATCACATATCGTTACAGCCCTGTAGCTAGTAGCCTACCTGATACAACTATAAAATAGCAAGGTGACCAGTAAAACTACAGCAGACGACTACCCCTGGCTAATTAAAAAAAAATAATAAGATGCTTCTTCAGGTTGGAGGTGGAGTCTTTGGACGCTGAAAGGAGGATGGTTGCTTGCAAGCAGAGGTTGCACTGCACAGTTATATTTGTTCTCCCTTCTCTTTCTTTAATGTGAAATGCTGTTTGAATTTCCAAGATAGAAACGCATTCTTGCCCAGGCTCTGTTTTCTCCGGCTCCATCTCTACCTCTAGCTCCCGCTGCTCCTCTTCCGACTCCATTGTGACTGATCACGCAAACCGTGCATTTTTTCGTTTTCATATTGGGGCTTCTGGGAAATGCATGGAGTTGCCTTAATTTATTTAGAGAGTGAATAAACTCATGAAACAGAGAAGTATCGTCATGTAATCCATTGATTTCAACAAAGTAACTGTAACGGAATACAGTTACTCATAATTTGTATTCTGAATACGTAACGCCGGTACATGTATTCCGTTACTCCCCAACACTGTCAGTGAATTATCTGACAGGGAGCAAAGACATGTCAGAAAAGCATGGAGGAAAAGACAGAAAAGACACAGGATGATGAATGAAAAGACAAAAAGAGGTGGAGACATTTTGCAGGGCTTCCAGACCACCTAGCACTTCCAGTGAGGGTGATCAGACACCAGTGCACATACACACTGGGGGAAAAGGGAGAAAACGAGCAAAAATCAGTAACTATAGAAAATGTCAGAAGTTAGAACAAAAGATCAAAGAAATCCAGAGGAGAGAAGACAAATATAGAAAGCGATATCAAAGGTTGAGGCAGAAGTTGACACCAGACCAATGTTCTCTCTCTCTCTCTCTCTCTCTCTCTCTCTCTCTCTCTCTCTCTCTCTCTCTCTCTCTCACACACACTCACTCACACAAACACACACACACGCGCACGCACACACAATCGCATGTCTAGATCAACCTGTTCAAAGCAGCAAAAAGCAGTAAAAAGTTGTAATTTGTAAAACTGTTGAATACTCCTTAGAACAAAGGAAAATTATTCTGAAATTAATGTTTTATGTAAACACACACATACACACACACACACACAGAGTTCAGTGGTTCCGGAGATTTATCTGAATGAGGAAAATTATTCTGAAATGAATGTTTTATGTAAACTCACACACACACACACACACACACACACACACACACACACACACACACACACACACACACACACACACACACACACACACACACACACACACACACACACACACAGTTCAGTGGTTCTGGAGATTTATCTGAATGAGGAAAATTATTCTGAAATGAATGTTTTATGTAAACACACACACACACACACACACACACACACACACACACAGGTCAGTGATTCTGGAGATTTATCTGAATGACTCATAAACAAAATGTTGAAAATGTGAAAATAAAACAAAGTGGTTCTGAAACAGTTTACATTGAAAATTATTCTGAAATTAATGTTTTATGTAAACACACACACACACACACACACACACACACACACACACAGAGTTCAGTGGTTCCCGGAGATTTATCTGAATGAGGAAAATTATTCTGAAATGAATGTTTTATGTAAACTCACACACACACACACACACACACACACAGTTCAGTGGTTCTGGAGATTTATCTGAATGAGGAAAATTATTCTGAAATGAATGTTTTATGTAAACACACACACACACACACACACACACACACACACACACACACACACACACAGGTCAGTGATTCTGGAGATTTATCTGAATGACTCATAAACAAAATGTTGAAAATGTGAAAATAAAACAAAGTGGTTCTGAAACAGTTTACATTGAAAATTATTCTGAAATTAATGTTTTATGTAAACACACACACACACACACACACACACACACAGAGTTCAGTGGTTCCGGAGATTTATCTGAATGAGGAAAATTATTCTGAAATGAATGTTTTATGTAAACTCACACACACACACACACACACACACACACACACACACACACACACACACACACACACACACAGTTCAGTGGTTCTGGAGATTTATCTGAATGAGGAAAAATATTCTGAAATGAATGTTTTATGTAAACACACACACACACACACACACACACACACACACACACACACACACACACACACACAGGTCAGTGATTCTGGAGATTTATCTGAATGACTCATAAACAAAATGTTGAAAATGTGAAAATAAAACAAAGTGGTTCTGAAACAGTTTACATTGTAAGTTGTTGTTTTTTTTTAGGAAGAAAAATCTATGAGCATTCCTCTTCTCACTTGCACCTCAAGACCCAAAGTATAGAATAGTAGGTGTTCTTATAAGATATTTACTGTCAGATGTGTGTCTGCTATATGTACTGACTGCATATGTGCATCATAGTTATTTATTTACATTTATATGTGGACAGTCTGATTCAGCCATGGCAAACTAAGTATTGTGGTCACTACCAAAACATTACTGTCACTACCAAAAATGTGCAGTCACTACCGTAACATGGGATGTTTTGTCAAAAATAAAGTATATTGAATTATCAACTAAGATGTTATGATAGTGTTTGGTTCGATGCATATTCAAACTAATGAATCATTAACTTTGAAATCAGTATGATAAACTTTATGCCTTCTACAAAGAAAGATTGGGTTCAAAATACAACAAATCTCATAAATTAAACTTAAAATATTATTAAAATTATAATCTTTATTGATTTAACCTGTAAAAATATTTTTAAAAAATAGAAAAAAATATATATTTATAAGGTAGATGTAAACAAAATCTTAATAGGTCATTATAAGTCTTCTTAATAAATTATTTAATATTGTGTTTCGGTAGTGACAAATTTGGGGAGAAGGAAAATATTCCAGCATTTTCTGAAAAGACAATATGAGAATTAACTGCACAATTACTAGAAAAGCGTACCTTGGATATTATACAATTTGCATACATGCAAAATTTGTGGGAAAAAACAAAAAAATGTCAAGATGTTTCCAACTCTGACTTTGCACCAATTCTGTAGAATGGCCCATTTATACTGTATATTAGGGGTGGCCAATCCTGTTCCTGGAGATTTCTCTTCCTGCAAAGTTCAGCTCCAGCCCAATTAAACACATCTGAACCATCTAATTATTAAGAAACACTTAAGATTTAAGTTTTCATTTTGGGGGTGAACTAACCCTTTAAGTTAGAATGCATTGTCATTGATCGTCATTGTCTGGCATCTGGAGAAAGGTTTCTTTTTTATTGTTATAACTTTAGATTTCAGGGAAAAACAAGGGGTAAAAATCCCTTGTTTACAAGTGATGAAATGGTTGTTTCCTGTCATCCCAAGACATTGTAATTATTTTTGTTCAGGGTTGTCAAAGAAATTAGACAAAATTGCCAGAGATAAGGACTGTCAAGTGTTGAAAAAGTGGCAGCATAACATAAATCAAGTCCACATTCAAGATGTTCACGTACATGAAAACCCACAATGGACTATCATTAAGAATATTTAAACTGTTCTTTTGTGAAAATACAGGATCTTCAGTGAAACACTATTGTTTATTTATTTATTTATTTTAAAATCTAACTGCACAAGTCATTTACAAAATAATTATTGTATTATAAACTGAATCACATGGACAACAGAAGCATTACATACATCTTGTGGTAGTGGCAAACTCATTTTTTTACATTTTTAAACTAAAACCAAAACTAATTCCTATTTCTGTTTTGTACTTTATATGATTCGTGTCTCTGTATGCAGTCTGAAATTTACTGATAAGAAGCAAGTTACAACATCTAGACTTGACTTCTCCTGTTGAAAAAGAAGTGAAACTGAACATTTTGAGTACTTTTCCATTACTAGGATGGTAATGTATGTGCATATATAAAAACACCCTTCGCTGCAGAAAACTCTGATATCTGTATGTGAGTGGCCTTCTTGCAGAATAAAACTCAAGAAAGTCACAGTTTGGTCTACCTGGTTTATTGCAAACTCACCACAAATAACTGAATATTAAAATTTCCATAACAAGTACAAACGAAAAACTTAGATGTAAACTAGCTCTCAAAGTTTACTACTGTTACACTTAAAGTAAACTTTTATTCACTAAAACGTGTACCAATTTAGTCCCAAGTAGTATCTAAACAGTACATTGATATTTGTATACTGTACTTACTACATAAAGTATACTTTAAAATATACTTGAACATTATTTAAGTATACTTCATAAAATGTACACAAATGTTTGTAAGGGTTGTAAAGGAGTAATATTTGACCAGTAGTATCTATACTTTCACATAAGTAATGGAGTTGTGTACTTTGTCCAGCTCTGGCTATTGGACATGAGTCACAGAGATTGATATGGAATTGAAATTCCCCAAAAAGAAGTGTAAAAAGACTGAGAAGTGTGAAGGACACCTGACATCGAGGGACGACTATAACCAGGGCTGCACATAACTGGTGCGCAAACGTGGTAAAAATAAACGATGCGCAGCAGTAAACGTGTCTTGTCAATTTTCACATTCAAACTATTTGAAATGCGGAAGAAGAGGCAAAAATCGTGACTCGCGCGCTGTTATCTGTGCACATAGCCGCACACAGAGAAAGAGAGAGTCACGTTTCAGACAGTGCTCAAACACCAAATTGATTCCTCTTTCGCATTTACTTGTGCTTGAACGGACACATACACACAAAATTATGTTAGAATAGCCGCCTCGGCAAGTATTCTCTCGGTCAGCAGCCATATCACCCTGTAGCCCAAGACCGGTTGCCCACTGAAGCTAAGCAGGGTTGAGCCTGGTTAGTACCTGGATGAGAGACTCCTGGGAAAACCAGGTTGCTGCTGGAAGAGGTGTTAGTGAGACCAGCAGGGGGCGCTCACCCTGTGGTCTGTGAGGGTCCTGACGCCCCAGTATAGTGACGGGGACACTATACTGTCAAAGAGCACCGTCCTTCGGATGAGACGTTAAACCGAGGTCCTGACTCTCTGTGGTCATTAAAAATCCCAGGATGTCCTTCGAAAGAGTAGGGATGTAACCCCGCATCTTGGCCAAATTTGCCCCTTGGCCTCTGTCCATCATGGCCTCCTAATCATCCCCATATACTGATTGGCTTCATCACTCTGTCTCCTCTTCACCAATAAGCTGGTGTGTGGTGGGCGTTCTGGCGCAATATGGCTGCCGTCGCATCATCCTGGTGGATGCTACACATTGGTGGTGGTTGAGGAGATTCCCCCTTCTATGTAAAGCGCTTTGAGTGTCGAGAAAAAAGCACTATATAAATGTAATAAATTATAATAATAATAATATTAAGGGTGAACAGTTGAAAAAGAAACCGGATGTGTGTCAGTATATTCAGTCTGTCCATTCGGTCTTAAAGTGACAGTAGCCTAATATTCCTGCTGTTGTCTGTCATTAATCAATGTTAACCCTCTGGGGTCGGCGGTGTGAGGAAAAAACAGGAGGATGCAAGATGCAAGTAAAATCCAGTATTTATTACAGTTTGGTCAGATGAAAGACACAGGTCGGGGCAAACACTCAGGTGGTGAGTGAACCAGGGACGAGATGGCGATCCGGTGGTGGTGCTGTGAAGAACGTGCTCGAGTGAACCCAGGAACCGTGGAACATTCAGACGACACGAGGAACAGACGAAAATCCAGAAGAGGAACAGACACAGCCGAGGCACGAGAACAGGACACACACCGAGGAACAACCACAACGATCTGACAACAAGAGGGATAAAATGCTGGGTATAAAAAGGAACTGGAATTGATGACATCTGGTGACACTAATCAACACAACGAGTAACCACACCCACACAATTACACTCACGCAGAAACTTCAGCATGAGACAGCTGATTAGTGAACCGTGACAGTACCCCTCCTCCTAAGAACGCCTCCTGGCGTTCTCAGACTCCCTTACCTGTCGATTGTAATCATCGATAAGGGAGTGATCCAGGATGTCTCTGGCAGGTACCCAACTTCTCTCCTCCGGACCGTAACCCTCCCAGTCCACCAAGTACTGAAATCCGCGTCCCCTCCGTCTCGAGTCCAGAATACGATGTACCGAATAAGTAAGTTCCCCATCTACGAGTCGCGGCGGGGGGGGAACAGGGGTGGGCGGATTAATGGGAGAATAAAACACGGGCTTGATCCTTGATACGTGAAAGGCGGGGTGAATTCTCCTGTACGCTGGAGGGAGTTTGAGTCGGACTGTCACCGGACTAATAATCTTGGTGACAGGGAACGGGCCGATAAATTTGGGAGCTAACTTGTTAGAAACGGAACGGAGCGGAATATTTCTGGTAGAAAGCCACACCTTTTGACCCACGACGTATACGGGAGGCCTTGACCGGTGGCGATTGGCCCTGGCCTTCATGCGCCCCCCCTCTTGGAGTAGAGTCTCACGGGCTCTAATCCAAGTGCGGCGGCACCTCTGGACGAAAGCGTGAGCGGAGGGGACCGCGACTTCGGATTCCAGACTCGGAAAAATTGGTGGCTGGTAACCTAAACTACACTTAAACGGAGAGAGGCCCGTAGATGACACTGGTAACGAGTTATGGGCGTACTCCACCATAGAGAGTTGTTGACTCCAGGACGAAGGATTCTTGGCTACCAAACATCGCAACATTCTCTCAAGATCTTGGTTGGCCCGCTCAGACTGGCCATTGCTCTGGGGATGATAACCCGAAGACAGACTGACTGTGGCCCCCAATAACTTACAGAACTCCTGCCAAAATTTGGACACAAATTGGGAACCCCTGTCAGAGACCACGTCCGTCGGGAGGCCATGTAACCAAAAAGACGTGATCAATGACCGTGACCGCTGTCTCCTTGCCTGAGGGTAATTTGGGCAAGGGAATGAAATGTGCCGCCTTCGAGAACTGGTCCACTACGGTTAAAACAACCGTCATGCCATTGGAGGGCGGGAGGGCGGTGACAAAATCTAGCGCGATGTGGGACCAGGGTCTCGAAGGCACAGACAACGGTCGAAGTAACCCATCCGGAGGTCGGTTAGATGTCTTCCCAGTGGCACAGACTGAGCAGGCCAAAACAAAATCGTGAATATCGCGAGCCATTAACGGCCACCAGAATCGTTGCTTAACTAAATAACTGGTGCGAGTCACTCCTGGATGACAAGCCACGTTGGAGCAATGACCCCATCGAATGACGTCAGACCGTAACCCCTCCAGAACAAACAACCGATTCGGTAGGCAACCGGGCGGAGGCGTTACCCCTTCTAAGGCCATCTTGACCTTCGACTCGACCTCCCATACGAGTGTGGAGATAACTATTTTCTCAGGTAAAATACACTCGGGAGTCACCGGGCGTTCGGATGGATCAAAAATACAAGATAAAGAGTCGGGTTTGATGTTCTTGGAACCCGGGCGGTACGAGAGAACAAAGTCAAAACGTCCGAAAAAAAGTGCCCACCGAGCCTGCCTGGAGTTGAGTCTTTTAGCGGATCTAATATATTCAAGGTTCTTGTGATTGGTCCAAACGATAAAGGGTATCCCTGAACCCTCTAACCAATGGCGCCACTCCTCCAACGCTAACTTGACCGCCAACAACTCTCTGTTACCAATGTCATAGTTACGTTCGGCGGACGATAATCGATGAGAAAAAAACGCGCAGGGATGCATCTTGTCGTCTGAGGAAGCGCGTTGTGAAAGCACTGCTCCTACTCCCACCTCTGACGCGTCGACCTCCACCACGAACTGACGTGTGGGATCAGGGGTGACAAGAATGGGAGCCGAAACGAAGCGACTCTTGAGGTTGGTGAACACTGCCTCGGTAGTGTTCGACCACCTGAACGTCGTTCGGGGGGAGGTCAAGGCAGTCAGAGGTGCGACTAGTTGGCTGAAATTACGAATGAAACGCCGGTAAAAATTGGCGAACCCCAGAAACCGCTGTAGGGCCTTACGGGAATCTGGACTTGGCCAATCTACCACAGCCTTAACCTTGTCAGGATCCATGCGCACTCCCTCAGAGGAGATGATGTACCCTAGGAAGGGAACAGACTGTGCATGAAACGCGCATTTCTCCACCTTGACAAAAAGCCCATTCTCTAACAGTCTCTGGAGCGCTCGTCTGACGTGCTGAACGTGTTCCTGGAGAGACGAAGAAAAAATCAATAAGTCATCCCGGTAAACATATATGAACTGATCTACCATGTCTCTCAACACGTGATTAACGAGTGCCTGGAAAACCGCTGGGGAGTTGGAAAGCCCGAAAGGCATAACCAAGTATTCAAAGTGCCCCCTGGGGGTATTAAAAGCGGTTTTCCATTCATCCCCCTTCCTAATGCGAACCAAATGATATGCATTGCGTAAGTCCAGTTTCGTGAAAATGGATGCTCCCTGCAACCTCTCGAAAGCTGAAGACATCAACGGCAAAGGATAAGAATTCTTTATCGTGATGTTGTTCAGCTCTCGGTAATCAATGCAAGGTCGCAGAGAACCATCCTTCTTCCCAACGAAAAAGAACCCCGCCCCCGCAGGAGAAGAGGAAGGCTGGATGAACCCAGAGGCCAGAGAATCAGAAATATATTTCTCCATGGCCTCCCTCTCGGGAACAGAAAGAGAGTAAAGTTTGCCCTTGGGCGGAGATTTACCTGGCAGTAGATCTATCGCACAGTCATAGGAACGATGCGGAGGGAGAGAAGCAGCACGAGACTTACTGAACACCTCCTTCAGGTCGAGGTACTCCGCTGGCACGTTAGACAAATCCGCTGCCTCACTCTGAAACACAGAACCAGACACAGAGGGACAGGCAGACACTAAACAGGATTCATGACAGTGGTTACTCCATGTGGAAACAGTGTTAGTGCACCAGTCGACACGGGGGTTGTGTCTGGAAAGCCACGGGTGTCCCAAAACCACTGGTGCAAGTGGTGAGTCCATGAGTAAAAATGAGATGAGTTCAGTGTGATTGCCAGAAGTAATGAGGGTGATGTCTCCAGTAGCATGTGTAATCCGGGGGAGTTCTTGACCATTAAGTGCGTTGACGGTAATCTGGTGCGAGAGAGGAGTGACGGGAATCTGAAGTTTGAGTGCAAATTTGAAGTCCATGAAATTACCCTCCGCTCCTGAATCCAGTAGTGCGTTGGTGCAGTGCGTCGACTGTCGCCATCTCAGTCTTACCGGGAGGAGGGTCGATGATGTTGATGAGGTCTTCTCGGCGGAGATCCCACCCGATAGTAGCCTCATACTTACTACCGGGCCTGCTCTTTTACCGGGCAGGACTGGATGAAGTGGCCCGCCCGGCCACAGTATAGACAGAGTCCTTGGGATCTCCGCCTTTCCCTCTCCTCCCGGGAAAGCCGAGCTCTCCCCACCTGCATGGGCTCGTGGTCGAATGCGGGGCTGACCGCGCTCGCACCACCGGGCTGGTGGTCCTCCATGCTGAACTGTGGACGGCTGGGGCGCGTCAATCTGGTCACACGATTCAGTCGAGCGTCTACTCTCAGCGCAAGTTCCACCAGTCCGTTCAGCGTCTCTGGTAAGTCCATCGCATAAATTTCCCTTTGAACGTGGTCAGCCAGCCCATGCAGGAACATGTCCCACTGCACCTCCTCGTTCCAACGGCACTCTGCGGCCAGGGTGCGGAACCGAATGGAAAAGTCCGCCACCGAGCCTTCTCCCTGTCGCAGTTCGGCGAATAATCTGGCCGCCTCCTTACCCGCCACTGCACGATCGAACACTCCTTTCATCTCCTCGGAGAGTGCCTGGAACGAGGTGCAGCAGTTGTCTCCGTTCTCCCACACCGCCGTTCCCCAAAGCGCTGCTCTTCCTGACAGCAGGGTTAATACAAACGCCACTTTAGTCTGTTCGCTCTGGAAAGTGCGTGGCTGTAGGGCAAAATGCATCGAACACCTTGTGAGGAACGCTCTGCAAAACTCCGGTTCGCCGGAATAACCCTCTGGTGTCGGTAGGCGTGGCTCTGGTCTCTCCGCTGCTGCCGACGCCGGTGGTGGGGGAACGAGCGGTGTGGGGGGCGCAGTGGGAGTCCGTAGAAGTCGTTGAGCTGGGATGTGCTTGCTGCATCCATAGTTGGTCAGATCGTTCTGTGAGGAAAAAACAGGAGGATGCAAGATGCAAGTAAAATCCAGTATTTATTACAGTGTGGTCAGATGATAGACACAGGTCGGGACAAACACTCAGGTGGTGAGTGAAGCAGGGATGAGATGGCAATCCGGTGGTGGTGCTGTGAAGAACGTGCTCGAGTGAACCCAGGAACCGTGGAACATCCAGACGACACGAGGAACAGACGAAAATCCAGAAGAGGAACAGACACAGCCGAGGCACGAGAACAGGACACACACCGAGGAACAACCACAACGATCTGACAACAAGAGGGAGAAAATGCTGGGTATAAAAAGGAACTAGAATTGATGACATCTGGTTACACTAATCAACACAACGAGTAACCACACCCACACAATTACACTCACGCAGACACTTCAGCATGAGACAGCTGATTAGTGAGCCGTGACAGGCGGTCACGCGGGGAAAAAAAAGAGACTCAAAATACTCTGTTCAGGGTTTAAAAAAGTCTAAAATTCTGGACTTTAAATTTAAGGCCTTAAAAAGTCTTAAAAACGGCTAGATTTTCATCCTAGGTCTTAAATTTCATTTAGTCAGGTCTAAAAATGTGTTTACCCTCATTCATTTCCAGAAACGCTGGCCGCAGAAAGTTATTACAAAGTAGCAAAAAAGTATCGAGTTGTAGCCTACAAAGCGGAGCTCTAGAGCAGGGGTCTCCAACACGTCGCTCGCGTGCTCCAGTAGCTCGTGGCTTGATATGAGCTAGCTCGCCAGAGGCCGTTCACATATCGCGTCTTTTCCGCGCTCAAGTTTGTTCAAGTGTAGGCGCGCGGCAAGCACGCTCATAATTGAAGCGACGCGTTAATTTTTTTACCAGGCGCAACGAGATGGAAAAAATCTAAACTTTTCAGAATGCCGCAAATGCATGCACCGCAGGTCATGTGACAGGAACCAACCAATCACCCCTTTCCATAACAACATTGAAAGCTCCGTCAACATGGATGGGGGGTTCACCCAAACACTACTAATAAATATAAGCTAATGTGTAAATGTCAGTAATTTATCTTTTTGACTCATTATTTTTATAAAAAAATATTTAAAGGCTGAAATATGAGGTTTATCTTTGTATAAAACCTTTTTTGTCAAAACTTTATTTGAACTTGTACATGTTAGTAGATGACATGTTGCAAGACACTCTTTTAAAATCTAGCCATCATTTTTAATGGTATTTTAATGTTTATGTAAACAAAAAGTGCATATTGATGCTAATCAATTTATTTGCTGTTTTTCGGCATAAAACTAGTTGAATTGACTTCATTCTGTAGTATTAGTACTTTTTGAACAGGATTCTGTGATAACCTTGATAATTTTGGTCACTTTAATCATCTCATCATTTCCTCTCTAGTTATGATCAACTATGATCAACTAAAATCAACAATAATTGTGTTTTTACAGTATAATATGCAAAAGTACAATTTTATATTAAAAAAAATCTACCTCTCCTTCTCTCACACACACACATAGATAGATAGATAGATAGATAGATAGATAGATAGATAGATAGATAGATAGATAGATAGATAGATAGATAGATAGATACTCTAATGATCCCGAGGTAACTATCTATCTAACTTGGATAATGCGTCGTGTAGGTCTTAAATTTCAATCTTAATGGTCTTAAAATGTCTTAAAAAGGTCTTAAATTTGACTTACTGAAACCTGCAGAAACCCTGTCTGTTGATTTTGATCTTATATATTTTTGTTATACATCATTCAAAACTGTTAAATGTCTTCTTTTATTTGTGTACACTCATAATAAAAACAAAATGTTTTTCGTAAAATAAAGAAAATAAACATGATGCGCGTTCTGCCGTCTCTCCCAATGTGAAGTTCATTCTGAAACGCGACAGAAAATTATCTGTAACTCAGCTTATGTTTGTCAGACAGACTTGAAATGTATGTCTTTACAAAGCTTGGAATCTCTATTTTTAAATGATGCAAATTATATCAAAAGAAAATATTCTCTGTTTAAGTAATCAGTATGAAAGCAACGACATGTATAGTTTCTCAAACGCGTCCTAATTAACTCTAATGTGACCACACCCACGCGCACAAGGGCGATTGACATGCAAATGATCCACATGAAGGAGCAGACCTGAAAACGCCCTCGTCACCTCAAAACAAAGAATCAGCGACTTCAGTATCCTAACTCCTCTGCTTTACATCCAGTTTGGAAGACTTTGTTTGTGCTGTGTTGTGCTGGGCAGCTTGGATTTACCTCAGAGGATCGCGATTTAAAGACGAGAAAGATTTTTAAGGTAAGACATCCACTCATAATGCTATTGTTATAAACTTAATTGCGCAACTAGTCAAACTGATGCCAGACTAAATGAAATGAGATTGGAGTAAAAACATGAAGCCTACAGTAATTCTAAATTTATATACATGTACATGACAGGAGGATAATAAAACACAGCATGATATAATACAAGTATCTTATATGAGTGTTTACTCTAATATGGTGAATATTATAATGTTTAGAAAAGTGTTAACTGTTAAATACAATAATGTTTCATAGTTTGGAGCGGCTCGATCGCTTCAGTAAATGTTCTCTACACGCGTGTGTTTGTCAGTCGCGCTGTGCGTTTGAAAAGCAAAACACGCCAAACAATAGGCAATCTCATTTCATAATGTCATAACGAATGGAAACATTTGAAGTAACATGATTCATATATTTTTCTCTAGTGTAGCCTAGTGTTTCTGAAGTGTTCATTTTTAACGAGTTATAGGCCGCCAGCTATAGGCTATTGTTATTGTTATTTTATGCAGCCCTACGCATAAAATGAACACCAGGTTGGTTGTTCCTTTATAGGCATATTTACGTATAGCCTACACGTATATCCTACAAGGCACAACCAACCTGGTGTTAATTTTATATATATATATATATATATATATATATATATATATATATATATATATATATATATATATAGCCTATATATAATGTATGTGTGTGTGTGTGTATTTTGTACATTTTAAATTGCAATTTTAACCAGAAAAATCTAAAATGTATTCCCAAAATCGTGCAGCCTATAGTTTATCTTGATATCAGCATGTTCACAGTTGTTTCTTTTCTTTTTTTTTACAGGGATCTGATGCCACTGGATGAGCATGCTGACTTCAACATTCACATGAGTCTCTGTACATGAACATGGTAAAGTGAAAAATCGAACACCTTGGACATGACAGGTATGTAGGCTACTATGTTTCAGGAATGGCACAAAGGTGTGTGACTTTCCAAGTATCTGTCTTTAGATCAGTGTGTTTACTAATGTGCTATTTTGTCATTTGTTGTGTATCTTTGGATTATGTTGTGTTGTAAATAAATCCAAACAATCTCATAGCAATTCTTTTTAAAATTTCTCCTCATTCTTTGTGCAAGGCTCCTCATAATGATTGGGCCTGATAGCACCTAATAGGGCCATTAGGGGAGGGTCTTTGTCTTTCTCAGGTGTGAAAAACTATATATTAATGGGTGGTTCACGCCTCCTCGCATAAAGCTTTCTTACACAAAACATGTCTTACAAATTTTAAATCAATATATTGTCTTATCTGAATGAGTAGTCAGGATGATTTTCACATAGTTTTGAAGAAAATATTCTAGGCCATGTGATACAATTTTCAAAAGTCGTGTGAAGAAATAATCACTATGGGTTTTATAACCTTATTTCAGTGACATTTGTTTTTTGTTTTTTCACAAACCACGCATAAACGTCATTATCTCAAAACTACAAACTTTTACATACATGCTGCTGACATTATTGTAGCAGAGTTTGTGCTGAATTCAGTGTATAAAGAGTTTAGCCATGAAAATGTCACAAGTAACAGAAATAACTGTAAAAAGTCTACTTTTTTAAAAGCTGTTTCTGCCTCTCCCTCTCCGTGAACTTTTTTTCTGGAGCAAGTCTCTAAACTTAAACAAAACTCAGCGAATACTATTCACCCAAGCATGAGAAATATATCTTTATAATCATTTAAGTGTCTACTATTAAGTTATCTAATTCAAAACGAAAACAAATATCAGCGTATCTTTGAAAAGAGAGAGATGTCAGTCGTTAACATCTCAGCTCATTATTTGCTAATGTGAACACGCACACGGTGAGCGCTCACTATTCAAACGCAAATGATCTGAGACGATCCATGCAAACATGTCAACGCCCACATCAACTCGAGAAAACACACCAAGTTTAATCCGATTCATGTACTTTACGTCGTCTTGCGACACTGTGAGGAATAATACTATCGTAATAATAATCCTGGAAAATTTACCACAGAACTGCTGGTTTAGTTTCAATTCGAGGAGCAACGGATCCAGCTGAGGATTGTGAATAGTAAATTCTTTATTCTTCAGTGCATTGTTCTAATCGCGATATGGAATAGTGTCTGTAAACCGCAAAAAGACTGTTTAAATTTGAATCGCATGTCTGTGCGTGAATGAATGAACGGCTTACATTAGTAAACATGTTATTTTTACATGAACACATCTAGACCTACTAGTTTAGCTTTTACCAAACTATATTGCTATACTGAGATGAGTAAAAATCGACTGAAATATGTTGAAATAAAATGTCTTTGTATAAGCAACGTATTAACCTGCAAATTAACATTTATATGCCCTAATATAGGCTATCATAAAAACGATATGTTACAGACGAAATATGAAAGACATTTCGTTGACTAGTTTTGGATAGATTATAATTTTTTTTACTGTAAAATAGACTACTGCCAAATCAAATAAGCTTTTGTTCACCAATTTCTGCTCATATGTTAAATATATAGTATGTTTTGTCAAAAATAAAGTCAACTAAGATGTTATTATAGTGTTTGTTCCAATGTAGGCTATATTCAAACTAATGAATCCTTAACTTTGAAATACGTATGATAAAATGTATACTTTTTAAAAAGAAAGATTACACTTACACAATATTGTTAAAATTGTAATCGTTGTTGATTTACATGTGGATACTTAATAAAATAGCAAAAAATATATTTACAAGGTAGATGTAAACAAAATCTTCAAAAAAGTCAATATAAGCCTTCTCATTAAATTATTTATTATTGATTTTTATTAATGACACATTTGGGGAGAGGATACATATCCAAAACTTTCTGAAAATACAGTATGAGAATTAACTGCAGAATTACTAGAAATGTTTTCCTTGGATATTATACAATTTGCATGCATACACAATTTCAGAGATGTATACGAAGTAGAACTACTTCACTACTGTACTTAAAGGTTGTATCAGCGATTTCAGGCCCAAACAAAAATTATCACATTCATCTAATCTTTCCTAACGATCCGCTAGCTGCCCGCCCCATAAGCAGGCTGTCAAAAAAACGCATCTCTGTAGGCAGCCTAGGCTCTGAGATCTGCACACAAAAACAAATGGGTACAATCAAAATAAACAGTGTTCTAAACAATCACCGACAGGGGCGGGTGTTGTTTGTTTTTGCGCTCGTGCACGGCGCCTGCACGCGAAGTCGGAGCTGAAGAATAAGCCAGCGTCTTTCAACCCTATGCTATCAACGGACCAGATACATTTAACATGGAAGAGGCAATCCCCAAGAAGAGAAGGAGGATTAGGGCGAGGGAATACCCTCGTTTTTCGTCAAAGAAACGAATAATAATCGGGAAGGCTTTTGAACGGTGGAGAGAACTCAAACAATTGAAAAATTTTAAATCGGACGCCGAGGTTGCACTGTTTCTTCTGGACAGGTGAGTAGCTTCTAGTGCTGACTTTTTTGTATGTGAACTGTGTGTGAAAATATAATTCTTTAAAAAATATGAGTGAAGCTCGACTAAACTTGGATAGCTCTAGCGAATATCAGATTGTAGGGATTTAGTGTGTGAGTTGCGTTTGTTAAATGTGTCTACTTTGATTTGTAGCCATAACATTGTACTATTAGCAATAACACTAGCCTACGTTCAGGACTAAAGTTATAGTAGGGAGGTTAAGCCCAATAAATAGGCCTTTGACTTCAAGTCATGATGCAAAGGTCGCCTTTGGTATGGAAGTACCTTAGGGTCATACAAATAAATTTATCCTAAGACAAGTGAGATCACACTTTGCATCAGAAATAAACATGTTTTTTCAAAAATGGCCGCCAATGCGCCGAAAATACTATAGAGCCCATATCTTTGCTTCTGTTATCGCTATAATGACAAATTTGGTGTAAAAGTGTACATTTTTGGGGTCAAGGAATCCAATAAAATTGGTTTCAAGTTTAAAAAAATAATAATTTTCCCCATACCATGACAATTGGGTGTAAATATGCACATTTCACATAAAAATTGTGTCATCAGAGTGACTTTACTTATATTTTCGTTCAAAAACTTTAATTTTGTATTTAAGCAGTGCAGCTACTTCTGTACATTACATTTGTCCTAGCATGAGATTTCGACCAGTCAGGAGTAGACTATAGCAAATCAGTTCCTGCAACAACACATCCCATCTGCACCAGGAGCTGTGACAGCTGTTGAAGGTCAGAGGTGACAGGTTAACACTTTGAGGTTCGTATGACTTTCTCATTAAATTGATTTTTTTTTTTATGTTAGATAACTAATAACTTGCTAGCTAGTTGACTATGGAAAAAATCTAAATCTACCACAACACTGATCTAAGGGCGAGCGCCCTGAGCTCATATGATATGGGGATATAAAAAGCCGACATTGGGAATGGGCTTAAGAATGATATAAGGCAAACATGGTTACCTTAACCCTCTGGGGTCTAAGGGATTTTTGGGGTTCTTGAGATGTTCTGACATGCCCTGACATTTGTGCTTTTTTCAGTTGCTTATAAACATATTAATGGCAAAGGTGTAATTACACTCTATTTAGCACAAACAGGGCTACCATAATATGTGAGCAACATGTATGTACATGTTTGTATTTTTGAGGGAATATTGTTTATGCATGGTTATTGAAAAAAATAAAGTTTCTGAAATAAGGCCACAAAACACATACTAAATATGTGTCCACAAGACTTTTGACTAATGGATGTCGTTGCCTAGAGTTTTTTCTTCAAAATGATGTGAAAATCATCCTGCCTAATCATTCACATAAAACAATACAATGTTTTAAATTTTGTAAGACACTTTTTGTTTGGAAAGGCAATATGCGCAAGGGGCGTCAACGATTTCAACACCATCATGCATATTTAGTGGTTCACACCTGAGGAGACAATGGGGCCCGCATACTGAATGAGCCATTCATTCAGGTGTGTCACTGAGCCACAAGAAAGAATGCAAGAGCAATATATATGTGTGTGTGTGTGTGTGTATATACATGTAAATTTGTGTTCATGTAAATTTAATAACATGTTTACTAATGTAGATGCGAATGAAGTGTGAATGTGAATGAACGGCACAGACACGCGCTGTTTAACTGTAGTAAACAAAGCGCGCACGCATGTGCCGTTCATTAATCATTTAGCCTACACACAGACACGCAATTCATTAAAGTAACACTATGTAGTTTTTCAACCTTCATTATATATTTCCAAGACCCTTGTGATGGTGCATCGACTTACAATAGGTTGAATGACACGTCTGCCATAGCCTGACAGTGTCTGTATCGCTTTTACTGGCACTATGTAACTTAGGGTTTCGGGTAGGAACCCGAGCACAAAAATAACAACAAAATTCAACTGCTTTACGGCATACGTCACTTCCCCCACTTCCTCAGATTCTGACGTGAGAGCCCAACTAGCGTTTGATACCCGTCTGTATGTTGTTGTCATGACCGAAGCAACAACTAAAAGGAAGAAGGCAAAGGTTTTGTCAGAGGAGACTAAAAGAAGAAAAAGGGAGAGTGACAAATTAAAAGACCGGACGAGGATCACTATTGGAGGGAGAGCAAGACAGTTTGAAGACGGTGAGAGAGTGCGCGCGCGCGACCGGCTCTCTCTCTCTCTGCTCGTTCTTTCAGTAACATGAACCCTGTCACAAGCGCAGCAGTCAGTCATCTGTAAAGTGTTTATATAAATAAATCAGGGAGTCAGGGAGCTGACTATTGCGCGAAATGTAAAAGGCTGAATAACATGGCCTGGCCATGTTACGGAATCTATCTGGTCCTCCATTTATCTTCATGAATCAAGTAATGCTAGTAGAGTAGCGAATTATCAATCTGGTAGCTACACTAACATGCTAGTTTACGATGGTTATAATAAATAATCTTTCAGGATAACTATCCTAATGTCTGCAGGCTGATATGTTTGTGTATTTATTTTTCTGGTGAAAGTGTCTTGCCTCTGGCTATAATGCAAATCGATTTCAAATTTGCAGATTCATCTATGGTAGCTTGATATTATAATATTGACGATATATGGCTATTACCTACCACACAAACATTGAATTGAATTAGCATATCCGTTATGTAAAACAGTAGACAATAGGCTACTATAATGACGCAGTCTTGTAAACGTGAGCAACGCAATCTTTTGACGTTTGAAAAAAAGAAAACCCATGAAATTATATTCATATGACATGCTGAAATATATGCCAATGTACCTGGGATGAAGACATTTCACACGCAACGCTGGCAGTCTGCCCAAGACGTGAGAACTCGTGAGAACTCAAGACGGTGTCGGCTTGTCAACAAATGCACACGTGTATCGCCTGGTGTAACCATGACAGATTTTACGACAGTAGTAGAAGACAATACTGTTTCCCAACTGTAGGGGGACCCCGAGAGCAAAAACCGCAAAAACGACATAGTGTTGCTTTAAACAGTCTTTTTGCGGTTTACAGACACTATCCAATATCGTGATTAGAACAAAGCACTTAAGAATAAATGACTTACTACATCAGCTGGATCCGTTGCTCCTCGAAATGAAACTACCAGCACTTCTGGTACATTTTCCAGGGTTATTAGATAGTATTATTCCTCACAGGGTAGGGATACGCTGTGTTCACAGCGGTAGTAAGAAACTTACTAAACACGATGTGTTTTATAATCCAGCTGGTGGGCGTTGGCATGTTTGCATGGCTTGCCTTAGATCATTTGCGTTTGAATACCGCGCGCTCTCCGTGGGCGTGGCACATTAACGCGTAATGAGGTATAATGAGCTGGAAAGAAAAATACTGACATCTCTTTTCATACAGATTACATAAACTGAGAATATTTGTTTTTTTATATAAATTACTTCATTTAAAAGAAGAGAATTTTAGCTTCATAAAGAGAAATCTCTCGTATCTCTGTGACAAGTATTGACAGAGTTACAGTTCATTTTTCGGACGCGTTTCAGAATGGACCTCACTGACGAGAGAAGGTAAAACGCGCATCATGTTTATTTTTTTTTATTTGACGAAAAGCACAACACTTTGTTTTTATTGTGAGTACCCACAAAAAAAATAGACACTTAACAGGATGTAATGATGTATAGCACTTATATGTAAGATCAAAATCAACAGAGTAATTTGAGTCTCTTTTGCACTGATAAGGAAAAAAGTGAGCTGGTATCGCCGGCGATACCGCCGACCCCAGAGGGTTAAATGCATAGAGGGTGCTTAACACTGTATAACAGTCAGGGGAGGCAATAGCCTGCCTGAACTGAAAACTTTGCAGTCCGCGGAAGCGAGTCCGGCAGAACTGAGCGGATAAACTAAACTGACAACAGTCTAGCTTGGAGCGCGGGAACTTCCAGGTTATAGAACCTTATAAATGTAGACGGAGAGTCCCAGCCTGCCGCCATACAGATATCGTGAAGGGAAATCCCACTGGACCAGGCCCACGAAGAGGCATGCCTCTTGTGGAATGATCTCTGACGCCCAGAGGTCGACGAAGGCTCTTAGATGTATAAGCCAGTGAGATAGCCTCCACTATCCACCTGGAAAGGCTATGTTTCGAGGCAGCTAGACCTTTAGATCGGCCACCAAACGAAACAAAGAGCTGTCCTGACCGTCTGAAAGCAGCTGAACGTTCCACGTAAATTCTCAGGGCCCTAACCGGCAAAGGAGATTCACGTCAGACTCGCTGTCAGATCCGAAGAGGGCTGACAGGGAGATGACTTGCGCTCTGAAAGGAGTGGCAAGTACTTTGGGGACATAACAATGTCTTGGTTTGAGGATGACCTTGGAGTCATTAGGTCCAAGCTCAAGGCACGACACGTTAACAAAAAGTGCGTGTAAGTCACCCACCCGCTTGACTGAGGCGATAGCCACCAGAAAGGCGGTTTTCAATGAGAGATACTTAAGGTCCACAGACTGTAGAGGTTCGAAAGGGGCACCCTTCATGGCCTACAGGACCAAGGAAAGGTCCCATATGGGAACCGAGGGGGGACGAGGAGGGTTCATCCTTCTAGCTCCCCTGAGGATGCGGACTACAAGGTCATTCCTACCCAGTGACTGGCCATGGGGATCTACCTTTATCCAAGAGCTCCTGTAGGAAGGAGAGAACCTCCGACACCCCACAATCTTGTGGATCCAGGTAGCGAGCTGAGCACCAACCTGAGAACACTGACCACTTGGAAGCATAAAGCCAACTAGTGGAGGGCGCTCTAGCTTGCGTAATCGTGTTTAACACTCCGTCGGGGAGACTGACGGGTACCCGTTGATGGCCCACACATGCAGAGCCCAAAGCTTGGGTCGTGGGTGCCAAATCGTACCCCCGGCCTGTGAGAGGAGATCTCTCCTCAACGGGACAGGCCACGGAGCCAAGCTCTGAAGCTGCATCAGCTCGGGAAACAAACTTGGTTCGGCCAGAACGGAGCTACTAGAAGCACAGAGGAACCGTTCTCCCTGATACACTTGATTACCTGTGGTAACAGCGTGATCGGAGGGAAAGCATAGAGAGGGCGGCTGGGCCAGCGCGTCCTTGTTCTTTGTGAAGCATATTGGACACTGAGCGTTGTCTTGAGACGCAAAGAGGTCGACTTCCGCTGTGCCAAAGGTGTCCCACAACAGCTGAACTGTCTGAGGATGAAGGGACCATTCCCCTGGGGGAACGTTGTCCCTGGACAGCCTGTCTGGACCCACATTCAGATGGCCTGGCACATGCGCCGCTCTCAGCGAGAGTAGGTTGCGTTGAACCCATACAAGGAGGCGTTCTGCCAGTGCATGAAGGTTTCGTGATCTCAGACCGCCCTGGCGATTTATGTAGGAAACCGCTGACATGTTGTCTGTGCGGACAAGGTGGCCCTTTAGAAGGGGAAGGAAGAACCGCAAGGCGTTCTCGACCGCCTTCATCTCTAGACAGTTTATGTGCAAGCTCTTTTCTTGACTTGACCACAGGCCAAAAGTCGGTCTGCCCTCGTAGAGGGCACCCCAGCCCGAATTGGAGGCGTCTGTCGAAACCACTTTCAGTTTCGAGATTACCCCCAGGTTTACACCTGTCTGATACCAGTCGACCGCCATCCAGGGCTCCAGAGCTGTGACACAGTTCTGAGTCACCTTGAGACGTAAACGACCGGATGCCCATGCTCGACGCGGGACCCGCATCTTCATCCAGTGCTGTAAAGGGCGCATGCGAAGCAGACCTAAACGAAGAAATTATTAAGTTGTGAATGGACTGTGTGTTTGGTATGCGTTTTTTTATAAAAAATTGCATACTTCACCTCCAATTGTCAGGGTAAGGACAACATTATTGTTTTTTAGTCTTGGAACCTATTTTATTGGACTCATTGACCACAAAAATGTACACGTTGATACCAAATTTGTCATTTTAGCTATAACAGAAGCAAATATATGGGCCTCTCAAGTATGGTCGGCGGCCATTTTTAAAAAAAATGTGCGTATATAAGATACAAAATGTGATCTCACTTGTGTCTTAGGATAAATTTATTTCTATGGCCCTAAGGTACTTCCATACCAAAGACCTTTGCATCATGACTTGAAGTCAAAAGTCACTTAACCTCCCTACTATTAGCCGAATAATAATAATAAGCTGTTATAATATTATTCCAGATAGCTGTTGTTACCATGAGTTTTCCCCATAACGTTAGATCTGTAGCTATATGACTGATTCTGGTACGTTTTATCATACTGCTGCTTCCAGTGAAGCACCAGCAAAACTAGCCTCTTCCTCTCCCTTGTACAGAACAAGAAGTACAGAACTGTACAAGGTAAATAAATGATAATAGGCAATGTTCTGACAACTTGCTAGAAACCATTTATATTACAAATTACTATTCTGTTAGCTGGGAGAAAAGCTGGAAGCTAGCTATGTAGTTGATAACATAATGTTCATGCATACCAAGTAAAAAAAAAATAGAAACATTTTCTGCATTAGCCTATTTTAAAATAAACAATATTGAAAGTGTAAGTAACGGATATTATATTTACTTGGTTATAAAATTATGTTAGAAAAACAACTATAATAACTTACCCAGCAGAATGAGCCATCATTGAGGTAGACCGTCAATCTGAATATAGTGAACTGAATATAGATCGTTTTTTTCATTATGCACGAAACGGGAGGGAGGGGCGAGCTAACTTGGTTTGTTTGGGATCTGGCTTCAAACACAAACAGAAGTGACGTCACCCACAATCGCTGATACAACCTTTAAGTATTAAAAGGCTGTATCTGTACTCTACTAGAGTATTATTTTTTTCTCCTACTTCCACTTTTACTTCAGTACATATTTTCGATGAGTTTAATACTTTTACCAGGGTTCTCAAGTCTCACACATTGGCCGTGAGACACACGCAATTCAACCAGTTCACACGCTCACACGCCACACCGTGTATTTCTCACGCTGAAAAGGCAATGCCAACCAAGTTGTCCTGTAAGCTTTATATATAACGTTGTATACGAGGCGCAGGCACACTAGGGTTGCCAACTTTCTGAAATGGAAATGCCCCCACGGAAGAAAATTTTGTTTTACTTAAACAAATACAACATATAATATTAAAAACTCATCGGCTTAGACTGCATTTGAAGAAAAATAAACACAACAGTTTTCTGTAGCCTTGTGCGAACTTATTCAATAGAATTAGACTTCTAGAATTTTCTTTCGAAAATTATATTTTTAATTTAATTTGACAACATTTTAAGGAAGTGTAGTGCAAATATCTTTATAGAATTATACTTCCATTATAGTTAACTTTTCGCCGGCTGCTCGGAGGTAGTCATTTTTACATTTGCCGCTGTTGTCACTTGTCGTCATCGTTGCTACGATACGTGACTCACAATGACTAACGACCAATTAAAAGGGCATTCTCTGATGATGTTCCAAGATCATTCCAAACCCACATTATCACTGCCAGAGCGGTAGATGGCTCTGTCACCAGGTTTGATCATGAAGCTGGCTCATCATTGAGCGAATCAAGCGATCAAGAAGACGCGCGTGCTCCCGTTCTGCCTTCCGCTCTGCTGCTTGCAGCCATAGAGAACACTTGAGATTTTTGTTTTGTGATGGAAGAAAAAGAAACACCACCTTCAACTTCGAGTGATCATGGCGGTGAGGGTGAGGAAGGAGACCACCCCTGGCCCTACTTAGAGTCAACGTTTTCATTTATCGGAGTGAAAGAATTCATATCGAATGAAGTGCTTACTCTGCCTCCCGAAAGATTGCGAAATAATGGCCTTCAAAAATTCACAGTCGAATTTGACGAAACATATCAAGGTAAGCTATATAATATACAGGTCCTTCTAAAAAAATTAGCATATTGTGATAAAGTTCATTATTTTCCATAATGTAATGATAAAAATTAAACTTTCATATATTTTAGATTCATTGCACACCAACTGAAATATTTCAGGTCTTTTATAGTTTTAATACTGATAATTTTGGCATACAGCTCATGAAAACCCAAAATTCCTATCTCAAAAAATTAGCATATTTCATCCGACCAATAAAAGAAGTGTTTTTAATACAAAAAAAGTCAACCTTCAAATAATTATGTTCAGTTATGCACTCAATACTTGGTCGGGAATTCTTTTGCAGAAATGACTGCTTCAATGCGGCGTGGCATGGAAGCAATCAGCCTGTGGCACTGCTGAGGTGTTATGGAGGCCCAGAATGCTTCGATAGCGGCCTTAAGCTCATCCAGAGTGTTGGGTCTTGCGTCTCTCAACTTTCTCTTCACAATATCCCACAGATTCTCTATGGGGTTCAGGTCAGGAGAGTTGGCAGGCCAATTGAGCACAGTAATACCATGGTCAGTAAACCATTTACCAGTGGATTTGGCACTGTAAGCAGGTGCCAGGTCGTGCTGAAAAATGAAATCAGATGGAAGCATGAAGTGCTCCAAAATCTCCTGATAGCTAGCTGCATTGACCCTGCCCTTGATAAAACACAGTGGACCAACACCAGCAGCTGACATGGCACCCCAGACCATCACTGACTGTGGGTACTTGACACTGGACTTCAGGCATTTTGGCATTCCCTTCTCCCCAGTCTTCCTCCAGACTCTGGCACCTTGATTTCCGAATGACATGCAAAATTTGCTTTCATCCGAAAAAAGTACTTTGGACCACTGAGCAACAGTCCAGTGCTGCTTTCCTGTAGCCCAGGTCAGGCGCTTCTGCAGCTGTTTCTGGTTCAAAAGTGGCTTGACCTGGGGAATGCGGCACCTGTTGCCCATTTCCTGCACACGCCTGTGCACGGTGGCTCTGGATGTTTCTACTCCAGACTCAGTCCACTGCTTCCGCAGGTCTCCCAAGGTCTGGAATCGGTCCTTCTCCACAATCTTCCTCAGGGTCCGGTCACCTCTTCTCGTTGTGTAGCGTTTTTTGCCACACTTTTTCCTTCCCACAGACTTCCCACTGAGGTGCCTTGATACAGCACTCTGGGAACAGCCTATTTGTTCTGAAATTTCTTTCTGTGTCTTACCCTCTTGCTTGAGGGTGTCAATGATGGCCTTCTGGACAGCAGTCAGGTCGGCAGTCTTACCCATGATTGCGGTTTTGAGTAATGAAACAGGCTGGGAGTTTTTAAAAGCCTCAGGAATCTTTTGCAGGTGTTTAGAGTTAATTAGTTGATTCAGATGATTAGGTTAATAGCTCGTTTAGAGAACCTTTTCATGATATGCTAATTTTTTGAGATAGGAATTTTGGGTTTTCATGAGCTGTATGCCAAAATCATCAGTATTAAAACAATAAAAGACCTGAAATATTTCAGTTGGTGTGCAATGAATCTAAAATATATGAAAGCTTAATTTTTATCATTACATTATGGAAAATAATGAACTTTATCACAATATGCAAATTTTTTGAGAAGGACCTGTATATATATATATATATATATATATATATATAATATACAACCCCAAATCAGAAAAAGTTGGGACATTTTGTAAAATGCATTAAAATCAAGAATCTGTGATTGGTTAATTCTATTTAAAATTTTTTTAACTGACAAAAGTACAAAGAAAAGTTTTCCAATGTTTTCACTGACAGGCAACGATGACCACAGACTGTTGAGCGGCTGTCTTGTATCAGACAAGATTGGGCAAATATTCCACTAGCAAAACTCCAACAATTAGTATCCTCAACTCCCAAATGATTAAAAAGTGTAATTAAAAGGAAAGGTGAAGTGACACAGTGTAAACATGTCTCTGTCCCAACTTTTTTGGGGTGTGTTGCAGCCATCAAAATCAAAATTTGTTCATATTTACAAAATACAATTATGTTGGTCAGTGAAAACATTGGAAAACTTTTCTTTGTACTTTTGTCAGTTAAAAAAAGTTTAAATAGAATTAACAAATCACAGATTCTTGATTTTAATGCATTTTACAAAATGTCCCAACTTTTTCTGATTTTGGTTGTACAAATCACACCAGCTTGAGCTATCAGTAAGCGCTAGCTAACTAGCAGCTACCCGCGGTTCATGACATGCTGGGGTGTTCACTTAACGTTAACTAGCTAGCTGTCTAAAGGCTGTGTCACGCTGAATGATGTTTTAAAAACACCTGAGGGTAAACGCAGGGCTATAGGCCTATTAATGGATTTTTTGTGTAATGTGTCATCAAGTGAGTTATCCGTTCGCGCTACCAGCATGCCCCAACATGCCTTAGTGAATGTCAACCTTGAACCTTACATTCTGTTAATCCGCTATAAGTTGCTAATGGCTTTTTAGGGCTGTGTTAAGGCTACATGCATTTTGTGATACATGTAGACTAGGCCAATTTGTGACCACATTTCTCTTCTGACTTTTTTGGTAATGAAACCAAAGTGTTGACAAATTATGGTGGATAACTGACTTTAATTGAATTAATTTAGCTTTTATCAATAGTGTGTCAGCAGTTACTACACTCACCTATAATGTTGCTCATGGTATAATTCTGTGAAGGTAAAACTATATATTTTTTGTCTCTTTTCAGAGCAAGCATGACTGCCACTTGAGTAGATACGAGGAACTCACATCTGCAAAGCGAAAGAAGAAGACTGTGATTCCCTCCCCCTCCATCAAGCAGCCCACATTAATGGGTAGCTGGACCATGATGCCCCAGAGATTTATCGACAAGGCAATCATGAAGTTTGTTGTCCAAGGACTTCAGCCTTTCAACATTGTAGAGTAAGAAACTTTCCGCGACTTTGTGTTAGACCTGGTCCCAAATAGCAAAATAATGACAAGAATCACACTCACATCTATGATTGATGATGCTGCCAAACAGATGAAGATCAAGATTACTGAGGCCATGAAAACTGTTGACCACATCGCAACAACCACTGACTGCTGGTCAGCCAGGCGCCGTAGTTTCATTGGGGTCACGGCTCACTGGATTGACCCCGAAAGTTTAAAAAGGTGGTCAGTGGCCCTGGCTTGTAAAAGATTAAGAGGCTCTCACACTTTCGACGTTCTGGCAAATGCACTTAATGATATGCATGCTGAGTATGAAATTCGGGGGAAGATAGTCAGAACAACAACGGACAATGGCTCCAACTTCATCAAAACCTTCAAAGTCTTCGGTGAAGTTGGAAATAACAATGTTCGTGCTCTAGTTCAGGAGGAAGAGAAGGAGGGAGAAGAAGCAGACAAAGATGAGGAGGAGGTAGAGTTTGTCGATGTATCTTCACTTTTGGATGAGGATGATGGTTTTGAGTTCCAGCTCCCGAAACACCAGCGTTGTGCATGCCACATTCTTAACCTAATATCCACTGTCGATGCCAGCAAGGCAGTGTCCAATGACGCGTACACGAAATTATACACTTTAACATTTGGCAAGTGCAATGCACTTTGGAATAAGTGCAAGATCCTCAATAGCAGCTGAAACTGTGGTAGATGCTTACTCCATCCAGCTTGTGCGACCGAATGCAACAAGGTGGAACTCTGTGTTCATGGCTGTGGAGAGACTGCTCAGGATAGTGAAAGAAAAGGGAGAGGCAACAATGAGAGTTTTCGGCACAGATTTGAAGGTTCCAATGCAAGTTTAAAAATGTTTCATAATGGTACTCTTTCTGTCAATCTCAATTCTGGTCCATATTGTCTACTTGTACAACATTGAATTGAATGATTAACATTGAATGATGAACTCACTATCATTGCATGATATCATGATCATGTAGCAATGCTGTTTTTTTGTCTCTTGCTGTTATATATATTATTGTCTCTTATTCTTGTCTTCATCACAGGTTTAATCCAGCTGAACTTGCATTCCTGTCAGATTATGGACAGCATTTACAGCCTGGCAGACCATAGACATTATTATTTTCAATTTTTCTAGATGACCTGATGGTACCCTAGACTACCTCCACTATGCTTGATAGACAGCTTAAAGCATTGGTCTTGCGTCTGAGGTGGTGAAATTGTAGATCTGTATAGAGTGAAAAGGGGTCTTGAAGGTAAGCTACCAAACCCACGTCATGCCATACCCTGCGGAAAGCACTTGGTTGGGGCCAGTTTCCTATCCCCCAATCAAGTGCTGTCCACAAAGTATTGTGTGGGTATGGGAGCCTTCCTCCTTAGCCTAGTAGTATGCCAGCCAAGGATTAGTCTTTAGCCCTAGAAGAGCGAGACTGAATACATTCAATTTTGAAAACCAACTACTTTTGAGGATAAACAAAAGGTTTCTAACTTCCTAAATATGACTGCTTTATTTATACCAGTTTAAGAAGGGAATAAGCTGTGGATAAAAAAAGCACAAGCAGGGAAGAGAGGGGAGGGATGCTTTAAAGGGAGAAGGGCATACTTGATCTGTTTTTGTTTACAAAGAGTTAAGCTCAGTGTTTTTAGGTGCTCTAATCACTTTTGTTTTTACATAAGAAGTACTTGTATGTGGCCACTTTGGCCTACTGGCTAAACATTTGAAATAAACAATATGACGTTCAAACTTTTGACTGCTTTCTTTAATAACTACATAACACAATACTTGTACTTTTACTTTCAGTACTTTAGTACATTTTAAAATAAACTACTTGCAATACTTAAGTACAAAAATGTTGAATACTTTAGTGCAGTGGTTCTTAACTCCAGTCCTCGGGACCCACTGCTCTGCACATTTTGTATGTCTCCTTATTTAACACACCTGCTTCAGATCATCAGCTTGTTAGGAGAGACTCTATGATCTGAACTGAGTGTGTCAGATAAGAGAGACATACAAAATGTGCAGAGCAGCGGGTCCCGAGGACTGGAGTTGAGAACCACTGCTTTAGTACTTCCACTTAAGTATGGTGCTTAAAGAGCACTTCATCTTCTACTCAAGTCACTTTTTTGATAGAGCACTTGTACTTTTACTCAAGTCTGGGACTCTAGTACTTTATACATCTATGTAAAATTTGTGGAAAAAGACAAAAAAATTCAAGATGTTTTCAACTTTAACTTTGAATCAATTCTGTAGAATGGCCCATAAAGCCTATTTGAACAGAATTTGTTTCCAGGTATGACTATGTACTAAAAATGTGCTTTTGACTTTCATTTATATTTGGATTATATTGTTTTATATAAATAAATAAATAAATGTGTTTTTTATCCTCGCATTCTTTCTTGTGGTACCCTCTCAGTGACATACCTGACTGAAAGGCTCATTATGCGGGTCATTGTCTTCTCAGGTGTGAATCATTAGTCATGATCATTCACGCCCCCACACATATTGCGAAGGTATACACTCGAGTCAAGATAATATTTATCTTGTTTATATTGTTTCACTTTCATGTTGAGAAAAACAATAATATTAACATGCTCGAGTAGAAAACGGGCTGCCGCTGACAGACGTTGCAGGGACACAGTGACAGATAACAAAGTTTCTAACAGCACTTCGCGTTTTCTGTTAAGGACTGCTTCTTTAACGAAACTTAAAGGAAGCATATGTGTCAAAATCATTTTGCTATCAGTTAAGTAATCATCTCGCTCACTCGGATTCAGCTGCGCTACTGCAGTCGTCAATGCAGTGATGGACAGCTGTCTTTCCTCATTCGACTGCTGTTTGGATTTCATGTGATTTCTCATTGTGGTGGTGATATTAAAACTCAGTATCATTAATTAATTTGATTAAAAGTAATTCCATTTTGTAATATCATTTAGTAAGATCATTTTCATCCAAGTAATTCCAAACTTCACGAGGCTGACGACGACATGTGATCAAATACAATCAACACGCTCCACAGCGCCAAACAGTGTATTTAATTATAATTGCGAGTAAGTGATTGGGATTTATCATGGATTCACAGCATTTACTGCCAGCAAAGCAACATAGTAAAATTCGAATAGTATTTTATTTTTGCGAATAATAATTACAGATAGAATATTCCTTTACTGACACTCTGCTCTGGTGCATCAAATCAAGCACTCAGTGGTAATCACAGGTAAACTGTCTGACCAGTCAGGTGTTTGTCATGAGAAGTGTACCACAAAAGAGCTATGGTTTGCAGACAGGTATAAGAGTTGTTGTTACAAATACGTCTTTTGAATATACTTTGTGAACTCATTGTCCCTTTAGCTCAGAGAGGTTTATTTTCCCTCTTCAATAAGTTTGGTCAATTGTTTTGTTTATTGGTCTAATTCTGGTTTCTCTTTCTAATAAACCTTGCATTGGGTCAGTCATTCAATTTATTATCTTGTGCTTCATTCCCACCCTTCTGAATTATTTTGTACTGATAAGTTATCACAAACTAAGACTGTTTAGTTGTGCTATCTTACAATCAGAATATAAATGTAAGGTGTGGGCCGATAATGGTTAAAACTTAAAGTGGCGATGAGTTCTTAAAATATATGGAAGGGGTCTTGAAAAAGGTCTTAAAAGGTATTAAATTTAATTCCATGATTCCTGTATATACCCTGTATTGCCTTTCCAAACAAAATGTGTCTTACAAAATTCAAATCGATCCCACTTTATAGTACTATATACTTACATTGAAATTAATAATTTGATACATTGGACGTATTGTGTACATACATTTTTTTACATTGTACTTGTGTTTTGAAAATACCTGCATGTAATTAGAGCTGTAATAAATGTATGTAATTACATTTGTAATTACACTGGTGACCCTTCCCTTACACCTTTACCCACCCTTAAAGATACACATACCACCACACCAGCCCCTAACCTGACCCGTATCACACCTCAAAAGCAGCAAAAGTGTTTTATAATACAACATGAACACAATAAGTACATTGTACTTATTTTTCGATGTAAGTACATTGTACTTAAAGCCACTTAATATAAAGTGGGACCTTTAAATCAATGTATTGTTTTATGTGAATGATTAGCACGGATGATTTTCAGATCATTTTGAAGCAAAAATTCTAGGCGACAACATCCATTAGTTCAAAGTATTGTGGACACATATTTAGTATGAGTTTTGTTGCCTTACTTCAGAAACTTGATTTTTTTTTATTAATAACCACGCATAAACATTATTCTCTCAAAAATACAAACATGTACATGTTGCTCACATATTATGGTAGCCCTGTTTGTGCTAAATAGAGTGTAATGACAACTTTGCCATTAATATGTTTATAAGCAACTGAAAAAAGCACAAATGTCAGGGCATGTCAAAACATCTCAGGGACTCCAAAAACACCTTAGACCCCAGAGGGTTAATACAAAAAACAAAAAAAAACAAAGATGAACCTATATTTAATTTCTACAGTGAACAAATAGTGTTATTTTACATTTAGGCAGCTTGTAGGATAAGTGTGCCGCATAAAGTGTGAGTACCAAGCAGCATCTCCAGGTGCTCCCTTGAGAACCAGACCAAAAAGTTTATTATAACAACATCTCCAATATTGCTCTATTTATATTATATTGAATTACAATGTTATTGTAACGCAGAGTGAACTTGGATCCAAATGCAATAAGATCATAAACAAAAACAAAACACAGACCAGGGAACCGAGAACAGAATGAGGCACACCAACCATACATCCATGTAAGACAAGACCTGACAAAGAACACAGCAAACACAGGGGTTTAAATACACGGGGGCAAACAAGCTTAACAAGACACACGACACACCTGGGGAAGACAAATCAACATGAAAAACTACAAAGAACTACAAAAAATGGCACAAGACAGGAAATAACAAAAGTCCACACAAGACAAGGGAACACGAGACAGCAATCATGACAGTTAAACATGTTATTGATTAAATCATTTATTTTGATTAAAACATACTTTTTATAAGCTAATAATGCTATTTTATTCCACAAAACGAACTAATTTATGCCGTACTACACTTCACTTCCTTTGCATGTATTTAAATTATTATTATTATAATTATCAATCATGTTTAATTATTAAAAATATAATGGTTTCATTTTGTATTCTACATTTAATTATAAAGTTTGCAAAATGTCAATATTTCTTACAAATTACAATTTTATACCACAAAACTATTTACTTTCTGCCATACTACACTTCTTTTGCATGTTATAGATTTAAGAATTTTATTTTTTTATTTTGTATTGTACACTTTTTTGGTTTCATTTTGTATTGTACATTTTTTGGTTTCATTTTGTATTGCACATCTCAGTATGAAGATTACAAAATTGGGATTTTCCCAACTGGGATGTCACAATTGGGAAAATCCAAGTCCAGCCCAATCCAAAGTTTATAAAATGGATCTAGCTGGATGAAGACCTTATATGACTGAACTGAGCAAAGCAGAGGTAAGAGACTGACTAAACTCACCTCTATATTAATGCTAATCTAACTGAAGTCTTATCTGTCTATGTAGCGATCACACTTTACTTATGGAGATCTTATTGAGTGTACGATAAGCTGATTTGGATAAAAGCATTTTCTAAGTATTGTTCAAATATGTTTATGTGTTCAGCTCTGTAATCATGGAGCTTATTCTTGTTGTGCTGGCTTTGGTGCTTTTGGTGAATGAGGCCCAGGCGAAGTGGTACAACTTCCCAGGAGAAGCCATTGAAGGTCACTTATTTTTCCTTTTTACCTCCATTTAACTTGAGACATGCTCTAAGTTGAGTCAAATTGTTGGCATATTTGAACTACTTTCACCGTTTCTTGTAGGTGCAAAGGACATGTGGAACGCCTACCAGGATATGAAGGATGCCAACTGGAAGAACTCAGACAAGTATTTCCATGCACGTGGGAACTATGAGGCTGCAAAAAGGGGTCCAGGAGGCATGTGGGCGGCCAAAATAATCAGGTACATACAAAATCATACTGACTGTGGCAGATTTGATTACTCTATTCCTGATAAGCACTTAAATTAAGCAAGAATGACTTCTCCCTCACACTCTACAATGAAACAGCAGCTCATTGTGCTATTAGAATGGATGTTTAAATGATTTTGGGGAATTTCGAATCATAATATGTTAATGATGTGTGCAGTGATGTAAGAGAGGCTCTTCAGGATTTCAGTGATAGTGGCAACTCTGATTCTGAAGCTGACCAGAAGGCCAATCACTGGGGGTGTAACGGTGGAGACCCCAACCACTACAGACCCGAAGGCCTTCCCGATGAGTTCTGAAAACAGAAAACCTCTGAAATCGTCAGTGCTTCCAGGATCTTTTTTTTCTTTTGTTGCTCTAAAATTGCTAGATAAAATTTTGCATAACAAATATAAAACCAAACACTCTCTTTCCCTCTCTTTTTAGATCTTGAGGATTATCATTGACTAAATCTGCATTCCCTAGTGAAAAAATTGTATACTTAAGCACAATTTATTCGTATGTACTTTGTATAACTAAATATATTTGTGGCCCACTATAAATTGGTTTACTTAAAGTCTGTTAAATTGGAACAACTAATTTTGTACTAAATGCATTTTAGTTGTCCAAAAGTTTAACTTAAGTTGTATTTAATATACTTCTTTGTGCTAGTGTGTATGTGAATTTCTTTCACCATTTCAAACTGACTATATGTTGTTTATTTGTCTAAAGACTATTGTCTTTATTTGTCAGAATTACATATCTTTACTTTTGTAATTACTTTCTATATGTATGTAAAGGTGATATGCAACCATGCAAAATTGTGAAAAGTGCTATAGAAATAGTTTTGAAAATTGAATTAAACAACACCTGATATTCAAAGTGTTGTTAAATTATTGAAAAGGTAAAGGTCATATATATATATATATATATATATATATATATATATATATAAAACATAAAAATATATATTTTATTTTTTTTGCAACTCAAAACATTTCCTGAACTTTTATCTATACTATGTGCCCACAGCATGTTCCTTCTGTTTGTTGCACATGGATGTACTGCGCAGAGGACTGAGTTGTTCTCCTGTCTTTGTTTTTTCCTGCGTGTGCGTAATTGCACCACGTAAGTGCCTTTGTTTGATACTTAATATTGTTCTGTATTTCTTAAGTTTGTCTTAAAGGTGTTTATTTTTAAGCCTGCTATATTTCCTGCTTAGGCATTGTCTTTAGTTATTTAGATGTATATTTGATTAATTTTATAGTATGAGTAGATGCCTCATATATTGTTTTTTGTAAACTAAAACGCTGTATTCCTATGTTCCTTTGTAGAAACCACACGCACACGCGCACTTACACACCTACATACACACATATGCTATACCTGCTTTGATGAGAAATAGAGACTTTGATACCTGAGTGACTAGACTGGACCTGTTCTTACCGACAGCCCCATTCGCTTCAAGTTAGCTACCTAAGCATCCCCTTACTCCTTTTCAACAACCTATACAAAAATGTATTTAAAATACATTTATTTCATACTTAGTATACTACAAATCCATTAACGTATTTACTGACATCGCTTGAGGCTTACTGACATAAATATTATGATTAGACTTTATATGGCAGATGGTCAGGTAGGGGGGAAGTTAGAAAATACACAAAGGACCAAAGATCCTGTAGTAAATACACGACTATGCCACCTGGAATACACCAGGAAATAACAGCCCTACACAAGGGCACACAGTTCCCTTTCGTTGTCACTCCGAGTTACGTCGGATGACGACGAATGGGGTTTCGCTTAGAAAGCCTTACGACTTCGAGTATTACAAAATGAGCCAATGGCAAAGAAATGCCATGGGTCTGCGGAATTTGCATAGCGTATCTCCGCCTTACCTCGTGGGTATAAAAGGAGGACGCCTGCAACATGCAGATATGTTTTCGCTTCGGAGCCAAGAGTATCTCTTCACTCCACAGCCATTCCTGACTTCACTCTACGAGACGAACCATTCTCCGGTGTTGGTGTGACGGCGATCTGCAGCGAGTTCACATTGCCTGCTGATCTGTGCAGTGATCTGCCAGTGAGTGTGTTTCTCCCTGCTCGCTTCAACATCGTGGAGTTTTTTCCTCTCACAAAAGAGCTCGCACGCGGCACGTCTTTTTAAAGACGGCTCGCTCGTGCATTTCTGGTTGCGGTTGACTCATTTCCGATTTTGATGGGCACATTCTCTGCTCTGCGTGCTTGGGCTTGATCACGCTAGAGCAGCGTTTGTGGATGACTCACGTTCTCCCCGCGGGAACGTGACCATCGTGTTCATACAGTCGAGACTCAATGATCTCGTTAGAGAGTGAGTCCCCTCATCCACACCCCGATCTAACACTCTCCACGTGAGGTGCTACTTCGGCTGGTGGCCAGGGTGACCTGAGGGTGATGGTGTGGAACAAAGGCGCCGACTATCCGTCCGTGCCCCACGCCCCCCTCTTTACTGACGCAACCCGTGAATGATCATGGGACGCCCGCGGGCCCGTCTTCGGACCCCCCACGGGTTTCCTTTGACGTTCCAGAATCGGATCTGTTGTCCATCGCAGCATCACAGATTTGACAGTGCTGCCACTTTCGGGTGTGCATATGGCATTTGTCGAGTCAGATCCTGAGATGATGGCCATGCTTTCCCGGGCCGCCGCGAGCGTCAGACTAGAGTGGAACCTTCCACCCTGTCCTGTGCGCTCGCTGCTGCACGATTGTTTTTTGGGTGTGGCCGGTGACACCTGTCGGCGTCCACTCCAATACCTTTCTTCCCGGATGTGCATCAGGAGATCTCGAAATCCTCGAAGACCCTGTCTTCCAACGATCCTTCGTTGATCTTCTCCGCCCTTCCTCCCCTCCACGGGGCCGCTGCCCATAGGTACACTGGGGTCCCCCGGTTGAACGCTCTGTTGTGATACTAAAATAACTGTGTCCTCAGAGTGCTTCTTCTCGGCGCGATCCTAAGCACCCTTCCGAAGCCTGTAGTTTTTCGTCTACAATTGTGGCGAAATCCTATAGCACCCAGGACAGGCAGCCGCCTCACTGCATGCCATGGCCATTCTGCTGGTCTACCTGGCCCAGGTGCTCATGGACATGCAGGAGGGTAGGACTGACCCAGAGCTCTTCATCGAGCTGCGCGCCGCCACTGACCTTGCTCACCGAGTGACGAAAGTGGCCGCACGCTCCCTGGGTCAGGTGATGTCCACCATTCAAGCCTGTGGCTTAACCTGTCCGATGTGCAGGATGTCCGGCGGACCCGTCTGCTCGACACCCTCATATCCCAGGTCGGCCCTTCGGCGGTGCGGTTGAGGGCTGTACAACGGTTCTCAACCGCCCATGAGCAGACTGAGGCATATTCTGTCCCGACGGCCCTGCCGTCCTGTCATATCCCTCAGTCTGCCCACCGCCGAAGGCACCCTCCTGCGGCTCCCACCCCGTCCGTTCACCCGGGCTGGTTCTGGAGGCCGCAGGGGGATGCCACTGTCCTCTCCAGCCCCGCCCCCCGCTATACGCCGGGTTAAGCGGCGCTCTTGAGACGGGCTGCTCAGAGATGGGACTCAGTTCTTTCCAGGAGCTGGTAGCAGGGCCACTCCTTTTCCCGGTGGAGGGCCGGGGAAGAATCCTTATTCTAAGAAAGAACTGACTCTCCCATCTCTGAGCACACAGAGTTCTCGGACAACACGGTGCGCCGCCCCTGAGCCGTGCACCCCTCGTCCCCAGCTGTCTCAGAGCCGGATGACAGTGTGTGCCGTCCCCGGACCGTACCGCTCTCATCCCCCTCTGTCACCAGACCCCTGGCAGGGCAGACCCCCGCGGAACGCTGGTCCTTCCCTGGCCTCCTCTGTCAGGGTGTGGTTATGACCGTGCCCCCACACCGGGCCGCTATGCCGTCCACGTCCGGGCCGGTCATTCCACCTCGCGTGACTCCGCTGGCACAGTTGTTGGGAGCCTGGCTAGAGCTTCCCAATCTGTTCCGCTGGGTCGCGCGGACCATCAGCTCGGCTATGCAATTCAGTTCGCACGGTCTCCTCCCCGCCTCTGGGGAGTCCGCTCCAATATGGTCGGTGGCTATGCCCCTATCATGAGAGCGGAGGTTGCTACCCTACTGGGGAAGGGTACGATCGAGACTGTCCCTCCAGCCGGACCTCATTGTCCCGGAGAAATCCGGTGGATTACGGCCAATCCTTGACCTGCGCATCTGAACTGCCCCTTCACAGGCTGCCGTTCAAGATGCTCCTGGCCAAACGCATTTCCGAATGTGTGCGGCCACAGGATTGGTTTGCAGCGATCGACCTGAAGGACGCCTACTTTTATGTCTCCGTCCTCCTTCAACTCAGACCGTACCTACGGTTTGCTGTCAGGGGGCGCGCATATCAGAACGCTGTTCTCCCATTCGGGCTGGCCCTGTCTCCTCGCGCCTTCACAAAGGTTGTTGAGGCAGCCCTTGTTCCTCCATGGGAAGACGGGGTTCGCATCCTAAACTATCTCGCGACTGGCTGATCCTGGCTCACTCTCGAGACCAGGCTTGCGAACACAGGGACCTAGTGCTCCGGCACCTAGCCCATCCGGGCCTTCGGGTCAACTGGGAGAAGAGCAAACTTTGCCCCGTGCAGAGGATCTCTTTTCTCGGTATGGAAATTGACTCGGTCGCCATGTAAAAGGCGCAGCTTACGAGCGAGCACGCGCAGTCACTGCTGACTTGCCTGAGACAGTTCGAGGGCAAGAGTGCGGTTCCACTGAAACTTTTTCAGAGGCTCCTGGGGCATATGGCATCTGCAGCCGCGGCAACGCTGCTCGGATTGCTTCATATGAGACCGCTTCAGCTTTGGCTTCGCGACCGAGTCCTGAGGTGGGCATGGCAACACGGCACCTTCCGAGTACCAGTTACTCCGACCTGCCGTCAGACCTTCACCCCGTGGTCGAACTTCAGTTTTCTACGGGCCGGAGTGCCCCTGGAATGAGCTTCCCGGCATGTTGTTGTAATGACAGATGCCTCCACCACGGGCTGGGGCGCCATGTGCAATGGACGTGCTGCCGCGGGCTCCTGGACAGGACCCCAGTCGGTTCAGCTGATTTGGGACCAGTTCGGGGACGCACAGATGGATCTCTTTGCCTCTCACGACTCGACCCATTGCGCCCAGTATTATTCCCTGACCGAGGGCACGCTCGGCATGGATGCTCTGGTGCACAGCTGGCCGCAGGACCGCAAATATGCGTTTCCCCCAGTGAGCCTTCTTGCGCAGACCTTGTGCAAGGTCAGGGAGGAGCAGGTCATTCTGGTTGTGCCACACTGGCCCACCCGGACCTGGTTCTCTGAACTAGTACTCCTCGCGACAGCACCTCCCTGGCCGATCCCTCTGAGGAAGGACCTCCTTTCTCAGGGACGGGGCACCCTATGGCACCCTCGTCCCGATCTCTGGAACCTCCACGTGTGGCTCCTGGACGGGTCGAGGCAGGTTTGAGTACCCTACCACCACCGGTGGTGGCTACCATCACTTCCACTAGAGCATTGTCCACGAGACATGCCTATGCGTTGAAGTGGAACCTCTTCGTCAACTGGTGCTCTTCTCACCGAGAAGACCCCTGGAGATGTTCGATCAGTGTCGTTCTTTCCTTCCTACAAAATGGGTTGGAGCGAAGGCTGTCTCCCTCCACCCTAAAAGTCTATGTCGCCGCCATTGCCGCACAGCACAACTTTGTTGAAGGTAAGTCCTTGGGAAGGCACGACTTGATTGTCAGGTTCCTGAGAGGAGCGAGGAGACTGAATCCTCCTCGCCCTCCTCTCGTTCCCTCTTGGGACCTCTCAGTGGTGTTAACTGCCCTGCAGAGTGCTCCCTTTGAGCCTCTGCAATCAGTGGAGCTTAAGTTCCTGTCAATGAAGACAGCGCTCCTGGTTGCACTGGCCTCCATCAAGAGGGTAGGGGACCTGCACGCATTCTCCGTTTGACGAAGCGTGCCTGGAATTCGGGCCGGCTTACTCTCACGTGATCCTGAGACCCCGGCCTGGATATGTGCCCAAGGTTCCTACCACTCCCTTTCGGGACCAGGTGGTGAACCTGCAAGCGCTGCCCCTGGAGGAGGCAGACCCAATCTTGGCACTGCTCTGTCCAGTACGTGCTCTCCGCACCTATGTAGACAGAACGCAGTGTTTCAGGACCTCAGACTAGCTCTTTGTCTGCTATGGTGGGAAGCTGAAGGGAAATGCTCTCTCCAAGCATAGGTTGTCTCACTGGATAGTGGACGCCATTGCTTTGGCATACCAACAGCAAGGTCGACCGTGCCCCCTTGGTGTGACTGCCCACTCCACCCGGAGTGTGGCGTCCTCTTGGGCTCTAGCGCATGGCGCCTCGCTAAAAGACATCTGTAGAGCTTCAGGCTGGGCGACACGGAACACATTCGCCAGATTCTACAATCTCTGAGTGGAGCCAGTGTCCTCTCATGTACTCGCTTCAACCAGCTAGTACTGGACCCGCTCAGGTGTCTTCGCTTGCTCGCCATTCCACTCCACGGGCTGGATACGTGCGATATTCTCCTCAGGTAAGCTTCCCCGAAAGCCCTGAGTTCCTCCAGCACTGTTGACGTCGGCGCCAGTGTCTATTGCCTGCGCGTCGGCTAGGTGCCTCCCGTGTGCATGGTCCCTCCTCTGAGCGACTCCCACATGTGTATTTCCACTGTAAGCCTCTCTGAGCATGTGTCTTTCCCTTGGCAAGCCACCTTGCCACCCCTGGGGTTGAAGTATTCCACCTGCGGCTGGACACCCCAGTGTTCTCCATATGCATCCCTCCGGGTCATATGTGTATTCTCTAAGTCCCCCCCATCCCCCCCGCCCCGGGGTTGGCAATAATTGCATATTTCCTCTAAGCTATGGGATATGCTCCCCAGTGTACCTCGGTATTCCTGTGCTAAATAGGAGTCCTTCGTCCGTGCTAGTCTCACGACAGGGATCTCAGATTTACGCAGGGCACTGGAAGACAGCTGTGAAGGTGGCGTGATTAGACTGGTAACCCCATTCGTCGTCATCCGACGTAACTCGGAGTGACAACGTAAGGGAACGTCTCAGTTACGTATGTAACCCTCGTTCCCTGAGTAGGGAACAGAGACGTTACGTCTTCCTGACACTTTCCGCTGTACCGCGGGGATCGCCTGAGTTCAGTCTCGGCTTTTCAGTGAAGAAACATATCTGCATGTTGCCGGCGTCCTCCTTTTATACCCACGAGGTAAGGCGGAGATACTCTATGCAAATTCCGCAGACCCATGGCATTTCTTTGCCATTGGCTCGTTTTGTAATACTCGAAGTCGTAAGACTTTCTAAGCGAAACCCCATTTGTCGTCATCCGACGTAACGTCTCCGTTCCCTACTCAGGGAACGAGGGTTACATACGTAACCGAGACGGTTCGTTGCCAAAGGCAGGGTGAACTAGGAGACGTGAACTGAATTATTAATTTTTTTTTTATACAAAATGAATTTAAAAGATTCAAACAGTACTCTAATGCCACGGAGTCTCAATAAATAATCACTAAACAATACCAAATGACACATTCACTAAAGATACAAAAAGAAGGAGATGGCCAGCAGAGGCCGGCCCTCCAATTTCCACCACACACACACTTGTGAAAGCAATACAAGCACAGCACTCCATGTGAACACAACTGATAATCACGGCCGACCCTTCCCGATTCGACAAACAGCAGCTGTAATACTAACCCAGTGAATACTTCACTCAGAGAAGCTGTCAATCTCACCTGTCAATCATGATCACTCCCGTTTTTATAGTATCAAATAACTAACTAAAACCAAATTTATTTAAAGCACAAACTCTACAACTAGCAGAGTATCTTGATGTAACCCAAGTAGTAATAATGCATAAGAATGTATTAAAAAACTAGGTATAAAAATAATACCAATTGCTATTATGTATGCATGTATACTTAACCATGTAAAGGGGGTTTGTCTACAGCCTTTTTACTTATATGTGTATGTTAAGAAGAACTATTAAACTGTGGTGTGTTGTATTAAATTTATATTAAGAAGCCTATAAAGGAGTGATCCAGCTCTCAGATTTAATCAAAATATCTTAATTCGTGTTCCGAAGGATGAACGAAGGTCTTATGGGGTTGCAACAACATGAGGGTGAGTAATTAGGGGAGAGAGGGGTTGGTTGGCACACTTTTCACTCTCTGTCATATTTCTCACTCATGCTGTATGTTAAAATAGTCTAACCAGTAACAACTGAAAGGTTAAGATCTCAGCCACTCAACAGATACATTTAATGTTCACAAATGATTCCTAAAAATGTTTTATTCATCATTAAAGTGATGTTGTGCACTTGCGCCAACCAGCCCCAGTATGGGGTTTAGTTGGCACATGCAATGGGGTTGGTTGGCACAGATGCTATAGTTACAAAGAATGAGGTGACAAATATTAAGAACTTGACCATTTAATTCAAACCAGATGCAGAATAACATTCAACTGAATTTATACCCATTTTTAACCAAACCAAAAACAAATACAGTTTGTATAGTATACAGGTGCTGGTCATATAATTAGAATATCATCAAAAAGTTGATTTATTTCAGTAATTCCATTCAAAAAGTGAAATTTGGATATTATATTCATTCATTACACACAGATTTATATATTTCAAGTGTTCATTCCTTTTAATTTTGATGATTATAACTGACAACTAATGAAAACCCCAAAATCAGTATCTCAGAAAATTAGAATGATTTTAGTTTTATTTATTATACAAAGCCTTTTGCCGATTTTTCGAAAATAACTACATATATAAAGAACTATATCGTTACCTTGAAATAAATTAGTCATACCGTGAAACAGACTTTTGATCATACAGCCATGTCTGGTATTAATAATTTTTATAATCAACTGTATGTTATTTGTCATATTAAATTAGATGTTTGCTCATATGTATTGACACTAGTTAAGGAGATCAGAGAGAGATCACCTGCACTTTTTCTAAAGGACGAGGTAAACCATTTAATAGCAATGGTTATTACCTGGTTTCTTATCTTAGAGTCAATGTTAATTATTATTTTAATTAATATTACTAGAGATTTAAAACATTTTAGTAATACTTATAGTAGTAAAACTTTGTGGTGATTCCTATTGAAACTTTTTTACAGATCTGTGGAGTTTTCTTGTATCTGTATCGTCAACCTCCTGTGGAAGTTCAACATAAAAGTACACCAAAAAAAAGAAGAAAATAAATAAAAGACTCTTTCGGACAAGCTGGATGAACAGGTACTCTTTTAAGATCCTTTAATATATTCAAAATACTGCAGTATTAACAGCTTTCTGAATAAAACCATTAATGCAAGTTTGCATATTTCATATTTTCATATCTATATAATTACATTTGTTGTCCAATTTAATGTTATTGTGTCACAGTGTCTGGTTTATGTTCCCTGGTGTCCACTAGAGGTCCTCTTTCCCCACGGTGTCATTCACATTTGGAACTGCATTCCCCACAATCCTTGTCTGCGCTCATCACTGTTCATTGCACTCAGCTGTTCCCCATCATGATTGTCTTGTTCTGTGTATAAATACCCTGCCTGTTTAGTGTTTGTTACGGAGTCCTTGCATTTATCACGCCACTTCTGATGTCCTGTTTTCCTTGCATTTATCACGCCACTTCTGATGTCCTGTTTTCCTTGCTTCTTGTTTTGTTTCCTGTGTATGTTGGATTGCCTTTGGATTTTGACCCTTGCTTGGACTTGTTTACGATTTTGGATCACCCTCAAATAAACTACTGCTTTTGGATCTTGCCTTTTGTTTCCTGAGTGTGGATCGTGACATATTGTGTTGCAAAATCTCATGTAAAATATCACTTTAAGAAAACTTTTACTTTAGTTAACCCTGAACTGTTCTAAACTATTATGACTTTCTTTCTCCTGCAGAACACAAAAGGAGAAATTTGGAACAAATTTCAGTCATTTACGTACAGTGACATTTGATGTGTTTTTAAGGCCTTTTTGCATTCATTCAAAACGGTGTCTCAATACATGCAGGGACCAGTGGCGTTTTGCAGTACTTCAGAGGTTAATCAGCTATGAGATTCTACTTTGAATGAACACATATAGAGAGGAAAATAGTCAGTAAATAACTTCATAATATCAGTTATCAATATCATAAACTTCAAAATAATATCAGTCTGTTTTTCATTCAGTTGTGTCAATTGGGAAACAGTTCATGTTTTGTAGACACATTTTTTGATGCCACTGTATGTAAAAGAGCAATCTGTACATTCTTTTAAAAAATCTTTGTTATGGACCAAGTCATATGGATTTGGAATTACATGAGGGAGAGTAAAAGATGAAAGAATTATGATTTTTGGGTGTGCTGTACCTTTAACTCCCAAAGCTGGTTGAGATCCCTATATAAAATGATTAAGAGTTGAGGTCATAGTGCATCTGCAGATTTAAAAAAACATTAACCACATTACCACATGTAGGAAAAGAACAGATCTTGAGGGACTGCCACTTTTCCTGCACGAAAACTACAAGTTTACTCAAGATGCGTCTGGTAAATTACCATTTTCATACCCTATTCTTGGTAATTTTTTAAACTAAGTATTGGCTGGAACAGTTTGTTATGTTTCGTGGTGCGGGTCAGCCCAGTTTGTTTTTGTTGCCGTTTGTGGAGCCTGTGGTGTCTGCAGAGACCGCGTTTTTTTTACAATGTGTTCAGGGGACAGGCAGCTAGCGGATAGTGAGGAGATGTTTTCTGTATGTGACATCACTTGTGTTATGTTATCTGACTCATGTTATGGTCTGTCTCTTATTTAATTAAACTATTTAAATATATAATTAATCAATATAGATAATAGGCCCATTTGTGTTCAGCTAACTAAAAATACTTTGTTCTGTTATTCATTAGTTAAACATGACTATTTATGTTTTGGCACCTTATGATTTTAACGTAATCTTTTGAGATGCGTGGACTTCAGTCCCTGTTTGGTGAGTTTACTCAAAATAGAACTTGTGATAAATTGCCTTATTTTTTTAAGTTGACCCAACTTTTTTTTTTTTACAGTGTACAAATAAATGTGAATTGAATTGAATTGTTGAATGAGTCTCATAATACAAGTTCTTGAGGCTTTAGTTGATCTTTGCTGAAGTTGTAATGATGAGAGAAAGAAGTTGCAGAAGTTCTTGGATGAATGGAAAGACAAGGCCGCCGCCTGGCGCAAACTTGGGGGTCCTTCAGCGTGGGTCACGTCAGAATTTTTCTTGGGATTAATTTGATTGGATAAATTGTTTGTCTGATCTGTCCCAATCCATTAGCATGCTAAAGATATTTTGAGAGCAATGCACAAGGTTAAGATTTAGTTTATACTACTTACATCGAATCTACTTATTCTGCATTGACAGAAAAAAACTGCATCATCCCAGAAACAGCAACACAATACAATCTGATCATTTGTGAAGCATAACATTCAATTAATTTAGTATAACATAAATCAGATTTAGCTTTTTATTCTTTTCTTTTTTTATTTGTCAGACCTGTTAAAAAATATGTACCATACATCATGCATACAATGAAGATAAAGGCCAGTTTAAAGTATTTTAAAGTGTCAAAATGAATGCAGAACATTTGACAACAAAATCAAAAATGATAGTTGATAGATAAAGAGTTTAAAAAGTTGTGATTAAGTACAGTGCATTAACATTTAAATATGAAGATTTATTTCATTTACAGAATTTTTAATGAAAGTAATTGTTTACATTACTGAAAAGGACCCCAGGACCATATGATCTTTATTTTTTTCTGTTTACAGATTTATATTTTTCCAAATGCTCTGAAAGCACTTCTCCTGTGGGAACCTTACTGGTGATCTCTGCATTCTTCCTGACTTCCATTAAAGATTGAATGTGATCTTGAAATCCAGACTTGGCTTCTTGTTTCTCAGACTCAATCATCAGATCAATGTAGTCAGGGGTGGACAGAGGATTGGGCTATTTCCTGCAGACGCTCCAAGGACTTTTGAGATTTTTCTATTAGTCCGCCCACAATATTCTGGACAAACTCAAGCTCCATTTCAAGCTCTCTTCAACTATATTATCTTTAGACATGACCTGTCCATGTGGATTTCCAAATCACTTTTTTAAATCCTGACAAGTTTCCTTTCTCTTTATGATTTCCTTTCAAATCATTTCAAAACTAAGTTAAGGTATGATAAATGTCCTGACTGTTAAACAAAAATAGAACACCAAAAGTAAAAATATATATGCATTTTAAATGTATTTATTGGTACAATGCTTAGATTGTCAACTTTACTTTTTTTTTTCATGCAAAATGAATGACTAGCATCAATGAAAGTAAAATTACATAATTCCAAAACAGTATTTTTATACAATCTGCTAATTTGTGATACATAACATTCATGTATCAAGCTGTTAGGCAAAATCATACAGGTATGTATTATACATCAAACCAAGAATGAAGATAAAGACCATTTTTAAGGTAAAGTATTTTTAAGTATACCGTATTTTCCGCACTATAAGGCGCACCTTCAATGAATGACCTATTTTAGAACATTTTTCATATATAGGGCGCACCGGATTATAAGGCGCATAGATACTGCAGTCAAACGTTTGACTGGGTTTGCGTTATGCATCCACTAGATGTGCTAAAGGGAATGTAGCGAGTGCGCGGCGCCGGAGGCGAGCCGTTTATTAGTAAAGCGTGAGCGCGCTGGGGCGGGCCCGTAACTTACATTCGCAGCCTGACTCATATGAGTATTCATGTGCGGCGACTCGCTGACAGCAACAGCTGGCTGTTTTGAATGAGACGACCCGGATACTGTGAACGGGGAGCGCTTTATGAACATTCTGTGACGCGCGAGCAGCGCCGGGGACAGTGTCTGTTCGTGTGTAAACACGAGCGCGAGTTTGCAGGCGAATTTAATAACGCAGAGCGTTATTAACCAATTGATCCAATTAACCAACTGATCCATATATAAGGCGCTCTGGATTATAAGGCGCACTGTCGTTTTTTGAGAAAATTAAAGGCTTTTAAGTGCGCCTTATAGTGCGGAAAATACGGTAATAAAAATGCATGCAGAGCATATTACCACAAAACCAAATGTTTTTGTTTATAGCTGTAGTAATTGTAGATAAAAGGTTAAAAGTTTTACTTGAATGCAGAGCTTACTTTTTCTTGAACATAATTCTTTGCTTTACTGAACAGGACCCTTGGATCAAAGGATGATTCTTTTTTTCTTGTTGCGAGTTTGTATTCTTTCCAATCCTCTGAAAGCACTTCTCCTGTGGGAACCTTACTGATGATCTCTGCGTTCTTCCTGACTTCCATTAAAGACTGAATGCGATCTTGAAATCCAGTCTTGGCCTCTTGTTTCTCAGACTCAATCATCAGATCAATGTAGTCAGGGGTGGACAGAGGATTGGGCTTCAGGGCGATTTCCTCCAGACGCTCCAAGGACATTTGAGATTTTTCAATTAGTCCGGCCACAATATCCTGGACAAGCTCAAGCTCCATTTCAAGCTCTTCAAAGATCTTTTCTTTTGACATGACCTGTCCATGTGCATCCTCAAATCGCTTTTTTAAATCCTGATAGGTGTCCTTTCTCTTTTCTGTGACATAATCCCACTTATATTTCTGATTAGAGTGCACGTTCCAGGCACACTTTCCAGGACAGACCTGGCACTTTCCATTTGTCATTGCAGAACACTTCTCTTTATCACTGTCATTTCCATAGATACATGCATCATGACATGTGAAGTGACACTTTTGGCAATTGGTCAAAAAGGACCTTGATTTGTTTTCGATCTGTTTTGGGACAATTACTTCTAATTCATATTCAAAATCCTTGTTTGCCTCCATTTCAGTCTTGTGCTGGTCCAGAGCAGCTCTTGTCTTCTTGATTTCATCCAGTTTTGTCAGACCAGCATTTATTTGGGGCTGGAGACCTTCCACCAAAACTTCTAGATGCTGTCGCTCTTTTAGGACCTCCTGTGTCAGAGACAAGCTCTTGGTTTCCATCGTGTTGAGGAATGTGAAGAATTTGTTCATGCTAGAAAATCCCAGATTCCAGAACATTTGGTCAAAGTTTCCACAGCCAGACTCCTTGTCCTCTGGAGATTCATTATTGGTGGCAAACAGAGCAGAGTTGTTGAACTTGAAGTGAAGTGGCTCTCCAGACTCATTGGTAGAACAGGGAACCTCAGAAAATTTGATGGCCTCGAGAACAGGAGGTTTTTTCCCATCTGCAAAGGTGACCAGCACAAGGATGTTTTCAGCAATATCCTTCCCAAATATGGAAAGAATGGAGTCAAAGATGTATTTCTGTGTGTGTGTCAAACGGGCAAGTGAAGCCTGTACCACAAAACACACGGCATCAATGCGGTCGATCCCTCCTGGATTAGAAAAGAACTCCTGAATCTGCTTTGTGATTTTCTGGTCATGTGAAATTCCTCTGGTATCACCGAAGCCTGGTGTGTCCACGATAGTCAGAGAATATGGAACCTGGAAACCATTCATGTAATTGATTTGATATGCTGTTATCTCTGAAGTCTGACTTTCAGCCTGAGATTTCTGCTTCCCTTCATCTACTAGCACAAACCGGAAGTCATCTTCCCATTGCACTCCCAGAATGTAATTGATCATGCTGTTAATTAGAGTGGTTTTTCCTGCACCTGTGGCTCCGATCATCATAATGGTCTTGTTCTCTTTATTTTTTTCTTTCCCAAATGTGCTTCTTCTGCAGAATCCATCACTGTTCTTCCATGTTTCAGACAGGTTGAGTTTAAACATGGGTTGGTTTTCATCGCTTCCATCTTCTACTTTTTTGCTCCGGTTGTTCTTTATAAGATTTGCAACACTTAATCCCTTTCCATAACTGTGGTCTTTTTCCATGATTTTCCATGATCTGCTTGTGCTTTCTCTTGACATTTTAAAATCCTTGTAAACAGTAGACCGGCACTGTTTGATATTTTTTTTCTGACCTTTTTCCACCTCTGCTGGTTTAAGAAAAAGGAAATTGTTGTTGGTACATCAATTTATAAATAAAAGTATTCTGAGAAAAACCCTGTGCAATATCACTAAAATGTTAAACGATTTAAAATTGTATCACCTATCAATAATTGAATAATTTATAAGTTGACAGGTAGAGTAGTGCAACAAAAGCGGATACACGACTTTAATGCTCTGCCATGATGTTTTACACTTGACATTGACTAATCGCTGATCATGTGATTTTAAAACTAGGCAAGGCAAGGCAAGTTTATTTATATAGCACATTTCATACACTATGGCAATTCAAAGTGCTTTAAATAGAAAGGAATAAAAATAATCCAAAATAAAAGCAAGGAAAATTAAAAAAGTTATTCAATATTCTTTACATAGAAATGAATTAAAATATCACACTATGTCAATTCAAAGTGCTTTCCATAGAAAAAAAGCACAAAATAAAAGCAAGGGAAATTAAAACAGTTATAAAATTAATTAAAAGAGATAAATGACAGTTGTAAAATGAATTAAAGTAGTAAAAAGATGATGCATAGAATAAACTTTTCATCTGGCAAAATACCGGTGTATCTTAATTTGCATATAGTTTTTACTCTTACACTGTGTCTGTGGTGTTTTATTAGGTGTGCCTAAGAATTCCATCGGAAGTCTCCAATGGACCCGATTTTTCCCTAAAATCGGACAGGAGGAGCTCTAGGACTGACTCACGGTGTAACCTCGGGTTCACTGCCCCATCAGTCTGCACCCCAAAAACACATTTGTTTGGAAGTTCTATGAATGGAGTGGATCCAGTCCACACCCCACAGAACCTCGACTTTAATTAACTTATCAAACTCTCTACTCCACCACAGACCCAGGTCATCAGCCTGGTTTCATCTCTCAATTTCTCCAATTAAGTAATTTATGTTTGTCTCTTATCCAATTTTCAGTGCAATTTGAGTTTAGAATCAAAAGGAGGATACAGTGAAATAAAATACAGTGTAATCTGTCGGACGCACAGGTGCTCATTCAGTAAATGCACAGCTAAACAGATGTGTTTTGAGTCTGGATTTGAATGTGACTACTGTAGGAGCACATCTGATCTCTTCTGGAAGCTGGTTCCAGCTACGGCTGGCATAGTAGCTAAAAGCGGACTCGCCATGCTTAGAGTGAACCCTTGGTATTTCAAGCTGATGTGATCCTAATGATCTGAGTGATCTGTTGGGTTTATATTCAGTGAGCATATCTGCAATGTATTGAGGTCCTAGGCCACTGAATGATTTATATACCAGTAATAATACTGTAAAATCAATCCTAAATGTAACTGGCAGCCAGTGTAAAGATCTGAGGACTGGTGTGATATGTTCATATTTTCTGGTTCTGCTCAGAATCCTTGCAGCAGCGTTCTGTATGAGCTGCAACTGTCTTATGGTCTTTTTGGGAAGGCCAGTGAGGAGACCATTACAATAATCCACCCTGCTGGTGACAAAAGCATGAACAAGTTTTGTCTGAAAACAAAGCACTAATTCTTGCAATATTTTTCAGGTGATAGTATGCTGATTTAGTTATTGCTTTGACATAACTAAGGTCTGAAAGTAAGGTCTTACTCCATAATCACACAGAGATTCCTGACTTGATTTTTAGTTGTTTGACCACTAGAGTGAAGGTAGCATTCACCTTGAGAACTTCATCTTTGTTTTCAAACACAATGACTTCAGTTTTGTCTTTGTTTAACTGAAGTAAGTTTTGGCACATCCAACTGTTTACTTCATCAATGCATTGGCACAGGGAGTCAATGGGTCTGTAATCGTTAGGCGATAGGGCTAAGTAGATCTGTGTGTCGTCTGCATAGCTGTGGTAAGAGAATCTGTTCTTTCTCATTATTTGGCTCAGTGGGAGCATATACAGGTCCTTCTAAAAAAATTTGCATATTGTGATAAAGTTCATTATTTTCCATAATGTAATGATAAAAATTAAACTTTTATATATTTTTGATTCATTGCACACCAACTGAAATATTTCAGGTCTTTTATTGTTTTAATACTGATGATTTTGGCATACAGCTCATGAAAACCCAAAATTCCTGTCTCAAAAAATTACCATATCATGAAAAGGGTCTCTAAACGAGCTATTAACCTAATCATCTGAATCAACTAATTAACTCTAAACACCTGCAAAAGATTCCTGAGGCTTTTAAAAACTCCCAGCCTGTTTCATTACTCAAAACCTCAATCATGGGTAAGACTGCCGACCTGACTGCTGTCCATAAGGCCATCATTGACACCCTCAAGCAAGAGGGTAAGACACAGAAAGAAATTTCTGAACAAATAGGCTGTTCCCAGAGTGCTGTATCAAGGCACCTCAGTGGGAAGTCTGTGGGAAGGAAAAAGTGTGGCAAAAAACGCTGCATAACGAGAACAAGTGACCGGACCCTGAGGAAGATTGTGGAGAAGGACCGATTCCAGACCTTGGGGGACCTGCGGAAGCAGTGGACTGAGTCTGGAGTAGAAACATCCAGAGCCACCGTGCACAGGCGTGTGCAGGAAATGGGCTACAGGTGCCGCATTTCCCAGGTCAAGCCACTTTTGAACCAGAAACAGCGGCAGAAGCGCCTGACCTGGGCTACAGAGAAGCAGCACTGGACTGTTGCTCAGTTTTGCATGTCATTCGGAAATCAAGGTGCCAGAGTCTGGAGGAAGACTGGGGAGAAGGAAATGCCAAAATGTCTGAAGTCCAGTGTCAAGTACCCACAGTCAGTGATGGTCTGGGGTGCCATGTCAGCTGCTGGTGTTGGTGCACTGTGTTTTATCAAGGGCAGGGTCAATGCAGCTAGCTATCAGGAGATTTTGGAGCACTTCATGCTTCCATCTGCTGAAAAGCTTTATGGAGATGAAGATTTCATTTTTCAGCACGACCTGGTACCTGCTCACAGTGCCAAAACCACTGGTAAATGGTTTACTGACCATGGTATTACTGTGCTCAATTGGCCTGCCAACTCTCCTGACCTGAACCCCATAGAGAATCTGTGGGATATTGTGAAGAGAAAGGGACGCAAGACCCAACACTCTGGATGAGCTTCAGGCCGCTATCGAAGCATCCTGGGCCTCCATAACACCTCAGCAGTGCCACAGGCTGATTGCCTCCATGCCACGCCGCATTGAAGCAGTCATTTCTGCAAAAGGATTCCCGACCAAGTATTGACTATTGAGTGCATAACTGAACATAATTAGTTGAAGGTTGACTTGTTTTTTTGTATTAAAAACACTTCTTTTATTGGTCGGATGAAATATGCTAATTTTTTGAGACAGGAATTTTGGGTTTTCATGAGCTGTATGCCAAAATCATCAGTATTAAAACAATAAAAGACCTGAAATATTTCAGTTGGTGTGCAATGAATCTAAAATATATGAAAGTTTAATTTTTATCATTAAATTATGGAAAATAATTAACTTTATCACAAAATGCTAATTTTTTGAGAAGGACCTGTACAGGTTGAATAGGAGGGTCGTAAGAATGTCATGGATTTCCACTCAGACTTATGGTCTCCTATACTCACATAATAACCTCTCCCTTCTAAGTACGACCTGAACCATTTTAGGACTATCCCAGAAAGCCCCACCCAGTTTTCCAGCCTGTCAAGAAGTATGTTATGATTGACAGTGTCAAATGCAGCACTGAGGTCAAGTAGTACCAGCACTGATAATTTGCCTGTATCAGTATTTAAGCGAATATCGTTTATTATGTTTATGAGCGCAGTCTCTGTGCTGTGCTGTGGTCAATATGTTGCTATTCAGATTGCTCTTTTTCAGGAGGGGCTTGACAACTGCATTTTAAGGGACTTTGGAAAACTCCCAGAGAGAAGTGAGGCATTTACCACTTCTAGGAGATCTGCTTCTGAACAGTTTAACATACTTTTGAGAAAGGAAGTGGGGATTGCGTCAAGGGTGCAGGTTGAGGTTTTAAGGTGCTGTACGGTTTCTTCCAAAATGTTACCACTAATTTCTTCAAAATCAAGCTCCTCGGAAAAAACAAAAGTTCAGGAGGGAGGTGGAACGGTGGAGGATCAGGGGGAGTGATGGGGGTGCCAGGTCCATGGAGGGGAAAAAAAAACAGGAGGTGATGGCTTAACCGGTGGCGGAACATACCGTTCAGTGGGCCGGGGCGGATCAGAACGTTCAGGGGTCCGGGGCGGAGCAGACCGTGCAGACAGCCAGGGTGGGGCCTGCCGTTCGGGCGGCCAGGGCGGAACCTGCCATTCGGGAGACCAGTGCGGAGCAGGCTTTGCAGACCCTTCGGGTGGCCATGGTGGAGATGACCATTCGGGCGGCTATGGTGGGGACCACCCTTCAGGCGGCCATGGTGGAGACGACCAGAGTGGCACAGGCTGTGCAGGCGACCAGGGCGGAGCAGGCACCTCGGGCGGCCATGGCGGAGACAACCAGGGTGGAGCAGGATGTGCAGATGACCGGGACGGAGCAGTCCCTTCGGGCGGCCATGGTGGAGACGACCAGGGTGGAGACAACCCTTTGGGCGGCCATGGTGCAGGAACAGACACTGGTGCAGGAACAGTCTCTGACACCGGCGCAAGAACAGTCTCTGACATCGGCTCAGGAACAGACACCGGCTCGTATGCGGCCATCTTGTCCGAAGTCTTTGGATCTGCAGATGTGACGTGAACAGTCTCTGGATCAGCAGAACTGACGCGAAGAAGCACTGGCTTGGTAGGTTGCATGGGTGGAGCTGGCAGGGCGAGACACCGAGACGGCGCCGGCAGGGCGAGACGCTGGGGCGGTGTCGGCAGGGCGAGGCGCTGGGGTGGTCCCGGCAGGGCGAGCAGCTTGGGCAGAGCCAGCAGGGCGAGCTGCTCGGGGACGGCCTCCGGGACGACAGCGGGCTGTTTGGGGATGGCCTCCGGGACGACAGCGGGCTGTTCGGGGATGGCCTCCGGAACGACAGCGGGCTGTTCGGGGATGGCCTCCGGAACGACAGCGGGCTGTTCGGAGACGGCCTCCGGGACGACAGCGGGCTGCTCGGGGACGGCCTCCGGGATGACAACTGGCTTCTCGGGGACGGCCTCTGGGACGACAACGGGCTGCTCGGGGACGGCCTCCGGGACGACAACGGGCTGCTCGGGGACGGCCTCCGGGACGACAGCGGACTGTTCGGGGACGGCCTCTGGGCCTTGAGGGGCGGTGGACACCTGCTTCCTCCTCCTCCGTCTATGATATCGCTGCGGTGCTGCAGCCTCTTTGGCCACCTCTGGGGGTGCTACAGTCTCTTGCAAGGGCATGGCGGCCATTTTGCCTGGAGAGACAGGCGTAGCTGGTGTTGCCCATTGGCTACGATGCTGTAGGTATGTAGTGAAACCCCAAAAGTGCAGGATTTCAAGCCCCTTCATCTCCCACCGAGGCAATGGGTCATCAAGGCAGTTATTTAAAAGATCCTTCAGGGTTGCATCATTATAGTCCATGCCTCTTGAGAAGAGTCCAAAATGTCTGAGACAGACAACCCACCGTCTGGCCCTGCTGACGTAGGGTCACTAAATTACTGTGGTTGGAGGAAGGATACGAAACCCTGTACTGATCTATACATTTTGATGGAGTCCTTCTGTCATGATGCACACAAAAAGGTTAGATCCAAGAGCAGTTTAATGGGGTAATCGGTAATCATAAATCAGCCAGGCAAAGGGTCAAAGTCCATGCAAAGTCATACAAATCCATACTTCAGGTGCGTAGAGCCAAGTTAATACCGTAAAACTTCAAATAATAGCCCGGGCTTTTATTTTCCCAAATCGTCGAATTGCACCGGCCTGTATTTGAGACAGTCGTCTATATGAGACAGGCCTTTATAATTTAGTGTTGAGATCTTCCTAGAGTCTCTAATCTCTAAAAATCTCCAAATGCTCCATGTGAAACTGCGGTCTTCCGACCTTTTAACATCGTGTCAATTGATTTTGATTAATATGCGCGGGGCGCTCTCTCTCTCTCTGCTCGTTTGCGCCCTGTTAGCGCAGCAGTCATTCTATTCTACATCACTCACCGATCAAAAAAGGCTTTGGCGGGACACAAATATGCTAAAAAAAGCATAAATCGAAGATTAAATACAACCCGAAACTAAAAAACAGACCTGGCCTCTATTTGAGACCGGCCTTTATTTACCCAAACCTGTAGCCACACCAGGCGTGTAAAAGAGACAGGCGTCTATTTGGGACTCGGCTATTATTTGAAGTTTTACGGTACTTGAAAAGAAGCAAGTGTGTTGCTGGCCGCACACTGAATCCAGTTAAGATTGAATAAGTTTAACAAAACAATTTTTATTGTATAAGTTGCATGGTGCAAAAAGTGCAGTGCATGTGAATTAAAAAAACATTGCTATCTTCAGTGCTCACTTTGCAACACATTCTTGGCAGATACTTGTAATAATCGAGTTCTACCTGTGAATAAATTCAGCACACAGAAACATGCAGGAGCGCAGAAACTTACTGTTCTGTGATTTATCAATAAAATAGCTTAACTGAAAAGTTCTAGCATATATTTCTACACGATAGAGAGACGCTGCCTAGGAAGAATTAATTTACACACAATCACTCTCTCAGCAATGCATTCATATAAATGTAATATTACGGTGTTATTTTATATGCATCTAATTTAGAACGAGCAGAAATTTGTAAGAAATATAATGACCCATAGACAAAAGAACTGATAAAAAAATAAGCTGTTATGTATGAGCAATAGCCTTGTGGGCAGCGCTTATACATATAACACAGCTGTGTACAAAGTGACGTTTTTTCACAAACTATAGAGTCTACTCAAGGGTCCTTGAGATGTTTTGACATGCCCTGACATGTGTGCTTTTTTCAGTTGCTTATAAACATATTAATGGCAAAGTTGTCATTACACTCTATTTAGCACAAACAGGGCTACCATAATATGTGAGCAACATGTATGTACATGTTTGTATTTTTGAGAGAATATTGTTTATGCATGGTTATTGAAAAAACTAAAAATTAAAGTTTCTGAAATAACGCCACAAATCACATACTAAATATGTATCCACAAGACTTTTGACTAATGGACGTTGCTCAGACTCGCTCTCCCAGTTCAAAACTAGATTAAAGACGCATCTCTTCAGCCAAGCATTCACATAATGCTTGCCTCTTATACTACTGTTCAATCAGATCGAAGGCATTAATATTATGAACAGCAGCTACGCTAATTATTTCCCATCTGCTTTTCTGCTGTTATCTCGGGACGCTAGTCCCGAGGTAAATAGCGTTCTTCAGCTACAGTCTGTATCCAGCCTCTAACGGAGACTTCAGATGCCCCAACACCTGCGATGAGACGACTAAACGCCTGCGATGAGACGACTCAACGCCGGTGATATGTTATGCCCTAAATTAATACATGATGATTAACTAACTGTATTTTCTACGTACATTTCTGAAATGCACTTTCTGTAAAGCTGCTTTGAAACAATATGTTTTGTGAAAAGCGCTATACAAATAAATTTGAATTGAATTGAATGTTGTCGCCTAGAGTTTTCGCTCCAAAATGATCTGAAAATCATCCTGTCTAATCATTCACATAAAACAATAGATTGTTTTAAATTGTGAAAAACATTTTTTTGTTTGTAAAGGCAATATGCGGTGAATGGCCCAACCCCCTCATGAATAATAAGGTGGTTCTCACCTGAGAAGACAATGACCCGCATAATGAGCCTTTCATTCAGGTGTGTCACACAATAAAGAATGCAAGGACAATATACATATGTGTGTATATATATATATACATATATATATGTATATATATTTACGTTGTATATATATATTTTAGGGGTGTATAGATACACGTATTCGTATTGAACCGTTCGGTACGAGGCTTTCGGTTCGGTTTTCGGTACGCATTTTCAAACTGAACGGTTCGTTGGACCATTTTTCCTGCCGACCAAAATTTCGTTATTTCAAATGTAGGCACGTGGCAAGCACATTCGAGATGCTGGCACGACCACAACATTGCCCAACATCAAATGGCAAATGTAATGTAAGCGGAACGAAACTGAGCTACTACGGACTGTTTATCAGTTTGGACCAATGCAGCGTGAGCCAATCTTGATCTTGATTAAGCAGCACTGTTACTACACAGCGCTGAGACATCTAGAAAAGAAAGCATTTCAATTCGCTATTGAAGTAATAACATCGCTGCAAGATCTAGTGGTGACTCGAGGTGACTACAATTACATGGAATAAATGTATATACAATACAGTAAAGCAACAAACAATGAAAGAGGATGAGAATAAAAGAGTGATAGCAAGAGGGAGAAAATTGGTCGACAGTTATGGCAAAAATCACAAAGGACAAGGAACCTTACGAGAGCAACACCAAGGAATCAAAATCACCCTAAATGGGCAAACAACCGGAACAGCTTTAAGATCTCGATATTAAATAAAATACTTGCATATGGTTCTTTGAGTGGTTGAGGAAAGAGTGGTTGTCGTTCCTTCAGAACGTTCTCTCGGTTCTTCCGGAGCTTGCGTCGTCACAGAGGGTTTAAATGTCCATTGAAAGAAAAGTTTGCCAGCTAATTCAGGCTAAGTTCATTTCGCTCGCAAGTAGAAATGAACAAATAGTAGGGAGGTTAAGTGACTTTTGACTTCAAGTCATGACAGTAGCACCTCAATGCAGTACATGAGATCCACGGGGAGGAGTCGGATCAAGATCCATGGGGTGGAGATGGGTAGGATTAGGGTTGGGTTTAGGGATTAGGAGTGGGTTTAGGGATCAGGGGGCGGAGTTGGGTAGGTTTAGGTGTATGTAAGGTGGGAGGAGTCGGATCTGGATCCGACTCCTCCCCGTGGATTTCATGTTCCGCAGTGAGAACCATCTCAGTCATGATGCAAAGGTCCCCTTTGGTATGGAAGTACCTTAGGGCCATAGAAATAAATTTATCCTAAGACACAAGTGAGATCACATTTTGTATCTTATATACGCACATTTTTTAAAAATGGCCGCCGACCATACATGAGAGGCCCATATTTTTGCTTCTGTTATAGCTATAATGACAAATTTGGTATCAACGTGTACCTTTTTGTGGTCAAGGAGTCCAATAAAATAGGTTCCAATGACAATTGGAGGTGAAGTATGCAATTTTTTATTAAAAAACGCATACCAAACACACAGTCCATTGATTCACAACTTAATAATTTCTTCGTTTAGGTCTGCTTCGCATGTGCCCTTTACAGCACTGGCTGAAGACGCGGGTCCCGCGTCGAGCATGGACATCCGGTCGTTTACGTCTCAAGGTAACTCAGAAATGTGTCACAGCTCTGGAGCCCTGGAAGGCGGTCGACTGGTATCAGACAGGTGTAAACCTGGGCGTAATCTTAAAACTGAAAGTGGTTTTGACAGACGCCTCCAATTCGGGCTGGGGCGCCCTCTACGAGGGCAGACCGACTTTTGGCCTGTGGTCAAGCCAAGAAAAGAGCTTGAACATAAACTGTCTAAAGATGAAGGCGGTCGAGAACGCCTTGCGATTCTTCCTTCCCCTTCTAAAGGGCCACATTGTCCTTGTCCGCACGGACAACATGTCGGGGGTTTCCTACATAAATCGCCAGGGCGGTCTGAGATCACGGAACCTTCATGCATTGGCAGAACGCCTCCTTGTTTGGGTTCAGCGCAACCTACTCTCGCTGAGAGCGGCGCATGTGCCAGGCCATCTGAATGTGGGTCCAGACAGGCTGTCCAGGGACAACGTTCCCCCAGGGGAATGGTCCATCCACTCTCAGACAGTTCAGCTGATGTGGGACACCTTTGGCACAGCGGAAGTCGACCTCTTTACGTCTCAAGACAACGCTCAGTGTCCAATATGCTTCACAAAGAACAAGGACGCACTGGCCCATTACTGCCCCAGCCGCCCTCTCTAAGCTTTCCCTCCGATCACGCTGTTACCAAAGGGAATCAAGCGTATCAGGGAGAACGGTCCCTCTGTGCTTCTAGTAGCTCCGTTCTGGCCGAACCAAGTTTGGTTTCCGGAGCTGATGCAGCTTCAGAGCTTGGCTCCGTGGCCTGTCCCGTTGAGGAGAGATCTACTCTCACAGGCCGGGGGTACAATTTGGCACCCATGACCCGAGCTTTGGGCTCTGCATGTGTGGGCCGTCAACGGGTACCCGTCAGTCTCCCCGACGGAGTGTTAAACACGATTACGCAAGCTAGAGCGCCCTCTACTAGATGGCTTTATGCTTCCAAGTGGTCAGTGTTCTCAGGTTGGTGCTCAGCTCGCAACATGGATCCACGAGATTGTGGGGCGTCGGAGGTTCTCTCCTTCCTACAGGAGCTCTTGGATAAGGGTAGGTCCCCATCCACGCTCAAGGTATATGTGGCGGCTATTGCTGCTTTTGTCAAACATTCGCATGGCCAGTCACTGGGTAGGAACGACCTTGTAGTCCGCTTACTCAGGGGAGCTAGAAGGATGAACCCTCCTCGTCCCCCCTCGGTTCCCATATGGGACCTTTCCTTGGTCCTGGAGGCCATGAAGGGTGCCCCTTTCGAACCTCTACAGTCTGTGGACCTTAAGTATCTCTCATTAAAAACTGCCTTTCTGGTGGCTATCGCCTCAGTCAAGCGGGTGGGTGACTTACATGCACTTTCTGTTAGCGCGTCGTGCCTTGAGTTTGGGCCTAATGACTCCAAGGTCATCCTCAAACCAAGACATGTTATGTCCGCAAAGTACTTGCCACTCCTTTAAGAGCGCAAGTCATCTCCCTGTCAGCCCTCTTTGGATCTGACAGCGAGTCTGACGTGAATGTCCTTTGCCCGGTTAGGGCCCTGAGAATTTATGTGGAATGTTCGGCTGCTTTCAGACGGTCAGGACAGCTCTTTGTTTCGTTTGGTGGCCGATCTAAAGGTCTAGCTGCCTCGAAACATAGCCTTTCCAGGTGGATATTGGACGCTATCTCACTGGCTTATACATCTAAGAGCCTTCGTTGCCCTCTGGGCGTCAGAGCTCATTCCACTAGAGGCATGCCTCTTCGTGGGCCTGGTCCAGTGGGATTTCCCTTCACGATATCTGTATGGCGGCAGGCTGGGCCTCTTCGTCTACATTTATAAGGTTCTATAACCTGGAAGTTCCCGCGCTCCAAGCTAGACTGTTGTCAGTTTAGTTTATCCGCTCAGTTCTGCCGGACTCGCTTCCGCGGACTGCAAAGTTTTCAGTTCAGGCAGGCTATTGCCTCCCCTGACTGTTATACAGTGTTAAGCACCCTTTATGCATTTAAGGTAACCACGTTTGCCTTATATCATTCTTATTAAGCCCATTCCCAATGTCGGCTTTTTATATCCCCATATCATATGAGCTCAGGGCGCTCGCCCTTGGGTCAGTGTTGTGGTAGATTTGGAAGCCGACGCTTCCAAAGCCGGCGCCCTCATTGGTGCTTACGTCACGAGCAGTCCCTCGATAGGTTGCAGCAGTTGCCGCAGAGCAGGCAACGTTTTAAATTAATACAAATTATAAGGATCATTTTTGGCTTCAGTATTCTCGAGAAAAGAGGTTTTCCCTCCAAGGTTTTTTTTTTCCATAGTCAACTAGCTAGCTAGTTATTAGTTAGTTATTAGATAGTTATCTAACATTAAAAACATTTTTCTATTTAATGAGAAAGTCATACGAACCTCAAAGTGTTAACCTGTCACCTCTGACCTTCAACAGCTGTCACAGCTCCTGGTGCAGATGGGATCTGTTGTTGCAGGAAATTATTTGCTATAGGCTACTCCTGACTGATCGAAATCTCATGCTACTTAGAACAAATGTAATGTACAGAAGTAGCTGCACTGCTTAAATACAAAATTAAAAAGTCAATGTACAGAAGTAGCTGCACTGCTTAAATACAAAATTAAAAAGTCAAAAGTTTTTGAACGAAAAGATAAGTAAAGTCACGCTGATGACACAGTTTTTATTTACCCCCAATTGTCACGGTATGGGGATTTTTTTTTTAACTTGAAACCAATTTTATTGGATTTCCCAAAAATGTACACTTTGACACCAAATTTGTCATTATAGCGATAACAGAAGCAAAGATATGGGCTCTAGGGTATTTTCGGCGCATTGGGGGCCATTTTTGAAAAAACATGTTTATTTCTGATACAAAGTGTGATCTCACTTGTGTCTTAGGATAAATTTATTTGTATGACCCTAAGGTACTTCCATACCAAAGGCGACCTTTGCATCATGACTTGAAGTCAAAGGCCTATTTTTTGGGCTTAACCTCCCTACTAAAAGGAGAATACAAAAAGGGAAGTCAAAACTTGACAAAAAGCAAACAAAAGAAAACAGAAGACGAAGACTGAAGAGAGAAACTGAAGAGCACAAACTGAAGACGTTGAAAACAAAAAGGAAGAGAGAGACTAAACTGGAGTTCCGTCCTCTTAAGGACATGACGTTCACACCTCTTTTGGGGTGAATGACCAATCACATTAGAGAGTTGTGAGCGGGAAAAATGTTCTTTGTCCGGTCAAGGCGGCTCATATGCATAGTTTATGATATCGTAAAAATGTGTCATTTCTACTCCAGAAAGCTGGTGCACATATAATCATACATTTTACTCTAATCTCCTGTAACTGACTAACTCAGTTAGACCGAGAGGATTAAAACGGTACCAAGAAGACATGTACAAGAATAGGAATTACAAAGATACATCTGAATGCATAATTACAAGCACTTATAGTTAATTTAATACTACGATAAAATCATAGATACCCTAATATGACATGGGCAAGCAGGCAAACCTAAAAACATATCAAATATATCTTAGTAATGTCTTAATATGAGGAAGTTTAATGAATCGTCCATGTGTGTGTGTCATGAAGAGGTCTCTCACTCTCGTAGGAGAGCCGATTAGAATCTCTTTGAAGCTCGGACTCCGAGCTGGGGAATGTGTGGGGTGTCCTGGTGAGGCTCTGAGGGCCCCCAAAAAAAAAGGTGTCAAAAGCAATCTACCCCAGACTTTCTGGCGCTAAGATGGTGATTTAGAATGGATGAGTCACAGGTTGGGAGCTTTAGGAATCTTAGCACAAATGTGTTCATTGCGTTCAGAATGAAAGAATCATGATTCTTGATCATATTAATGACCCATGATTCATCCAGGCACTACAATGATGTATGCCAATCTTCAAGCAAAAGGAACTGGATTAAATATTTGGAATAATATCAATTTACAATCTGACTTGTGATGCAGCCTGGAATCATAACCACACCATGTTGCTTCTTTTGGCCAGAGGAAAACTGTGGGCATATTCACAAAACATCTTAAGGCTAAGTAGCTCCGAACTTGCCGATTTAGGAGAAAATTCTGAATGCACTTGGTCAAAATCGAAACCGAAAATGACTTTAAAAAAATAATTATTAATTTCTTATTTTAAAATATTTTTCGTGTAATTGTATTATTATAAGATTTTTTTATTTAAATAAAATAATTTAATGAATCTGAATTTAAAAACAAGCCAATAAAATAAAATAAAATAAACACACTTTTATTTAAAGTAACACAAAAATTGGACCGAAAATAGGCCTATATTGATATATTATTATTATCAATATATTATTCTTCATTCAGTTCTATGCAACATAATGGGATTTAACAGATTAATTTTTTGACCTATTATCAAAATAAAGTAGCTATTATTATCAGAGCATGTGAGCAGTCAACAAGAGGATAGCGTCATTTTACCAGCGTTGACAAGCACGGCTATACACACCATATTACAGTACAGTAGGGCTATTGCAAACAGAAACAAATTTAATGTCGGCACATTTTTTGAGCGGTTGCTTTTGAGTGGTTAATGAGTGGAGCGTTTAGGCCGTGAGTGACTGAGCAGAGCGTGAAGCAAACACACAGACCGGAACACTGAGCAGTCGCTTTGAAGTTGTGCATCTTCGGAAGCGGAGCCGCTCGCAAAGTTACAAAACATGCTGCGCCAGAGTGAAACCTGAACGCTGAACACGGACGGGCGGGACGGCATATTTTCGGTTTATATTTTTGGCCTTTTTACTCTTTCAGCCAATCATTTTCGGCGGCTGAAATTTCGTTTTATCCAGAGCTGCTTTAGAAAATAAATTTAACTCATTTCATAATTGATGTACTTTACACAGTCATTGGACCAAACTGAATCAACACTGAACTATTTTAAACTGTGTTTACTATTGTCTTTTTAGAGCTGCTTTACAGGAGGATTGAACTGTTTGCATCCAGGACTCATGATTTTCCTGTTTATTACTGTAAAGCTAGTCTATTGTACAACATTCTGTACTGTATAAAGTCCTATATAAATGAAGGTGACTTTACGTGAATTTGGTACTCGCATACTCACATCTCATGCACACACAAATAGGATTGCACCGATACCACTTTTTCCAGAAAGAGTCTGATATGATATTTTCATTTTTGGTACTTGCCGATTCCAAGTACTAATACCGATCACTGTTCATTCTATTGCTCTATCATATTTTTTCTTTCAGGTCTAACAGTATTGTTCAGGAACATAAATTTGACTAAAGTAATCAAATGTACTGTGCGTTCATTGGGCTTAACTGAAATAGTGTGCTTTACGGACCGCTTGACGGAAAGCAAAACTCTCACGTGCTCAGAGTGTTTGGAGAGTGAAAATATATCTGTGTACCAGTTCCAGATTGTAGAGGTAGTTCAGCTTCACATCTGCCTTCCGCCATGGTTGTTTTCGTTCTGCGCGCGAGCTGTGAACGGGTCCCAAACAGAAATAGGTCATCAACTAGGCTTTATCGTTATTATTGCGGGAAGACTAATTCTTATTGTGGGGAGAATTGTTACCGGTATATCGCAAACGATAATATATTGCCCATCCTAATTGGGTGTCCACCTTACAAATCATCACAATATTTATAACAAAACCATCATATTTAAAATATTAAAAATAAATCAAATCATATAGTAGAATTTATTAAATATATACATATATATTGTGATGGATTTTTTAATCAATCATAACTAACATTTATTTTTTTTGCAGGAATAACATTCTTATGCTTTTGAATCTTAAATGTTTCCAAACCCTTTTACCAGTGTTTGGAAGAACGGCGTTAGGTAATGACGTTATTTTTTCAGTAACGGGGTAATCTAACTAATTACTTTTCCCGTCGTTACCACATTGTTAACGTTACTGGACGTTAAATGCGGTGCGTTACCACGGGCGTCAGTTTGGTTTGAAATGTGCTGGGGACAGAGACGCATTCGGAAGTGCATTTTCAGAAGTGCTGGGTACAAACTTGTCAAACTGTGCAGCCTCTCTGCTCAACCCGTAAATAAATCCATCGATCTGCAATTTTTGTTTGAATTCTTAAATGGTCTAGTGGTTGATCTTTTGCCAAGTGTGTCAGAGGTTTCGGGTTCTAATCCACGCTAGTATAGTTTTTTTTCCTCTCATCAAAACTGAATATGTTCATCAGTGGTTACAGTCTATATCAAGCAGGGACACGTTTGTGTGCATTTTAATTTGTGATTTCACCGAAATGAATAGAGAGTCTCCACAACGGCAATAGATTGAAGAGCGCGTCCGAGTGAAGACTGCGCGCGCGCCACAAGAGAACAAATATGCAACTAATAGCCGCGGCAACGAGCGTTCAACTTGAGTTCAAAACCAAAACAATATAACGCTAGATCTCTTATTTAATAGCGAACTAAATGAATGCTCTGCTAGTTAACTGGAGATGTTTTATTTATTTGTTTCTAAAAGTGGTGGGTACAAAATGACTCGTGACAAAATCGACGCCTATGTGCGTTGCTATTTATTGATTGAATAAACTGTGTAATCCGAACGCACCCCTGGCTCACACAGCTATTGAGTAGTCCTAGGTGGGTTAATAAGTGCAGTGAAGTGAAGTGCAGGATAAACCTCTTGCTGTCTGTCAACGTGCAATAAATATAGAAAGTTATGTACAATCACCTGTCTGTTCTACTCATTTCAACTGACTTGTGAAAACTGCAAAAAAAAAAAAAATCCAAATTCTTTGACATTTTTTTAACAGTAACGCAAATAGTTACTTTCCCTGGTAACGAGTTACTTTTATTATAGAGTAATTCAGTTACTAACTCAGTTACTTTTTGGAACAAGTAGTGAGTAACTATAACTAATTACTTTTTTAAAGTAACGTTCCCTACACAGCCTTTTACTCAAAAACTTGTGAGTTAGTGAGTCATGTCTGAATATAACAAAAGGGAAAGGAAACTAGACGAATGTCTAGGTTTATGGGCTCGTGATTTTGAGTAACAAAGTGAAGCAATCAAGAAAACAGAGTTTGCTTCTACCTAGTAACAAAAGGGTTTGCAAACCAATCAAATTGCAGGAAAATTAAATAATGTATCATGTCATTTTCGCCATGCTCCTATTCTATAATAACTGTTGTATTCTTTTAGCTGGTGGGATTCTCTCTGATATTTGTCTGAGATCCTCCGGCCATGATTAAAGCATATTCGAAGGCATTGTCTGGAGTCTGTTTAGTTTATGCTGTGCAGCAAGTTAGGTAGTAAAGCCTACTAGACACTTTGACAGTGTTATAGGAAAAGGGACGAGACGTCATCCGACTCGAAGCCAGTTGTCGACTGTAGACGCAGAGCTAGATTATAAAGATTATTAAAGCAGCACTATGCAGTTTTTTTAGCTTAACTGAACAGTTTCAGAGTTATTGGAATGGTTATATGACTCTTTTCGGGTTGAATGGTGGTCGTCTCGCCCCCCTCTGGTGCCTGTGAGTGGAAAAAACTCACTTGCAACTTTGGGCCGGCGTACCGCCGGCCTCAGCGTCAGGAAGTATCGCCTGATTTCAGCTCTCGCGATGTAACGAATTGCTTTACGGCACTGCACACATTACACGCATACACGCCCCCATCCAGGATCCAGCTAGATATAAGAACAACTATCGTCATGGCTAAACCGGCATATAAGAAGCAGAAAGCTAGGAAAGCATTGTCGGAGGAACAGAGAAAGAGGAAACGGCAGACTGACTGAGCAAGGAGTCAGACACGAGTAAATATCAGATCTGCGTTTTCAGAATGGAGAAAAAAATGAAGAAAGCGCGGTCGGAAGAGTCTAGAAAAAGGTAACGAGAATCTGACAGCGCGAGGAACTGGACAAGAGTCCCACTCAGTCAGGCTTTCATTGTTAAAGTTGATTCCTGCGATTATCATGAGAACAGTTGTCAATATCTCACATAATTATCAGGACATAAATAAGCCTACATGTTGTAAATAGTGTAAATGAGCGGAATTTGCAAACTATTATGATAAATTGCAATAATCATGTCTAACAACATCATAATAACGGACATTGTTATGAAATAATGCGACGTACATGATGTAACTTTATTGATGTCATCTGGCATTTAGGCTCAGGTAAGCCTAACGCGGTAGGCTACTTTATTATTATAAAGTGCAGAGGCCGTGAGTGCAGATCATAGACTGTCACGCTCTGCGTGAGTTGTATTTACGACTGTAACGTTAAATACAAGTACTCTACAGCGACTCTAGGGGTCGCTGTTTGACAAAAACAGAAATCCTGCATAGTGCCGCTTTAAGTGTCAACTGTAGATGCTTGGGTGTCGATTAGAGACGCCCCAGATCATTTTGAGTCAGGTGCGAAAGAAGAAAAAAATCTACCACAATATTTTTTTTTCTGGAAGTATTGAAAAGCACATTTTCCTTAAGGTGTGCCTTTAACCCTTTTGTACTCTATAGTTCATTAATAAATCATTAAATATTTAGTATTTACTGTTTAAGGCTTTACTGTACGCATACAAAACGTGATATATTTTTTTAACAGCCAACATTTACATTCCAGAAATGATGAAATCATGTCAGATATTTTTATTCTGAAGGTAATCTAAATCTTTAAAATGACCTTACACAGAGAAAAATTAAAGAGAAAACAAACAGATCATTCTTAGGAATCTAGTAGTGGGGACTACAATGCAACCAAAGTAAAATGAAACAAAAATGTTTTCAAGGAAAATGCTACAAGAACACAATTTTTTCATAGGAATTAGTTTCATTAATAGAAGATGGTTTCTCTACATGATTTTGAATGTGATTTAATAACTTTGACTGCACCTTTAATCCCCATTAGGAAAAGTTGTGCACTTGTTTCTCCTTAAAATTATCTTTTTGGTTTTCTCTTTGTTGATTGCAAAGTAAAATATATTCACTTGTACAATGATACTTTTTTTTGTATCTGTATAATGATACTTGTTGAAACAACTGGCATCTACTGTATATACTCTACTGTTCAAAAGTTTGATTTTATCATGTTTTTGAAAGAAGATTCTTATGCTCACCAAGCCTACATTTATATGATAAACAACACAGTTGAAAACAGCAATATTGTGAAATAGTATTAAAATGTAAAATAACTGATAATGTACTCACCTGGACTAAGCCCTGTTTTTTTCTGTGTTAGCAACCGATCACTGTTTGTCTTGAAAAATAATGATTGAATAAGAAAGGTTTTGATTATTATTAAAATCACAATGAAAAATGTAAAAAAAAAATTGTGCATTTTATATTACTACTATAGTAATATAATATATAATATATAGTAATATACTATATTACTGTATTTTATTATACTACAATGAATTTCAACTTTACTTTTTAAGATGTCATCTAGACCTTTTAGATTTGGACTTTTTTTTAAATACATTTTCATCAATGCAGAATCAACAGGCTTAAGGAGACTGATTCACTCACTTTTGTTCCTGGTTTGCCATTTAGTCCTGTGCCAGACTCTCCTCCACTGCGAGCGCTCACTGTGGGTGACGCTCTCTGTCCTCCTGTCTTCCTGTCATTACTCAAGGTCGGCTTCGTTCCCCTCATCCTCTCCTGAGTTCCACGAGTAGCCATAGTCTGAAGCTCTTGTTGGTCTTTTAAGGAGACTGCTTCACTCACTTTTGCTCCTGGTTTGCCGTTTAGTCCTGTGCCAGACTCTCCTTCACTGCGAGCGCTCACTGTGGGTGACGCTCTCTGTCCTCCTGTTCTCCTGTTATTACTCAAGTTCTGCTTCGTTCCCCTCATCCTGTCCTGAGTTCCACGATTAGCCATAGTCTGAAGCTCTTGTTGGTCTTTTGTCAATCTGCGTTTAGGTCTTCTGTTACACTCCTTGACACAACATTTCACACAAGCTATTTATTAATTATAGATTTGACACAGTTGTTTTTTTACATTTCACATTTTAAACCAAGTATGACATGCCATTTATAAATAGAAGAGACATTTTATAAGATTATTAAGATTTTCAATCTTTTAGTTTTGTACAACTTGTTGACATTACAAGGGTTATAAATCCTACTGCTGAAAAAGTGGTTGTTTAATCATATTAAAAATCACTGAAACCTAAGTTTATATCTGCAATCACTGTAAATAAGTTTTTTTTAATCACTTTTTTTAGACAAACTACTTGCAACAGTTTGCAAATATATTTATTATACTAGAAAATACACGGTATAATTTATTTTTAGAAAATTAATGGTAACACTTTACAATAAGGTTCATTAGTTAACATTAGTTAATGTATTAACTAACATCAACTAACCATGAGCAATACATTTGTTACTGTATTTGTTCATCTTTGTTAACTTTAGTTAATAAAAATACAGCTGTTCATTGTTTGTTCATGTTAGTTCATGGTGCATTAACTAATGTTAACAAGATTTAAATAAAATATTAGTAAATGTTGAAATTAACATTAACAAAGATCAATAAATGCTGTATATGTGCAGTTCATATTAACTAATGTAGTTAACTAATGTTAACTAACAAACCTTATTGTAAAGTGTTACCAAATTAATTCTAGTTTTATATTTATTTGATCCCTTCATTCAACAAGGACGAAACAAAGATGAGTGTCATCCATATTGAAAGTAATTGAAGAGTTTAATAAAATTAGAATAGTAAAAGTTTGTATTCTGTGTATGTAACGTAAAATGACAAGAAAAAGACTTACTGTTCCTCTTGAATCTGCTCTTCATCTGTAGCTGCAGAAAGTCTCAGCTTGATTTTTATAATGTCTAACTGTTGCTCCTCCCCATAATGAAACTTTACTTTCATTTTTTTTCCCAGTAAAACAGGATCTAAGATCTGTACATAGTTTCATTTTGCTCAACACAGAACCTAATGCTCTTCCAGCAGACTCTGCTAGTATTTTCCTTCCCTCTGTAAACTTAATATTTTCATCAAAAACATAACCAAGATATTTATAATGACGAGTATACTTTAAGGGCACAGGGCCAAACTGAAATGTATGAATACTCTGTAATTCATTTTTTCCCCTAAAGTGAACAACTTGTGTCTTTTCGCTATTAATAGTAAGACGCCATTTACTACACCATGAACTCATAATATTCAGCATATTTTGTAAATTCACTTCATTTTCAGCTACCAAAACAATGTCATCGACATAAAGCAGAATACTTAGATTCATGTCCTCAATTGGCATACCCAGATTTCCCTGCTTAATTTCTTGAGCTAAATCATTTATATAAAAAGCAAACAAGGTAGGGGAGAGTAAATCTCCCTGCTTCACCCCAAAAGGCGTTGGGAACCAATCCGTTCTCAAATTATTTATTTGTACACAAGCAATGGGGTCTTTGTTAAGGAGTTTTACAGCATTATAGAATTTTCCATTGATACCAGATGAGAGTAATTTAAACAGCAAAGGGTCTCGGTTAACACAATCAAACGCCTTTTTGAAGTCAACAAAGCAGGCAAAAGTACTTTTACCCCCATCCAAACGTGCTCTCACCACCGAGGATAACACATAAATACGATCAATACAGGCCCTGTTTTTCCTAAAACCATTCTGTTCATCTACCAATCCTCCATAAGCCTCCAAAAAAGCATTAAATCTGTTGTTAAGGACTCCTGAGTAAATTTTATAGACTGTGCTAATCAAACTAATCCCTCTATAATTCAACGGGACTCTAGGGTCATCTTTTATAGATTTCGGGATGGGTTTGATAATGGATCTATTCCACTCGGATGGGATAATACTATTTTGAAAACATATGTGACACAAACAATGTAGGACATTACACAAGCTAGGATTCCTAAGTACCTCATTAGGGAGATCTTCAATGCCCACAGCTTTATTTTGCTTGGCTTTGTCTAGTACTTTAAGTACCTCATCTAATGCAATATCACTGTTCAGTATATCATTTTGATAGTATATAGTATTCATCCCAGTTTCCAACTCCAGTTTTACTTTACAAGTTTCTTCTAAGAAATGATCATCAAATAAAGTGGAACTACTATAAGCATATAATTCACTGTAATCTTTTTCTCACTTTTTAAATATTTGTCCAAATTCAAAAGAAGATCCACCACTTTCCAATAAAACCTCCATGGGTATTAATGTTTTCTTTTTTGGGCCTAACTTACGTATTTCCCTCCAGAATTGCTGAGGATTACCAATTTGTAACTGTTCTAATTTGAGGGCTTGGCCTCTTTTAAACCTTCTTTTGAAGAACCTAAGCTTTCTATCAAAGTTAGTCTGGCATTGCACAAATTCACTATGCAAGGCCCTCCTCTTCCAAGGTTCCCCAGGACCACATTTAAGAAATATTTTCTCTGCAGATCGCAACTTCAACCATAATTAATTTGGTTTGAATTTGGTTCTACTTTGTAGAACCCCCCCCCCCCCCTTTTTTTTTTTTTTTTACAGAACAATATTTCTCCATCTCAGTATGTAAAAGATTACAGAGATTAGTATAACACTGGTCCATGTTTTCCTGATTTTTATGGACAATCTGTAATTGGCCTATTACCTCCAGTAGGGCCCTGCAACACATCTTTGAAGACAGGAAATCAACAGGGTAATAACTGTCTCGTCTTTTTACATGCTGTAAACAGTCAACCTTATTCTGAATATTAACCACCTCCCCCATTTGAAAACGTAAACAAAGAACTGAATGGTCAGGGAGTCTGCTATGATAATCCATCAAATTAAAATTTCCTAGACCAACCCTATCAAAAAGCTCAGAAGGGGGATAAACATTAAATCTAAGGCCACGTCCACACGAAGCCAGAGCTTTCCCTATCCGATCTTTTTTTCCTCGTTCTAAAAAAAAATTCCGTAAACATGGCGCCGTCTCAAGAAATATCTGCTTGCACACGAAACCGCTGAAACCGATGTAGTTTACGCTGTATTTCTGACACAGATACACTAAAAACAGAGAAGACTTGCGCATAAACCTTGCGCGCTGTATACAATAATATTAGGAACAGTAGCTTCTTTTTTTTCTTTCTTTTTAACCAAGAACTTCATTGAACAATATGAAAAATCATAAATGGCCTGGTACAAAATAGGAATGAGTCACGATATTCGATTAGTTAGCAGACGCATAAAGCTTGCCACAAAGAACCGGCAAATAGCCTAATCATTATGAATGTGTCAAATATAGCAAGGAGACATTTTAATTATTTATTAATAAACTAGTGTTTTCTGTGACGATGCTGACTCGCCACCTTCGCAGTAGGTGAAGGTGCTTATAGAGATAAATGCACACTTCATACGGATTATAAGAGAGTTGTCTGTTTCTTTTCGTTTTGAATTGTTTTGTTTAAAAGTAGACATTTCAAACTTAGATATATTTCTGAGTTTCTGTTCATTTATGAGACAAGCTCCAGTTCACGTGGGATGCAAGTTGTATCGCGTCGGCGCCTCCGTGTCCTGATGGCTATTGTCTGCTATATTTTCTTCTTATTTATTAAATCCAGGCAATTGGTTGATGAAACATTGATTAAAATTAAGATACAATTTATACAAAACGAAATTCTCTTTAAAGAAAGGCTTTATATAAAACAAAACTTAATGAAGTGGTCAAAATGATGTCTCGATATTGCGCATCTTATGATTAGGCTACTCAGGCTGTTCACTTTTCATATAATCAACATATATGAAATGGATAAAATAACATATTATTTAAACATATATATGAAACTAACTTTTCTTTAATGGCTACAACATGTAGGCCTACAGTACAGAGAAATTTTATGTCGGAGCGAACGCCGTGTTACCGGTGAGCACGAGGGGCACAGGTGCGTTTTTTGAATAATAATCAAATAATTCGTCGAATATTATTTTTGCTTGAAATGCCCATCCATACAAAATACGAAATGTCTTAATCAGACAAAATACAAGCATCATAGCATAAGAAAGAAATATAAACAAATAAAGAAGTAAAATAAAGAAATAAAATAAAAATACATTAAAGTAGGCCTAAATAATAAATAAAGAAATAAAATAGGCTCAGTAGCTTCTGAAGCATGAACTCAAGCAAGTAGTCGCAGTTGTTGTTGCTGTTAGCCTACTGATTTAGCGCGTCTGACTAGTCGACACGTGGGGTGATGACATCATCGTTTCACAAAATATAGGGATTGGCTGTACACACGAAGACGCAAGGGTGTCGTTTTCAGATTTATCCACCCTGGGACCCGGTTTCAAAAAATAGCGGTTTCAGTCTCCCAAAACGCCGGATCCGTCTGGACGAAACGCCGATCCGATAAAAAATTTGTCCGTATACAGCTAAACGCGTCTCCGTGTGGACAGGGCCTAAGACATGTTTTCAAATTAACATGAGGTGTCACTATGTAATCAACAACAGCTTTGCCCCTTACAGAAATGGAAGTAAAGTTGTCATTTTCAGGATTTAGCCTCCCGTTAAGTATACAACATTTAGAGTCTCTCAAAAATTCAATAAAGGTATGACCATGCTTGTTACATTCAAGTCCAGAGCTATTCGAGGAGAAACGTCATCTCCTTCCACATAGTCCTTAAGCGCCCCGGTTCGGCTGTTAACATCACCGCATATATAGATTGAATCCACCTTGTCGGTAACAGTATATAGCAACGCCAATAGATGGCTGAAGTAGAGATCTGCGTTGCTGCCCCAGACAGATGATTCTGGTGACAGGTAACATGAAATTAAAAAGAAAGAATATTGCGATTCTCTATGTTCAAAACGTAAACAAAATATTCCATCAAATGTTTTATCAACAATGCTAACTGAATACCGCTCCAACACAGCATTTTTAACCAAGAATCCAACTCCACCCAAGGCTTAAACAGCCCTCTTATGGGCAATACGATTATGTCCAAACCAAGCGAATCCATCAAAGTCCAGTGTGTCATTGCATAAGTGAGTTTCATTAAGAGAAATAAAGTCAGGGTCTAAAGATTTAAGTAGCAGTCTCCTAAGTTCACAATTTGACAGCGTCCACCCATTAACATTCCAGTGGGCTAACAAAAACTGTTCATTAACAAACCTGACGGGCTGGGCAAGCCCTTCTCAAGCATCACCGCCATCAGCAGTCAGTCCCTCTCTCATTGCACGGCGAGGCACCTGCGTCCGCTTCACCATGCGTCCATTGGCTGCCAAGTAGAAATCCCTCCCGACTGCAGTTTCACGGATCAAAGTTCTAAAGTTAAATTCCATCATCCGTTCGGCATGTGATTTCGTATACGACACGTATACGTCCTTGAAGCTGTCATTATCTTTCAACTCCGATTTTCTGCGCAACACGGCCACTTTCTCCAGAGCCGAGCTCAGTTCCACTTTAACAGGCACCGGTCGGTTTACGCGCGCCCGCACCTGCTCCACCGCAACGGGGCAGAGCGCAGTGTCACATCCAAGGCCGACGTGCAACAGGTCTTTCACTTTAGCCATTAACCTCAGAGACCTAAGGGTATTTTTACAATAAATTTTCCGTCTGGTGTTATTCACTAAAAAAGCTTGTAAAACATCAACCCTTTTTTGCACAGACAATTGACACACCTCTTTTTTTTCAGGACAAATTTAACTTTCAGCATATTTGTGTTGCATTGATGTCACCTGAATGAAAAAATAAGTTATGGGACCACAAAGACAAATGAAAAAATAAATCGGAAATTGAATCACTCAAATATTTATTGAAATCACACACAAATAAATAAAAGCTAAGCAAATTTCCTCTGGAAAACAGTTTGTTCATGTCTTTGGAGTCCTGGAGCACAGGAATAAACATTATAACTTGTACAGAACCAAAACTATTTACATTTTTCCATAAGAAGTCCAGGCGTTTTGGGCCTCATCAAATTCCCTGGTGCCAAGCCTCAAAACAGTTCCTATCAGCAATCACACAGAGGGCCACATCACAGGCTTTGCATTTCTATTTTATTTATTTTATTTATTCTTTTATTTATTATATTCTTTTTATACTTTTATACTACATTTATAATACTATAATACTGTTTATAATACTCATTTGTATTTGATAATACTTTTTTACAGTAAATAAATAAATGGCACTTCAGCTGGGTCTATCCTGGTAATCTAGTTCCTCATCTGTCAAAAAGCTCTGTTCTCCTGAAAATCCATCATCCTGCATGGCATCAAAAAAGGCCAGAGCTCGATTTACATCCATTTTTCTTTGTGTTTCTCTGTGAAACGCGCGTCTCTTCGTGCGTCTCTCTCTCCACAATATCAGAGCTTGGTTCGTGCGTGATGACGCACACCAATGTTTACAACGGATCAGCCTGTAATTGGTCAACAACCATCACGTGAAAACATCACGTGATATCCAAAATGGCAGCTTGCATCGAGCTAGCAGCAAAAATGACGGAATATTTATAAATTATGGACATCAAGAGGCTCATACTTGGATATAAGCGTTTGGATTTATTGCTGAAAAACTCCGAAAGGATGCACAAGTTCCAGGCTGGATAGAAAACCTTCTGTAAAGGCTAGAAAGACACCAAAGACACCCCCGTGATGGCTAGCTCGTTAGCTTTCTGCTGAAAAAAACGGTAAGAAAATCGATAAATCTGTCACCGAATAATATAAATATTTATCGGAGGTGCCATGTGGCGTCGTCGACGATGCCGTCGGTTTCTGAGGGTTAAATCCTCTCCATCTAAATAAGGAAGCCCCACAACGATCAACGAGACATCTGGATCAAATCTCTTCTTCTTCGCCTCTTTCTCAGACATTTTCTGCTCGATATTTTCCATTCGTGCACACAGAATTCCCACCTTAATGTCCAGATTTGTCTTCATGTCTTTTGTGGCCTTCTCTATCTCTTTCAGCACAACATTAGTTTAGCTCTGTAATATTCGCGCATTGCGCATGGAATCAGGGCAACAAATTTGGAAATCCACTGTCTCCTCAAAAGAGTCTGTTTGAAAAACACAATATATTGACAAACGCACCAGTGTTCGATAGAATTAAGTTGAGTGTGAAACCAGACCAACGCTGCGGGGGGGCACCAGGAACAATCGCGCTCGGGCTCGGACCGCAGCAAACGAGCCCACTGTGAAAGCACCGTCACCTGCCTGCCTCTTTCTCAGACATTTTCTGCTCGATATTTTCCATTCGTGCACACAGAATTCCCACCTCAATGTCCAGATTTGTCTTCATGTCTTTTGTGGCCTTCTCTATCTATTTCAGCACAACATTCTGACTTTCAGCCATCATCTTCTCCATCGATTCACACAACTTATCAACTCTAGAATTTACTTGTTTTTCCATACTATCAATTCTCGTGTTGACTTGCTTTCCCATATCAATCTGTATGTGGTCCAGTCTTGCGTTAATTGCTTTCAGTTCTTTCATCACCGCAGCACTGCTGCAACACTCAATGTAATTTTTGTTGCTGTTTTTGGAGGTTTGCCCTTGTTTGTCTAGATCCCCCATAATTTTGTCCAAAATTTGGCACTTCACACCACAGAGCGAAGGTGTAAACTTTACAGTCTCAATAAGGGTCAGTTTTAACCAATAAATCACGGGTTTAGCAAAAGTTTGTGCAAAAGTTTGAGAGCATCAACACGCCAAAACACTCACGCCTATATAAATGTGCTCATGTTCATGTGTGTATGCATGTATGCATTTATGTACGTGTCAGTAGAAGTGTATGATGAACGCATGTATACATGTATTTTTTGGGATGGGAAGTTATTTTTGTAGACTGAGGGTCTTTTGTGGGTTGTATGACTGAAGATGGTATAGTGGATGTTGGAATGTTGCAGAGGTGGATGTTGAAGGAGAGGGTGTGCTTTCTGGGAAGTCCACCATATATTGCTCTAGATCTTCGTGGGATGGAAAGAGTGTGGTGGAGGAGTCTGTAGGTGATGGTGTGATTATGATGTTAGGGATGTCATATTGCTTGGTGTGAGGTTTGATAGTTTCGATGTACGTTATATTGTTCTGATGGAGTGTCATGCTTACAGGTGGTAACTCAAGCAGTGCATCTATTATTGTGTGAGTGTTTGCAGTGTCAGGAACATTAAATTAATTTGTTCTCTGTTGGTGTTTTGATTGTTAATGTGCCGTGTGTAGTTTGTTATACATGATGATCTGTAAAATGTTACATTTTTCACAGTGAACTTTTGATGTAGATAGTGGTATTTCTGTTTGAGTGGACACATGTGCTGCATGCACATTAACTTTTGCTCCAATTATGTCAGCAGTGAGGTTCTGGGAAGTGGTGTGTTCTACTTGGCACGTGTTTTCATGACAAGTGATTTTTGTGAACTATCTCTTGTTGAAGAGAGAAAAGTGGTTCCCTCAAATTTGCAAATTGAAGCATTTGTGAACAAATATCAGCCCCCAGTTGTAATGTCCTATTCACCCCACACAGTACGATCTATTGATGTGGTCTTATTGACGATTGTGTATGTGGTGTTTGTTCGGAAGGTCCCATCGCGGACAAAGTTGTGGCTCTGGCTCTTATTTTGGGTTGTCTTTGCCTTGACATTTACCTGCATTGAGGATTTAAAAGGAAAAGAAACAGAACCATTAACTCTTATTAATGGTAACTTCAAGTCATTCACTCTAAAAATGCTAGGTTGTTTCAACCCATGTTTGGGTCAAATATGGTTGGGTTTAAAAGTGTAACACGTCTGTATGTGGTTTGTTATCAAGACGTCAGAAATGGTTAGATCTTCCTGATTTGATGAAAGTGTTGAATTGTAACGGTAGTCTATTTGGATTAAACAGCTTAAAAAGTTGATGAATGTGTAAATGTGATGTCATGTGCTCCCTCCTGTTTTAGAAAAATAAAAAATAAATTAAAAAAATTAAGACCAATAAATGCAAAGTGAAAAGTTTATTTTCATTTAACATTTCATACCTGTCAGTGTTCACAGCTTTAAATTGAGGATGCATGTCAGGTTTGAAGTAGTGCTGCCACTAACGACTAATTTTCTAACGACAAATTTTTCGATTAGTCGACTAACCTAAACGACTAATTTAAAAAAAGTGTTTGTTATTTCATTGTGTCCATTTTATTTTGAACTCAACTGAAGGGCCAAAACATAAAATGTCACCTGTTCAAAAACATTATGTATTAACAATCTAAGCATCAACTATCTGCATTTCCATTAGGCTATACCATATTAGTCAGAGTCCTAATCTAATCCTCTATTAACAAACATGTATGTATTACTTAAATTAGCTCTTTGTTCTGCCTTAAATTAATACATTATTAGCTTACTGTACATTTATGTACATTTCTGAAATGCATAACTGATAACATCACTCTGAATTGTAAAGTAGATGCAATACATGCATTTTCTGATATTGTGAAAAGCGCTATACAAATAAATTGGAATTGAATTGAAAGAGTCTGGACTAGCCCACTACGCTTAGCTCTGCCTAATGAGTCGCGCTGAAAGCAGGCCGACACGCAGCTATGCAGCTCGAGTTTACACTTGCGTTCACCATTCATGTTACACCTGCGGTTCGCGTGAATGTGAAAGCAACACGGACTCGGATGTGCACTTGTTCAGGAAGTAAAGTAACCTGCGCATGCATTGTAGCTTATTGTGATGTATTTAGTTAAATAAAACACATGTAAGGGATGATAGTGTTGATGATTTACCTTGGATACGAGCGAGAGTGAGCCTGCAGTGTATTCGCGCATTGCGCGTGGAATCAGGGCAACAAATTTGGAAATCTACTGTCTCCTCAAAAGAGTCCGTTTGAAAAACACAATATATTGACCCACGTTCTGTTTTCTATCATGCGCCGTGCACGTTTGCGATGGCATAAGATGCACGCAAACGCACCAGTGTTCGTTAGAATTAAGTTGAGTGTGAAACCAGACCAACGCTGGGGGGGGCACCAGGAACAATCGCGCTCGGGCACGGACCGCAGCAAACGAGCCCACTGTGAAAGCACCGTCACCTGCCTGCGCAATTTTTCATTTCAAAGCAGTAAACGGGGGGCGGGAACGTGAAGGAAGAGGATGGCAGATTAACCAGCAGGGCGTGCACAGACTGGTGTGTGGAGGTGAATTACAGTGAGCCGTTTGAGATGGGAGACCAAAAATAAATAGGCGGTCAATAGTAAAACGACACGTCGACTAATATGCATGGTATAGTGATCATGTATAAAGCCATTTTTAAAAAGATACGCATGCGCAAAGAAGGTTACCCCAATTAAAAAATAAAATAACGATGCAGGTGTTTTAATCGAGGCGGAGTAATAAGGAGGAGCAAAGAGAGAATAGATAACGAGTTGAGCGCTAATTGGGTACCAAAAGACAAGAAGAAAGTATAAGACCTGAGCATTGACCCGTGTGAAATCAGATGAAATGGCCAGTATCTCACTTTGTTGAACTGCTCAATAAAGTTATTCTTCTGAGACCTGAGACTTCGACTCTGAAAGATTTCTTCTGAGACCTGAACCTGACTTTGAAGATTTGAGCCAAAAAGATAGAGAATTTGCCACAACATAATTGGCGGTGCCAGCCAGGATCGGGAAGGGGTCAAGCAGCCGTGGTGAAGGCCCTGGTGGAGATCTCACAAAACAAAAACAGCCGGCCGGCGTAAAAAAGGTAAGCAGCTTTTGCTTATTATTTTGTTTTGTGTGGTCACTGCCGGTAAGCTGTCACCCTGGTTAGTAATTGTTTTAAAATATTAGACTCCACCGTAAAAAGAACCTAAAAAGACTGAAATTAATTGAGAAAAAAAAGAAAAAAAAAGAAGGGGTCCAATTCTCATGTCCTGGAGAAACGCATGTGTGTGTGTGTGTGAGAGTGGTTTAACGTACGTAATTATTCCAGCATACGAAAACGCGTTTGGCGTAAAGAAAATACGCTTTTAATGCAAAGAAGTGCTGCATTTTTATATGTTTGTTTGTCTTAAAGCGTGAGAAGTACGCTGTAAATGCGAGTAAGTGCATTTAAAACGCGAGAACTGCGTTTGGCGCGAGAAGTGCGCCAAAAAAAAAAAAGCGCGAGAAGTGCGCTTGGGGGGCTGTTAGTCTATTATTTGTATTGTTCGTTCCGGGTGTTTTGTTTGTCTTAAATGTAGAAAGTGCACTGAGTGTTTGGTTATTTTTACCAAGACTGAGTGGTGAGGAGGGCAGTGTAGAGAGAGGCTAATATATATATATATATATATATATATATATATATATATATATATATATATATATATGCAAGAGGTGCATTAACTTAATAAAATGATTATTAATAGATTTTGAAGGGATAGAATAAAATAACTGAGATAAAATCAGGTGATTAAAAGCATAAAAATAATATTATGTTTCAGGAGAATTATAAGACACAGAGAAGAGGTGCCTTCTAGATATACTGCAGGTCCAGTCCGGGCGTACAGCCAATCTGGGCGTACAGCCAATCAATAAATCATTTGTCAAAAATTCTGGGCTCACCGTCAAAAAATAGTCAATAAATTTACTTTGTGTTGAGCTACAAATGGTAGCCAAATTTAGTAAAACTGAGACAAGGATTTGAAAAGACTAAAGATAAGGACAATAACATTAAGATAATAATATAAAAATTGTAAATATGGAAGAACAAAGCTTTGAAAATTGAATGGATGATAAAAATGAAATTAGTGAACAAAGAGTACAAAGATATAAATATCAGAGAACAAGAAATATTCCAAGAAATTGGTTTTGTCGACTGTTTGGCCATTTGCCAGACTGTAAGCGCTGCGATCTAGACAGAGAAACACAGTTTTTGCTGGACAAGAACTGAGTAACGAAGCATTGTTTCCGCATTTAGTATAAGATATCAAATAACGAGTGAATGTACGCGTATGTGTGTGAATGAAGTCCCGGGTGTGTGAATGAATATACTAACAAACTGGAGGGAGAGAGGTGACAGAGAAGGAGAGCTTTTTATTCTTTGACATCTTAAAAAAAAAAAAAAAAAAAAGAGACACATGTGGACCAGAGTGAGAGATCATTACGAGGCAGAGGATAGGAGAGTACAGAGAGAAAGAAAGGACGAAGACGATTTTAAAAAGGCATTAAAACTAACCAAAGGCATTAAGAATCACTTCTGGTTAGAAAATGAGTTTATAGATAACAAATGGCAGAGACAGGAGTTAACAGACCAAGGGAAAAGTGAGCTCTTTAAAAATTTACAAAGATTGCAAACTTGGATCAGCTTCAGAGAGAATGGCCCTTAGTGGATTGGCGTAATGCGATTAAAAAACAGTTAACTCTTGAAACCCTGAGACTACACCTGAACAAATTTAATCTTCCAAAAAACACCCTTTGGACTCACAGTTCACTGCATTAGAAATAAAGATTGACCCAATTTTAATCCCGTATCTGAAAAGGAAGACATGGAAGCGTTGGCCTAGGGTATTAGGAGGGGCAACTATTCTGAAAAATGTATATATGATGGTGGGTTCATCCGTAAGGCTAGTGAAGTGGGAAAGTGACATAACCTTTGAGGTTGGAAGGGCAAGAGATATTAGACCGGTGTTAGTGGACAATTGGACACTGGCAAGATTGATGGTAATGGTAGTATTGAGAAATAATCCAAGCAGAATTAGTCATCTGTGGGTAGAGATACGACGAAGCAGAGAAGAGACAGAAGAAATGTCAGTGACAGCTGAGAATGTCGCAGCTCTGGACCAATAGGAAGGGCAAGAGAGGAAATAGAGGGAGGATGCTCTTAAACAAAAAAGAAAGAAAAACTTTAATTGATTTATTTGAACCCCTAACATTAGATACCTACACCAAAGAGGAACTTAACATATTAATAACCATGTGGGAGGGCAATGAGGTGAAATTGACTCCATCTCTTACTTATCTGTATAGGGTGGGAGATATAACTGCACGAGGCCAGTGGTTTGACTAAAACATAGCCTTTTGAATTAATATACCTGGGGAGAACATAATTTGGCAGCGCAGTACATAGAACAAGCTAGAAGAAGTGACGCGAAGCCATTGTCTAAGGTACCAATACAAACCATTTTTAAATATTTTAAGAAAACAAAACAAATACCTGAATTATTAAATATTAGCAGAAGACTAAGTGATTGTACCTTAACTAATTAAGTGGGGTACAAATATCTAGGTGCTGAAACATGGCTTCGGTGTCACCTCAAGAGGAGTCCCCTGTAGAACAGCTTGCATCACAATATCCGATATGCAGGGATACAATTAAAAATTTGTCAAAAAAGTGGGAAAAAACGACCAAACAATTAAATACTAAGTGGCCAGCAGAGGGAACATTTGATTTGGCTATGTGTAGGGAAATGGGAGCTTTGATAAAAAATCACAAAGCCCATGATACAAGCAAGAAAAGAGATGAGAAACGAGAAAAAGAACAAGAAGTGTTGAATCTATTAAAAAGAAGGGAGCACAACTGATTAAAGAACTTAGAGAGAGGGTAGGGAAAAAAGGAAGCATAATAGAAACCCCACCCCCATATGCACCACCCTATGACTTGACTGGTAAACAACTGCCACTAGTATCTGGAGAAGTAACTATAAGAGGCAAGGTGAATTTTGAAGATGAAGCTCAAGAAGGCGAACAAGAGAATGAAGAAGAAAAAGAAGAGAAGGAAAAGAAGCAACATTATAGAAGAATAGAGGGTGAAGGCATGCGTGAAACCAAAGATCTATTAGGATGGGACAGCAGGAGTCGTGAGGGAAGTCACAGCAGTGACCTGGACATGAAACATCTAACCGGTACACGCAGAAGCTCTACTCTGGCTGATCCATACTGCCACGCAAGAAAGGCTATGCATGAGCTTGAACAAAACATGGAAAGAAAAATGGAAGCTGACAGCCAACAGTTTGATCGTGAATGGAAAGAACTGGAAAGAGAGATATTAATAACTGAGGAACAGATACAACGAGAAACCGAAATCATGCGACAGATCTAAAAGATTCCATGGAGAAAGACCACCAGAGACTCCAAGAACACCAAAAACGAAGATCCCATACGGCTGACCCTCAAAAGGAATACAAGCATGTGTCTGGAACCCTCCTTTTGGAAGACGCACCCCCCAGTGAACCACACTGGAGGAGAGGAGACAATTTGAGAGAGATACCAGCACGCAAATTAAGCCCATATAAAGACGAAGAAGAACAACTGGAAGAAGAACTCACACAATGCCCCATCCTGATCAAAGGACACCAAGGACAGTACGTGCCATGGGCAGGACAAGATCTGGAAGGACTGATAGCCCGCCTTCCTGATCTGCACGAAGGAGCTGGCAAATGGATCAGACTGCTGGAAGAAGAGACAATGGGAAAGATACTAGCCATTGGAGATGTCAAGGCCCTGCTGGCAAAGAGCGTTGGAAGTGCAAAGACAAATGAAATCCTTAAAGCCTCTGGACTTGGAGCTGCAGTCGATTCGATCAGGATGGATGCCACACCATTGGACAGGCACAGAGCTGCAATATGGCGGGCTCTTCGAGAACATTATCAAACTCAGATGGATCCGAAGATGCTGAAAGGGGAACCAATAGGAGATGAAGAAAATCCAGTCACCTATGTTCAAAGACAGTCAAGAAAGTGGAAGCAAGAGCTGGAGAGAGACCCTGAACGGGATCCAGTAATAACAGCACTGTTCAGATCCGCCATAATTGATGCTATGCCCCCATCTGTAAAAGCCAAGCTGGAAGATGTGGTCGGGTTGGGCTCAAAGACTTTAAAGGAGTTCAGTGACCATGTGGCTCAAGCAGTGGAACAGTACAGGAAGAATGAACTAAAGCTGAAGAATCAAGAAAGAGAGCTTCAAAAAAATTTACTCAGCTACAACTGGATGAACTGATTAACAAGAAGAAGAAAGTACAGGCTGCAGTAAAGGAAGTTGAAGATCAGTCTGCAGTGATGGCTGCTGTGAACATACCAAGTCAAGCGCCACAAGTCATACAGCAAGCTCCAGTCAACATGGGTCAGAATGTGCCAGTCAACGTGGGAAAACCCATAACAACCGAATGCACCTATCGTGATCTATCTTCCTGAACAACAAGACAACAGAAACAGAGCAATGTCAGCACCAGGAAGGGGAAGAGGAAGAGGAAGGACATACAGCAACCAACAGAGGAACATGGACCAACCAAACATATGCTGGGGATGTAATCAACCTGGACACACCAAGAGAAATTGCCCAGTGAACCCATGGCCACAAGACGAGATGCAAGGCCAGATGCAACAACCTTGGCAGCAGAGACCTTGAATCAGCAGCACCAAGTATCAGGGCCAGTCAACCCATGGCCTGGCCCAGACCAAGGTTACTAGGGGTGCCCAGAGAATCCTACGGGGAGGAGTCAGCTGCCAATGCTGACCAAGAACCTATGCTGCGGGTTAAAATAGAGTACAAGATAATACCCATTATGCTTGACACAGGGGCAACATTCACATGGTTGAGCCAAAATTATGCCTCTCACCTCCCCAGGTCTGGAAAATACGTCAAGACAGTGGGATTTTCGGGACTGACGCAGCTAATTCCAATGACAGCCCATGTCAGCATAAAAGTCAAAGACTCTGAAATAAAGATTCCAATACTAGTGTCTGACCAAACGCCAGTCAACTTGTTAGGTAGGGATGCTATATGCAAATTGAACTTACAGATATGGTGCTCTCCTGAAGGGATATATATAAAAAATACAGGTATAAAACAGATGTTAGTAATGGGTGGAGCTGAGCAAAAAGAACAATAGACAAATATATTTTGGATAGGGAATATAGATTGGGTAGTAGGGGATACACTTGAAAAATGGGGAAGATACAGTATATAAAAGAGCAACTTCAGAAACCAGTTTCCCCAGAAACCGAATTCCATTGTACAATGAGATATGATCCCATTAGAGATCCAAAAATGGAAAAAGAGTGGTTAGGAGGAACTAAAGGACAAACTGTGTGTCTGACTTCAAATTACATAATTGTAGGACCAGAGGGAGCAGCGTTACAAATTGAACACTGTGAATTCACTAATACTTGGTTTAGAGTAGATGATTCAGTACCACATGTTAAATTATTTATAAATGAGGGGAGTCAAGCACAAGAACTAGGCCCAATGATGTTAAAGGTAGAAGGAAAGCTTTGGGAAGCCACTGATAACCCTTTCATTTTTCAAACAAAAGATATGACACATCTCAAAATCATCTGCACAACCAAAATGGTAGGGATTCCAAAATTGATAGTTGAGACAGTAGAGAAAAGCGAACTGAAGTCTAGAATGGACGAACTTATCTCAGAGATGGAACAACAAGTGCCTGTACAGTTATGGTCAAAACATGACACAGATGTAGGCCTAGTTAGATCAGCAAACCCCATTAGAATTGCAACTAAACCAGGAGTTCAATTACCAAGAAAGCAACAATACCCATTAAAACGTGAAGAAGTGGAAGGGATAAAGGCAACAATTGATGGATTGGTTGAGGCAGAAGTACTGATTGAGACAATCAGTTATTGTAATACCCCAATTTTACCAGTTGAAAAGCCAATGAGTCAAAGTGGAGGTTAGTGCACGACTTAAGAGCAGTTAATGAAGTAGTTGAAGATTGGCCAGCGGAGGTTCCAAACCCAAATACGCTGTTGACAAATGTTCCACCTGCTGCCAATTATTTTACTGTGATTGACCTCTGCTCTGCATTTTTCAGCGTTCCATTAGCAGAAGAAAGCAGACACCTTTTTTCCTTCACTTACCAAGGTAAACAGTATACATACACTAGAATGCCTCAAGGATTTAAACACTATTTACACTCATCATAAGACTGCTGAATTATTAGAACAAGGACGATTTTTATGACACAGGCCAGATGTTTAGCATATTCTACATTGACAATTTATCCTGATATCACGATAAAGCGATGTACCACAACAAATCCAGCTAATTTTGTCCCGCTGGAGGGGGAAGGAACACCTAGTGAGTGTGTTTCTGTCTCTCTAGCTTTTACTCGTCTGAGACCAGATTTGGAATCAACACCAATTGTTGATGCAGACGTAGATTATTTTGTTGATGGCTCATGTTTTAGAGACCACTTAGGTAACCATGCTGGTTTTGCTGTTGTACAAAAAGATGGAGACAATTTTATCCCTATGATAAGTCAACATTGTGAGCAACCTTGCTCAGCACAATTGGCTGAACTCAAAGCACTTACTGAAGCTTGCATATTGGCTAAAAACAAAGCAGCCAACATTTATACTGATTCTGCATATGCCCACGGCGTATGTCACTTATTTGGTGCGGTGTGGAAGCAAAGAGGATTTAAAAAGAGTGATGGAACCCCAATTCAACATGGAGACCAAATTACTAAATTGATTACAGCTATGATGTTTCCTAAAAAATTGGCCATAATTAAATGCCAGGCCCATAAGAAAGGTAATGACTTTGTCATCAAAGGCAACAATGGCTCTGGATGCCAATTAGCTGTAATGGCACCCTAAGTCCTGATCCAGCCTCTCCCCACAGTAGAAAGTATTGCCCAAATGCAGTCCAGAGCAACACCACCTGAAATATATTTATGGCAGCAAAGGGGGGCGACAAGAGATGCAAATAACATATGGAGATCACATGAAGGCCACATGATAGCCCCCACCCCATTGCTTAATATTTTAATTCCTGATGCGCATGGATTTGACCATTGCGCAAGGGGGGAGGTTCTAAGGAAAATTAAAAAACAAGGATTCTGGTCCCCATACTTACAAACAAGGGTAGATGAATTTTTTTAAATGAATGTGAAATTTGTGCAAAAAATAATGTCAGAAAAGGAACAGCAACCCCAATAGGCTCTATTCCAGTTCCAGAAGGACCTTTTAAGCATCTAGTGATGGATTATGAAGACATGACCGAATTAGTAAGAGGAAAAAGATACATGTTGGTTATTATAGACAGGTTACAGCCAAGGTGGATACCACATGAGTTTAAAGCTAGAGACAAGGCAGCAGCAGGACTTGAATCAATATTTGTATGGATAACACCAAATAAGAATATGGAATGGATTAATTACATATATTACAATCAGCAGAGATTCATCAACTACATAGATCAAGCACTTGATGCCTTAGGTCACCAACTAAAATACACTAGCAGAATAACATGGCAAAACAAACAAGCCCTGAATTGGTTATTGGCAGAAAAAGGAGGAGTATGTGTAATGTTTGGATCTGATTGTTGTACCTTCATCCCCAATAACACAGCCACGGATGGATCTTTTACTAAAGCCATGAAGAAAATAAAGGAATTAAGACAGGAAGTTGCTACCAATGCGAGGAGAGACAGGAGCTTTGGATACTGACTTGATTCCATATTTGGATCATGGAAAGAATGGCTTATTAAGGTGGGAATAATAATAGCAGTGACTATTGGTGTTGTTTTTGTGCTGCTCTGCTGTGTTGTGCCTTTTCTCAGATCCATGCTGGCTAGTGCAGCTGCAAAACAAATGATCAATGTGTCAGTGAAACCATCAGGCATTGACACTGGATGCACCAACTCAGGAGTATATCCAGTTGGCCCAGGCTTGGACGAACTGGATGACTTTCTGTGAGAGGTTGGATGAAGAAGCAAGGAATAAGGGTACCTTATTACTTTTGATTTTGATAATATTTTTACTCTGTTTTTGACAAGATAGGGAGATAGCCCCACTGTGTATTTTGATTTGGGGATAAAATTAGTTAGAACAATTAGAGCATGGGTAGAGTAGGAAGTTAGTTAGAGGGGTTTTTCTACATTCCTTTGGTTTTATATAAGGGCCCTTATTTCCTGAATATATTTACTCATAGAATCTTTTGAATATATTTACTCATATAATCTTTTGAATATATTTTACTCATATAATCGTACGGAAGATATTTTATATATAATCACACTAACTGTCACAAATATAAATATGTGAATGAGAGGGGACGACAGAGGGTCTGAAGCAGGTCATTGCCCGTGATACGAGGTAATGCGACCAGAAATAAGAGGAAAAGACACGAATGTTTTTATTACTATTAATCACTTTATTCACTTTTTACTATTTACACTTTGAATATATTCCTGTAACAAGTCAAGAAATTTAGAACTTACATGCATTAGACCATTGGAACATGTATATAGTTATAGTGCAAAAGAGGAATTATTTGCAAGCGCGGTCGTCGATTGTTGAAGAAACAAGGGCAGACTCAACTGGTGGTTTAAAAACCCACTGTCTGCTCCAACACCAGATAGCGCCCAAAGGCAGGTCCGGGGCACCTCTGGCAACGATGGAGCAACCCAGATAGCACTCCAGGCCACTTATACAGATCTAGGATTTCAAGTTGATGAGATGTGTTGAATGTATTAAAACGTTTGATGTTTGAAGTAGCGCATCCCCTTAAAAAATTATGATCTGATAGGAAGGTGAGATATTTTACTCCATTCTAGCCAAGTGTGGGTGGAGATGTTTGGTCTCGCTTTTCCTCCAGAGTGTGCCCTTATGATGAAGGTCTATTGATAAAGTTGGATGGTCCAGGTTGGCCATGTTTGAAAGGTAATACAGAGAGAGATCTATTCATGAGGACACACCCTGGGTAAGAATGGTTTGAAGGTGGGACTAGAAAAAGTCCCAGAGGGGGGGATGTGTTGGGGAATTTCATTTGTCTCATACATGTCTCATACATGGGTCTGAATATAAGATGCTGTAATGCTAGAGAAAACCAGGTCTAAAAGCTGTAATATTGGAGAAAACCAGGCCTAAGGATATGAGATGAACAGAAAACTAGGCCTGAGGGCAATGGCGCCACCAGGGGGTGGCTAGGGGTGGCCGTGGCCGTGGACTCCTGGCCACCCCACTGGCCACCCCAATGGCCAGTATAAATTTTAGTAGCATCAGTTACGCATTTCATAAATAAGTCAAAAATATTCTTTAGTAAAAGAAGACGGGGAATTATGTGTCGAGACGTGCTTTTTAAGTGCCAAATGGTTACAGTATACTGTTACAGCAGCTTTTTTTTTGATGTGTCTGTTTCAGCCACGTTTTGACAAGCAGGGATGCAAACAGGGCGCTTTTCGGCGCCTCCCGCTTTTTTCACGTCAGTTTGGGTGACAAAGTCATCTGAAGTCATTCCATAGCTTAATGTGAGGGACAGAAGTCTATTTACATCATCAAAGTATACGGAAACTCGTTTTCCCTCCTCTGCGGCTGTCAATTATTCTCCATTCATATTCAAACAGCGCGCGCGCCTCTTGGATGCACGGTAAAACTCTCTCTATATATGATATATTCACAGTATAATGCATGATCTGTAGATAAAAGGCTGTAGATGTCAGGAACCAATCAGACACCACATCCTTCACCACACAACGATCACTCTCCCCAGAATATTAATCACCTGCACCTGTTCACAATCAGTAAGCCTCATCAACCCCTGCATAAATACACTCACCTCAGCCTCACTCACCGTCAAGCCTCCAACAGGAACAGACCATTTCCCGTTGTCCTCCAAAATCTCTGAGAAGTCCAGTTCCAGCCAAGTAAAGTATACTCACCTGTGAATTACTAACCTCTGCATTCCTGTTCCACTGTCTCCAGACATCCTGTCCGAGTCCTTGCTTCCTGAAATCCTGTCTGGATCCCTGTCCCCCTAAATCCTGTATCTTCCTGAGTCCCTGTGTTCACGCCGAGTTGTCTCTCCCACGACGACATCTGAAAGAGAAAGGACACGTATGAAAGATCTGCGACCGCTTAAAATAAAGTAATCTGAAGAGGATCTGCTCACCTGTAATCTACCCCGCACGTAGTGACCCGCCTCGTATCTGCACCTAAATTCTGAGAATACTCACCCATGCACTTGTCACGTTTAATAAAGCTGTGTTTGGATTCACTTACCTCTGTCTCCTTGCCTGTATCCTGACAGAAGGCTTGACCAACTACCGCTATGGATCCAACACAACCGCAGCCATTCCAGGGCAACCTGCAACCGATGCGGCAAGTTCGCTTCCTCAGCCCACCTCCGCTTCCGCGAACCTCACTTCCACGCTGGTATGCATTGCTAGCCCCACTTCCCGACCAGCGCCCTTCTCCGGTCGGGCGGAGGATTGCAACGGCTTCCTGTTGCAGTGTTCGCTCACCTTTGAACAGCAGCCTCATCTGTTTCCCACAGACCGTTCACGAATCTCTTTCATCATTCAGCAGTTATCTGGAACAGCATTGAGATGGGCTGAGTCACTGTGGGTACAAGAGACTGAGGTTACCAGGTCACTACAAAATTTCATTCACCATTTCAAGGAGGTTTTCGGCCAACCAGTCAGTAATTCCACCATCAGTGACAAGTTAATGCATCTTCGACAGGATAAGAGATCCGTTTCAGAGTACTCCATTGAATTCCGAACTCTAGCTTCAGTGAGTGGTTGGAACGAAAAGGCTCTTCTGGCTGTTTATCGCGGCGGTCTCAATCCTGCACTTCGTCTCCAAATGGCGATCTACGATGACAACCTGGGGCTCGAAAAAATTCATACAGCAAACTCTCCGTATTCATCAACGGTCTCAGAGCTGCTATCGAGATACTCGAGTTTCTCACGCCACATCCCCTCATGTCCTCACGAACCGTGAGTCTGAAAAAACCCCAGAGGAAATGCAAGTTGATACTCACCGACTCACCCAGGCTGAACGCTCTCGTCGCAGAGAAATGAAGTTATGTCTGTACTGTGGTGTTAAGGGTCATTTTCGACTTGCATGCCCCATTCGGCCACCTCAGATGACGGTAAGCTCCGTTCTGGATCACCATGCCGTATCGACACCACTCACTATTCCAGTAATCCTGAAAATTCGAACTTTCCATGTATCTGTAGCAGCCATTGTCGATTCCGGATCAGCGGGGAACTTCATATCAGGGCAACTCTGCAAGAAACTTAACCTTAGGAAGGTCGACATTCCCAAGCCATATTCCATTCATGCAGTGACCGGCGAACCCAAGGGTTATGTTACTTCTCAAATCACACCCATCCAACTGTGTATTGAAAATCTTCACCACGAAATGTTCGAACCTTTCATTCTTCAGAATAGCCAAGCAGACATCATTCTCGGCCGTCCATGGTTAATTCGTCACCAACCTACCATAAATTGGCAGTCCGGTAAGATAACCAGTTGGGGATGTCATTGTTCGCTTAAGAAATGCGCACACTCTGCTCCACCAGCTGCGGAACCTGAGAAAATGCTCACTGTGAGTTCCACCTCCATCGAGAGCCCCACGGAGAATCTGTTTACAAATATTCCCTCTTGCTATTCCTCATTCTCTGACATATTCAACCCGATTACTGCCTCCAACCTGCCACCTCATAGACCCTGGGATTGTGCCATTGACCTGGTCCCCGATGCCTCGATTCCCAAGGGTAAGATTTACTCACTCTCCATTCCTGAGCAAGAATCTATGCGGAAGTACATTGAGGAAGCGTTACAACAGGGCTACATTCGTCCCTCTACATCCCCTGCTGCCGCTAGTTTCTTTTTTGTCGCCAAGAAGGATGGAGGGTTGAGACCTTGCATCGATTACAGAGCCCTGAATCAAATCACCGTCAAATTCAGTTACCCGCTACCTCTCATCCCAGCAGCCCTCGAACAGCTCCGAGAAGCCAGGATCTTCACCAAGTTGGATCTGAGGAGTGCATACAATCTGGTCAGAATTAAAGAAGGGGATGAGTGGAAAACAGCTTTCATCACGCCTGCAGGGCACTATAAATACTTGGTCATGCCGTATGGGTTGGTAAACGCTCCTTCCGTGTTCCAGAGCTTCATGGACGAGGTACTCCGAGACTGCCTGGGGAAATTTGTGTTGGTGTATATCGATGATATTCTGATTTATTCCAAGAACCCTGTTGAACACCAACATCATGTGGCCCTGGTACTCCAACGACTCAGGGAATTCACCCTATTTCTAAAGGCAGAGAAGTGCACGTTTCATCAGACCAATGTCGAATTCCTGGGATACCAACTTAGTGAAAGAGGTGTGGAGATGGACAAGCGAAAGACCGAAGCCATCATGTCCTGGCCAACCCCACAGTCGGTGAAAGAACTCCAGAGGTTCCTCGGCTTTGCAAATTTTTACCGACGGTTCATACACCAATACAGTTTCTTGACAGCTCCTCTTACCTCCCTGTTAAAGGGGAAACCGAAAGTGCTACTCTGGACCCCAGAAGCAGAGCCTGGATTTAACTCCCTCAAGGCCGCTTTCACCACTGCACCCTTGCTCCACCATCCAGATCCAGAGAAGGTATTTGTGGTGGAAGTAGATGCCTCCACTACCGGGGTAGGAGGAAATCTGTCCCAGTACTCGGGCTCATCCTCCAAGACCATACCTTGCGCGTTCTTTTCCAAGAAATTATCTACAGCGGAAATCAACTACGACATTGGGAACCGAGAGCTTTTGGCTGTGAAACTTGCCTTGGAGGAATGGAGGCATTGGTTAGAGGGGGCGAAACATCCATTCTTGGTACTTACGGATCATAAGAACCTCCAGGACTTGAGAGATGCGAAAAGACTGAATCCACGTCAGGCGCAATGGGCATTGTTCTTCACCCGGTTCCATTTCAAGATTTCTTATCGTTCAGGCTCCAAGAATACTAGAGCGGATGCCCTCTCTCGCATCCATGCCCCAGAAACCCCTAAGGAGGAACCTGAGACCATCCTGCCCGAAAAGTTGTTTGTCAATCCCATCCAGTGGGAGATCAACGAGCAATTATTGGAACTGTCACGACAACAATCTCGAATCCCAGGGTGTCCCCCCGAGAAGATTTACGTCCCAGAGGACTTCCGCAACTCTCTCATTGCTTCAGCTCACTCCTCCGTAGGCACAGGTCATCCCGGAATAAACAAAACGTCCACAACTCTCCAACTGAAGTACTGGTGGCCCAATATGCAGCACGACATTCATACAAGGTTGTATCCCCTGTGCCATGTCCAAGGTTCCCAGAAATCTCCCTGTGGGTAAACTAGTACCGCTTCCAGTTCCACATAGACCTTGGTCCCACATTGGAGTGGATTTCGTCACGGACCTGCCTGCCTCCGACGGTAACACCTGTATCCTCGTAGCCATTGATCGGTTCTCCAAGGCATGCAGGCTGATTCCTCTGAAGGGGCTCCCCACGGCTTTTGTCACGGCTGAACTTCTGATGGAGCACGTCTTCCGGAACTACGGCATCCCAGAGGACATCGTGTCCGACAGGGGACCCCAATTTATTTCCCGAGTTTGGCGAGCCTTTTTTACCCTCATGAACGTGACCGTAAGCTTGTCATCAGGATACCATCCGCAAACAAATGGCCAAACCGAACGGAAAAACCAAGATGTAGGCCGATTCCTGCGTACCTTCTGCCACTCCAACCAAAACATCTGGAGCCGTTACTTCATTTGGGCAGAGTACGCTCAAAACTCCCTCAGACAGTCATCCACTCAACTGACTCCTTTCCAGTGTGTGCTGGGTTACGAACCCCCACTGTTTCCATGGTCCGGCGAACCCTCAGAAGTGCCAGCAGTAAATAAGTGGTTTCAAGAGAGCGAGGGAGTGAGGAATCAAGCTCATCATCATCTTCAGCAAGCAGTGAATCGCCAACAACATTTTGCAGATGCTCACCGCCGTCAAACTCCCGAGTACCAACCCGGACAGTTAGTCTGGCTCTCCACTAAAGACATCCGTCTACGCCAACCTTGCCGCAAACTCAACACGATACATCGGGCCGTTCCCCATCGTAAGACAAGTAAACCCAGTCACTTCACCTACCTCCAGAACATCGGATCCATCCCACGTTTCACGTCTCCCTCCTGAAACCTCACCACCCACCTGTACCCCATTCAGTCACAGAACCGGTCCCTGAGGATAACCCCCCGATACCACCTATTGAACCAGAGCCCATCTATTTGATTAATGAGATATTGGACTCCCGACGTCGAGGTGGTCAGATTGAATATCTCATAGATTGGGAGGGGTATGGACCAGAGGAAAGATGTTGGGTACCCCGGAACGACGTCCTTGATCCCAATCTGCTCCGAGAATTTGACGCTCAATATCCTTACAAACCTGCACCACGGCCCAGAGGAGCAATGTCAGGAACCAATCAGACACCACATCGTTCACCACACAACGATCACTCTCCCCAGAATATTAATCACCTGCACCTGTTCACAATCAGTAAGCCTCATTGTTACGGCCCTTTATCTAGCTTGGCTCGTTAAATCACATATAAGACAAGGACCGAACATATTTAATAATCACAGACGATTGAGTGGTATTCAGACGTTAATCACGCCATAATTTTTAATCCAGTCCACAACAGACAAAGGACAGAGCACCCCATAATAAACAACAAACAAATAAACAACACAGGTAGGGCAACAGAAAGAAACATAATCCCTTAACTAAGCCTATCGTAGCAGGAAAGATCTTACCTAACTCCCGACAGAAACAACAAACAGGTGAGTCTTCCGGGCCACTGCTTCGCTACGCTATAATCTAAATAAATAACAAAAGTGAACTAAGGAAATAACCTCTACCTGGTTTTAAATAATAAAAAAAAAACTCAGTTCACTATCATCGAAGACTTCAGCATGGAGGTGCGACACGAGACGATGAGCGTTCTCGCCATCAGGCGAACCACCCCAGCTGACAACAATCAGGAACGGAGGCGAAGAATGAGGAGCAAGAGAAGCGGAGAGAGACCGCGCCCTCAACACCAGGCCCGCTTAAGTGCAGGAATTCCCATGACGTCACTCATTCCGTAAATCAGGGGAAAACCCCTAACTCCACCTACGAACTCAAATAACAAAATTAATACACTCAGTAGTTCAATATATATATAGATCCACGTAACACCCTCACCCTTAAATGATTAATTGGAGGGAGAAAGAAAAAGAGAAATCTTACCTCAAAACTACAATTAATTCAGACACGGGATAAAGCATCAGCAACCAAATTATCCTTACCCCGAATATGACGAATGTCAAGCTCAAAAGTCTGTAAAAACAAACTCCAACGCATCAGGCGTTGATTGTTATTTTTCATGCGGTTAATGAAAATCAAGGTATTGTGGTCCGTATAGATGATCAGTGGATGTGAAACAGACCCAATATACACATCAAAATGTTGAATAGCAAGGACAAGGGCGAGTGCCTCCTTCTCAATGGTGGAGTAACCTCGCTGATGTTTATTGAATTTTCGTGAAAAATAGCAAACAGGATGCTCCACCCCGATCTGGTCTAATTGGAGGAGAACAGCTCCTGCACCAGTGTCACTTGCATCAACAGCGAGAAAAAACGGAGTAGAAAAATCAGGTGCAGATAAAACAGGAGAATTAACTAGAAGTGCTTTGATTTTCTCGAAACTCGATTGGCAAATCTCAGACCATTTAAAATGAACCTTAGGACTAAGAAGATCGGTTAAGGGCGAAGCAACAACAGAAAAATTCTTACAGAAATTTCTGTAGTACCCTACCATACCCAAAAATCGACGGAGCTCACGGCGTGTCTTGGGCACGGGAAAATAAGTGATAGGCACGACTTTAGACTCAACAGGTCTAACCTGACCGCCACCAACAATCTTTCCCAAATAAGTGACCGTAGCTCGACCGAATTCGCACTTCGCTAAATTAACCGTAAGGTTAGCTCGAGACAAACGACTAAACAGCGCATCGAGTTGTTCCACATGTTCTGACCAAGATGCGCTATAAATGACCAAATCATCCAAATACGCTTCAACGTTATGCATACCTTCGATGACACGATTCACCAACCTCTGAAAGGTTGCCGGGGCGTTTCGTAAACCGAAAGCCATTACGTTATAATGGAGGAAATGATCCGGTGTCACGAACGCACTGATTTCCTTTGTGCGATCGGTCAAGGGCACCTGCCAGTATCCCTTAAGCAGATCGATTTTCGTAACAAACACAGCATTTCCAACATGATCCATGCAATCTTCCATACGAGGCAATGGATAACTATCTGGTTTGGTCACAGAATTAACGCGTCTAAAATCTGTACAAAAACGAAACGTACTGTCAGTCTTTTTAACCAATAAACAAGGTGAACTCCAAGGACTAAAACTTTGCTCTGCGATGTCATTTTCAAGCATAAAAGTCACCTCATTTTGCAACAGAATTCTTTTTTCAGGACTTACCCGATATGCGTGCTGCTTAATAGGCAACGAGTCACCAATATCGATGTCATGCTCTATTAACGAAGTACGAGATGGAACATCAGAGAACAAATTACTGTACGTCCGAATAATGTTAATTATATCAGCTCGTTCAGCAACGGTCAAATGGGAAAGATGCGAGTCTATGGTTCGGATCATCTCAGAATTTTTCAATCTCCCCGCAACCAATTCCGTCGAAGGAAACTCTACATCCTCCTCAACAGTGGAATCATCACTGCTGTCTGACACAGCCGAACTCAATGTGCGGATAACTTCAGGTCCAGACAGCACTTCAACTTCAGGTACATCAGCACTGGACAGCGCCTGTTCTCCTGTCACCGGAAAGTCTGTGGGTGAAACAGTTAACACAGCCGACTTCCTTCCAGACGAATCTGGCGGTCTCTCAAAGTACGGCTTAAGCATGTTAATGTGACATAGACGAGTTTTTTTTCTTCTGTCTGTTGTCAAAATAACATAGTCAAGCTCGCTCACCTTTTCTTTCACTTGATAGGGACCATAATAACGAGCCTGCAATGCAGACCCAGGCACTGGCATCAGCACTAACACCTTGTCACCAGGAGCGAAGCTACGAAGTCTAGCCTTACGATCAAAACGTTTTTTCATTCGTTGTTGTGACATCTCCAAGTTCGCTTTGGCCAATTCACATGCGCGGCGCAACTTGGAACGAAACTCTGAGACATGGTCAAGAATGTTGTTTGAAGTCGTATCATTAGTCCAATGATCTTTAATCAATTTTAGTGGGCCACGTACAGTATGCCCAAACACTAACTCAGCCGGACTAAAACCCAACGACTCCTGCACTACCTCCCGCACTGCGAACATGACCATAGGCACCCCTTCGTCCCAATCCTTTTGAAACTCAAGACAAAACGCACGCAGCATCGACTTTAAAGTCTGGTGGAACCTTTCGAGTGCACCCTGGCTTTCTGGATGGTAACAGCTGGACGTGTAGTGTTGGATATGCAATTGATTCAGAGCTTGCTTGAACACACGGGACATAAAATTCGTACCTTGGTCGGACTGAATAGTACGCGGAAGACCAAACAATGAAAAAAATTTGATAAGTGATCTCACAATCACTGGTGCAGTAATTTTACACAGAGGAATTGCCTCCGGAAAACGCGTTGACGTACACATTATGGTGAGTAAGTATTGATTTCCCGACTTCGTGCGAGGCAAGGGACCGACACAATCAATCATCACACGTTCAAATGGTTCACCAATAGCTGGAATTGGATGTAGCGGAGCAGGTGAAATGTTCTGGTTCGGTTTTCCGTCATTTGACACACGTAACAACTTCAGCAATAATTTGCAACATCAGTTTTCAAGCCTGGCCAAAAAAAATTTCGAAGTATGCGATCGTACGTTTTGTTCACTCCTAAGTGACCAGCAAAGGAACTATCATGCGCAAGACTCAAAATTTCGGAGCGATACGAGGAGGGAACTATTATCTGCCTAACGATTTGCCACTCATCATCAGCAGATGCAGTAGGTGGTCTCCACCTCCTCATCAACACCCCATCTTCCACAAAGTATCCTTGCGATGCATGCTCGAGTTGCTCGACAGGAACAACAGCTTTAAAGAGGGACGACAATTTCTCATCTTTCCTCTGTTCAACAATAAGCTGCTCGCGAGACAGGGACAATTTATTAGGCATGAAATGTTCATCAAATTTATTAACGGCAGGATCTGAACCGTCAACAAGGTCTGAACACTTAACTTCCCAAGGGTCAGAATTAGAAAAGAACGTATCACTCAGATTCCAATTCACTAAGGCTTTTATCTTTTGGCCTCTGAGTCATAGCGCGAGTAACAGCACATGAGGGAAAAATCTCAGGATATTTCTGAGCTAATACATCAGCTATAGGACAAAGAAGAGGAACATCAGTTACCTCGGGGCTAGCAAAAACTTTTCCTCCCGCTAAGTCATTCCCTAAAATAAATGTAACATCTCGAACGGGAAGACACGGTCGCACTCCAACCACAACGCGGCCAACAACAAGGGAAGACTCAATTTCAACCTCATGTAAAGGTACCTTCACGAAGCCCATTTCGAAACCCTGCACCAAGACGCTTGAACCAGTAAAGCTCTCATCAGACAACGGCAATATTCCTTCCAGAATAAAACTCTGAGCAGCGCCGGTATCACGAAGTATCTTGATTGGTTTTCGTAAAGCATTACCTGCCAAAGATACAAATCCGTCCATCATAAATGGCACATACCCCTCATCTTCACACATGTCAGCTTCCAAAGCCAACGACTCCAGTCCTTCCACTTGTGTCGAGGACGTCATCAATAAGCCTACAGGTTTAGGAATACGGTTCTTCTTTTTAAGCACATTGCACTCAGAAATAATGTGTCCACGTTTCTTACAATAGAAACAAATGGGTGAGAACACAGACTTATCAGAACTCACCGCCAATCTGTCAACAGGTAGGGGGCGTTCAGAATTACGCTGAAAAGACCGATTACTGTTGTTACCGGATGAGAACTTCGGTACAACGCTAAACACGTTCTTGTGTGTAAGCACATATTCATCAGCCAATATAGCAGCAGCAGAACATTTTGAAACTTTTTGCTCATTTAGATAAGTTACAACGCGTTCTGGTAGGCAGTTTTTAAACTCCTCTAAAATAATCAATTCTCGGAGCTCTTCAAACGTTTCCACTTTCATGGAAGCACACCAACGATCAAACAGGGACTCCTTCCCCCGAGCGAACTCCACGTAAGCCTCATCACTTTTCCTTAGATTACGAAATTTTTGACGATAAGCCTCGGGAACCAATTCATACACTCTGAGAACAGATGCCTTCACTCGATCGTAATTAAGAGACTCCTCGATTGATAAAGAGGAAAAAGCTTCCTGGGCCTTACCCACAAAAACACACTGCAACAACATGGGCCAAAATGTTTGCGGCCATTTCATATTGACAGCAACGCGTTCAAAAAGAGCAAAAAACTTATCTACCTCCTGCTCTCGGAAAGGAGGAACCATGCGAATATTCCGACTCACGTCGAAATCAGAAGCATCAAACACACCCCTTTCGCGAGATTTCAACTCCATTTCCTTTAGGCGACACGCTTGTTCCATTTCAAGCCTTTTCAGTTCAAGTTCATGTCTCTCACGATCACTTCGTCTCTCTTTCTCACGCTCCCATTCTTCTCTCTCCTTCAACGAAACTCTTTCGTGCTCTATAGCTTGCAGTTCCAATTTCCTAATCTGCATCGCAAGATCCTCGGAACTACCCTCAACTAATTCAGGATTATCCGTCATCTTTTCCTCCTCACCAAAAACGCCCTGTTCATGCAATGAATCAACAAGCAACATCTGAAGTTCACGTTTAGTTGAAGTCTTACGAAAACTGACCTTAAAGTAAGCAGCAATTTTCATCAGATCTGCTCTGTTGATATTCAATAGCTCAACTTGCGTCGGCTTCTCAATAAAGCTTGCTAATTCAAACATGATCAGATTCAACGTTTAGTTATTGGGGGGGGGAAACAAAAACAACAACGAGCACTACTCGGGCAAAACCCACCAATCGACCGTGATTAAACAAAGTTACTCCAAATTACTCAAGTAACACAAAGTGTGAGCAGATCAAAGAAAGATCAAACAAAGCCACACACAATTCAATGATCCACGATGAGCCCCCAAATATGTTACGGCCCTTTATCTAGCTTGGCTCGTTAAATCACATATAAGACAAGGACCGAACATATTTAATAATCACAGACGATTGAGTGGTATTCAGACGTTAATCACGCCATAATTTTTAATCCAGTCCACAACAGACAAAGGACAGAGCACCCCATAATAAACAACAAACAAATAAACAACACAGGTAGGGCAACAGAAAGAAACATAATCCCTTAACTACGCCTATCGTAGCAGGAAAGATCTTACCTAACTCCCGACAGAAACAACAAACAGGTGAGTCTTCCGGGCCACTGCTTCGCTACGCTATAATCTAAATTAATAACAAAAGTGAACTAAGGAAATAACCTCTACCTGGTTTTAAATAATAAAAAAAAAACTCAGTTCACTATCATCGAAGACTTCAGCATGGAGGTGCGACACGAGACGATGAGCGTTCTCGCCATCAGGCGAACCACCCCAGCTGACAACAATCAGGAACGGAGGCGAAGAATGAGGAGCAAGAGAAGCGGAGAGAGACCGCGCCCTCAACACCAGGCCGGCTTAAGTGCAGGAATTCCCATGACGTCACTCATTCCGTAAATCAGGGGAAAACCCCTAACTCCACCTACGAACTCAAATAACAAAATTAATACACTCAGTAGTTCAATATATATATAGATCCACGTAACACTCATCAACCCCTGCATAAAAACACTCACCACAGCCTCACTCACCATCAAGCCTCCAACAGGAACAGACCATTTCCCGTTGTCCTCCAAAGTCTCTGAGAAGTCCAGTTCCAGCCAAGTAAAGTATACTCACCTGTGAATTACTAACCTCTGCATTCCTGTTCCACTGTCTCCAGACATCCTGTCCGAGTCCTTGCTTCCTGAAATCCTGTCTGGATCCCTGTCCCCCTAAATCCTGTATCTTCCTGAGTCCCTGTGTTCACGCCGAGTTGTCTCTCCCACGACGACATCTGAAAGAGAAAGGACACGTATGAAAGATCTGCGACCGCTTGACAAAGTAATCTGAAGAGGATCTGCTCACCTGTAATCTACCCCGCACGTAGTGACCCGCCTCGTATCTGCACCTAAATTCGGAGAATACTCACCCATGCACTTGTGTCACGTTTAATAAAGCTGTGTTTGGATTCACTTACCTCTGTATCCTGACAGTAGATTTGCATAAAATTACTTTATTTTGTTGGAGTTTGTTGCTGTTTTTAAACGACTCACTACCGTGTGCTTGCTAGATCATCACACACATCACAAGGACTATGAATCGGCATCAAACGCACAATAAATGGAATTTAAAACTGCAACAAAGGAACAAATCGCACTAAGATTTGTGCGCTCGACATTTCTTCGCTTTGTGACGTGAACTTTTAAATGCGCAATTATGCAGCGCAGCGCTGAAGTAGGCCTAATGTACTATTATTGTAGTACTGTTTTTCATGTTATCATGGGTTTGCGCACTGAAACATTGTTAAAAGCCAATATATGTTGTTATACCTAGCCTGCTCAATACAGTTAAAATAAGCATAATTTAATTGTATATTATTTCTTTGTAGTGTAGGCTATATATGCACTTCTGAATTCTTGACATTGTAGCGACTGACCGAATCCTGTTTTCCATTCACTACTGAGCAAATATGAACACATATATGTTTAATTCACAAAACCTTGAATCATGTGAAATGGTGCCCCAATGTCTGCCAGCAGGTCATTGATTAACTCCATTTATGACGCATTGCGCAATTAAGAAACAGAATCCTGTTGTTCTTGAAACCCTCACGTGGTACACACCACGGATGGACAGATGCTGACCACAGGATTCCCCACGTGATTCCCCAAGAAGGGGGGAGCAACAGCCCGCGCCAACCACGGGATGAACTTATACACACACGCCATTCATACACGCACACAGACGTCCCTTGTGTGCAACTTAGGATAGAAATATCCTTAATATATATAACACAGAATTGTATCTAACCTTCCTGTACGCATGCATATCTAATTAGTTTTGTCTTATTCTATAGATTAAATTTGAGACTGTTCTGTAACTTTGAATCTTAAGTGTATTTCTAAAGAAAGAATACCTAACAGGATCAAATTCTGTGCCTCTCCCTCTTGCTAGGTCATAAAACTTTATGACCCCCAAAAGGAATTCCAAGGGAACCATAGCTCCCACTTGAATTCTGATAAAGAAAGAGGAATAGACTCTGCAATCTTATATTTTCTATAAGTATAACCACTTAAGAAATGTATAAACATGAATTTGATCTTTCCTAGGTCATGGTAGCCGGTATTATGACTTTATAGTCGTGTGAGTGAACATTAAATGTGTGTAATTCTGCATATGAATGTAACTTTATGTTTCTTCTACTCTTTCCGGCCATTCTTGGTACCTGTTTGACCGTCTTGTTTTGACCAAACCAGTCATACATAGGATATTACAGTAAAATGTATTGTTCTGTGTGTACAATCTTTCTGGTTAGAAATGACCAAAATTTCATACCGTCACAAATCATCCTGACAGGACAAAGAAAAACTTTCCCGCTCGAGATACTCTAAGATGATTGGTTCACGTACGCGAAGCAGGCGTGAACCCCTCCTCTCCATAAGAGACTGACACAGAAGTTTCTGGAAGGGCTTGAGAGGTTTCCGTGCCATGGCTCCTTAGGGAGCTTTACGCAGTGTTTCTCCTTTTTCTTTAATCTTTCTTTATTTTCGTCTTCGGACTTCCCTACGTTCATTTTCAGCGAAATGAACGTAATCGGCAACTTCAACTTTAAAGAGACTCTTTGAACCAACCAGCAACTGCACCTCAAAGGACATTCAAAATAACGCGCTCCCTCGCTCTGAAAGACCACGTGAACGCGTGACACGAGGACAGAGACACACACACACACGCTTTGGTTCTCAGCCACACGAAGAATCATGCAAGTATCGTAATTCCTATCGATCTAAATGCTTTAAGATCTGTTTACCCCATTCAGGGGATTTGATCTTTGTGATTCCTTGTTGTCTCTCTAAGGGTTATGATGTCTGTGATTTTTGCCATGCTGCGATCACCCCGGTGATCTCTCTCATCCTGACCGTTAGTTTCACTTTCTCATCCTCTCTCTCTCTCTCTCTCTCTATATATATATATATATATATATAAACAATGTATATATATATATATATATATATCGTTTTCTCTCCCTCTCTCATCCTATTTTAATTCGTGTTTGTAATGTTTTTCGTTTGTTTGTTTCGAGTGTATACACATATATTCCGTGTGAATTGTAGAATTCTGTATCCGTAGTTTCATTTTATTAAAACCATTATATTCTTGATTGCTAATTGTCCAATCTTGCTCATTTTTACAAAGTCAATGAAGTGTTTGATCCTAGCTACAAAGCTTTACAATTCGTTACAATTTCAGTAACCTAAATTTTATAATAACAAGAAGGTGAATTTTCATGGCCAGAAAATAGCTTTTTGGAATTATAAGGAAGGGATAACCTTGTTGAGAAGTTGATAAGTTAATCTTACGGCCGTTTGCTGGACAAACAGATTGTTCGATAACTAAATTAATTCCATTAAAGGTTATCTCATATAATCGATCTGGAAAGGGACCATTGATATATGAATGAAGAATTATAATTCGTTGTGATTGATCATTCATATATACGATCGATCTATTTTCAGCTTCGATAATTTAATGTGTAATATGCAGTATATTAATCATATTCATGATTAATTATTAAAATTCCCTATATATAATTTGAGCTAATTCAATGTAAGACTCATTGTCGCTACAACATTAATATATAAATATAAAATTGTGAAATGTATGATTGCCTGATTGAATTTTATAAGAGAACTAATAGTAATTTGTTTTTATTAACATATTTAGATTTTATAAAATTACTGTGCAGATTTTTTCAAGAATTACTTTTTGCTGCTGATTTATACACTCATTAAGTTTATTAAAAATCCATAATACATTTATGTAATATTTAAAGGTGTTAACTGTAATCTTACACTGCAACTTAAAAAGGATTAAATTCATCACAATTATGTAAGTATCTGGAAATTTGCCACGGGGCGAGGGCCCTTATATATATCATATCTATATAATATATATCATTATATATGATATAATATATATTAGTAGGGCCCTACTAATATCATTAGTAACATTAAATATAACACAATAAACCAAAGTATATCAGTAGGAGTTTCCTTAAGTCTTTCTGATAGTTTTCTACAGGCCGGTTTACTACAACAGTAGAATAAAATTCTGAAATTATGGTTTATAGTTTTGGTGTGCCACCCCAAGATTTTAAGTGGCCCCATCTGGCCACCCCTATGAAAAATTTCTGGAGGCGCCACTGCCTGAGGGGAGGAGATGAACAGAAAACTAGGCCAAAAGGCAGGTTAGGTAAGGACAGGAGAAGAAACTGGGTGAAAGGACATGAAAAAGCCAGGTTAGGTAAGGACAGGAGAAGAAACTGGGTGAAAGGGCATGGAAAAGTACCTGAAATCATGTATAAAGCCATTTTTAAAAAGATACGCATGCGCAAAGAAGGTTACCCCAATTAAAAAATAAAATAACGATGCAGGTGTTTTAATCGAGGCGGAGTAATAAGGAGGAGCAAAGAGAGAATAGATAACGAGTTGAGCGCTAATTGGGTACCAAAAGACAAGAAGAAAGTATAAGACCTGAGCATTGACCCTTGTGAAATCAGATGAAATGGCCAGCATCTCACTTTGTTGAACTGCTCAATAAAGCTATTCTTCTGAGACCTGAGACTTCGACTCTGAAAGATTTCTTCTGAGACCTGAACCTGACTTTGAAGATTTGAGCCAAAAAGATAGAGAATTTGCCACAACACTCTGCGTCAAAATACGTTAGTTTTGTGCCTTTTTTTTATTTCTGATATATTGTGGATGTAGCCAGTGCTCGAATTGAGGGGGGGCTGGGGGGATCCGGGACCCCCCATAAGGTATTAGGGACCCCCCATAAGAAGTAAAAAATAGAATTAGGGGGGGTCCCTCAGATATTTTTATTTTAGTAAAAAATAATAATAACAAATCTGATTAAATGCATGCAATGGATACGGTAAATTTCGTGAATTGATTATTTACAATAATTTTTTTAAAGTTGGCTAGTTGCCATGTCTCTTTAAAATGTAAACGCCCCGCGCCCCACATCTAAAGAGTGCTGTGCGCATGACATCGTTGACTGACAGGACTGTTTGACTGGCGCCGCTCCGTTGAAGCTAATTTTAACTTTTAAAAAATGGAGAAAAATAAACCTCCACTCGAGGTCGGGAAGAGAAAGCTTCTTACCGACTTTTTGAGGGGTAATTGTCTCTCTCTATATATCTTTCTACTTTATATCTACCCACACCATATCGTGGCTTTTGTATTCCTTGCGTAAATTGGAAACATTTAGGCTTAAGTTACTACTTTTTTTTTCATTATTAATAGTCCTGGTTCTACGGGAGTGCTAGAGATCTCGACGGAGATGGATAACAGCTTTTTAGTAAAGGGAGCGATCGTTATATGCTTTCTATGCTTTCTAATTTCCATTCTGAATTTGTATAAAACTTGTTTTTCATGCTGCCAGCCAGGACCAATGGCCACGTAAACACAAAGTTTCGGAAATTACATACGCATTTATGCGGGATTCACTCTTGAAATAGCAATAATTGACATTGATTGCCATGGCATTGTTTGTTTCTGAATAAAGCAGCCTTTTTCCCTGAAATAGTCGTTGAATAGTTGCTGACTTACTCACTCATAACAGTGCTTTTCCGCCACCTACTGGAAGTAACTAAGTAAAAATCGCATGTGCTGAAATAGTTGAAAAATCCCCAACAACATACAGACTGACAGCCTGTTTTGTCACAATCTATACGTTTAATATCTAATAAACAAGTTTCATCCATTTAATCAAGTCTTTTGGAACAAACATTATTATCACAGTGTCACATAATCCACATTAATCATCCAGTTGTTTTTAGGGTAAAAACTACATTGGTAAAAAAAAGCTAGAATCATTCTGTTGGATGTACACTACTGTTTAAAAGTTCAAGAGTCTCTTCTGCTCACCAAGCCTGCATTGATTTGATGCAAAATACAGTAAAAACAGTAATTTTATGAAATATTATTACAATTTAAAATAATAATACAATAAATTATCATTTATTTCTGTGATCAAAAGCTGAATTTTCACCATCGTTTCTCCAGTCTTCATCACATGATCCTTCAGATCTGAAATATAAACTTTTGTAGCATTATACACTACCATTTAAAAGCTTGTGGTCAGTAAGAATGTATTTTTAAAAAATGTTGGGAAAGAAATTAATAATTTTATTCAGTATGGTTGCATTAAATTGATCAAAAGTGACAGTAAAGACATTTATAATGTAACAAAAGATTCTATTTCAAATAGAAAGTGTTCTTTTGAACTTTCTATTGATCAGAAAATCCTGAAAAATAAAATAAATGTTTATTACATAAATGTTTGTTGATCATCAGATCATCATATTAGAGTGATTTCTGACGGATCATGTGACACTGAAGACTGGAGTAATGATGCTGAAAATTCAGCGTTGATCACGCATTTTACTATATATTCACATAGAAAACAATATTTCACAATATTACTGTTTTTTTTATCAAATCAATGCAGCTTTGAGCAGAAAAGACTTTTAAAAACATTTAAAAAATTGTATCGATCTCAACTTCTGAATGGTAGTGTATATTTCATTTTCATTATGTGTATTTATATAAAAATATTGAAACCAAAACATGGAATTGTCTAGTGTGCAGGTAAAGAGGACCTCCAAGGCAAGCACAGTCCATTCCAGTTTAGCAGAGGGCAGTGGCAGGAGCTCAGCACAGGTTGGCAGCGACAAGATCTCAGATATATATATATATATATATATATATATATATATATATATATATATATAGCTATATATATATGTATAGCCTATATAATTCTTTATCAATCGTTTTTAATAAATAAGATATATTTATGCATATTATGATATGCATAAATATATGCATATCATAATATGCATATGAATCATAATATGCAATATGACCAATAAGACTTGACTCAATTCGAGCACTGGATGTAGCCCACAAGTGAATGTGGGGCTGTGTTTTTCTGATCTCCTTCCGTACTTCCATACACACAAACAAACAAAAAAGTATAAAGTTAATGAATTCAGAGAATGACATAGGTATGGAAAGAATGCAGTTGATTAATTAAAGGAGTAAATGCAGAACATATTGTATTTAAAAAGAGTAGATCAAATCATCCAAAATTGGTCAGATTTACTACTCATTACCATCACTACAAGTTGATATCTAATCAATGCCATTGACTACCATTCTGGAAGAAGAATGAACTTTGTACATACAATCACTGCATGTTGTATGTGACAGCTTCAGATGAGACCATTCTTAGGCACAATGCCTGGAACCGATGCAACTTCTGCATCTTTTCCTGCCACAGTACCTCATGGGGTCTGGGCATGTGTCACACTGAGTTGCGAACCCACAACGCAAAGCATTCGGGATCTGAGGTGTAACATGTTGAGCTAATCAGTCATGAATGTTCATGAGCCTGCTGAGGAGAGGTTTCATTGTGAGAATGAGTTCACAAAAAAGTTCCATAGCATGTTAACTAGATTAGCATGCTATGTTAATGTAGCTTATGGTTAACCTGATAGCTGAAGACCCACATTAGGAAGAATGGTTAGCATGCTACTGATTGTTAACCAATTAGTATGCTAAGCTAACTAGCATAAGACAACAAACGCAGGCTAGGTCAAGTTCAGAGAGGAATAGCTCGGGAACGGTGGCAACTATCAAAAATCCGTTTAGTCTTTTCTGTGGGGCTCGGTCCAAAGATCATCTGAGCAAATTTTGGATAAAATTGGGCAAAATCTGTAGTAGTAGGGAAAAAACTGTTTATCATTTGCTCCAATATGACGGACCGTCACATTGTTGGAAAATTACAAATTAGATATTGTAGGAATCGGCATAAACCAAGGATTTGAACTCATAAACTGTGATATTTTTAACCGTGATAGACGTTGTCATACTATGAAAATCTTATACCGTTACAACCCTACATGGGAGACCCCACACCACCTCGCTGTTAAAAAAGTAACTCAAAAGTAATAATAATAATCAAAAGGGAGGAGTGTGGTCACAATTAATGTTACTTCATGTAATGTATGTGCTTTGAATGACAATAGACAACTGATCTTAGTGGAAAGTTACTGTGTGCTGTTTCCGAAGTCAACATTATCCTTGCTGAAAGTCTCTCTGCAACTAATGGTGTTGTATATCTACTCGACATCCTGTTATTTTCTTAAGTCTAGAGAATGAGAGATGTTTTTTGTCTCCTTATATGGAAAGATCTTCTTTCTCTTTCTCCTGAACAGGAAAACAGCAGAGTTAGGTTTGATTGATGTATAAAAAGGCAGCCCGCACTAGGCGAGGTTGCCCTTTGCTGCAGAAAAGTCTGATGTCTTTATGCGAATGGTCTTCTTGCAAGAATAAAACTTGGCACGATAATAATAAAAAGTAAACAATAAAAAGACACGGTTTGGTCTACCTCGTTTATTGCAAACTCACCACAAATAATAAATAATGAATAAATAATAAATAATAATAAAATTTCCATAACAACAGTCATCTCATGATACCCAAAAATGATTTTTACTCTACAGCAATAAACAGACTGGGACAAAACTATCAGAGTTTGAGGACAGTCCTCATTCTCATTTTATTATTTCTTAAGCTAAATACACCACTCTATGGCAGCTAAGCAGTTCCATGGGCCAGATACACAATTACATTTCAAGGCTTACTCTCCTCTTTACTCAATATGTGTGTTCTTCTCGTTTGCTCTTCTGATGTTGTGGTTTTGTAGCTGGCTTCCGCTTGCTGCTTGCTTGTATGCTCTCTATCTCTCCAAAAGATCTTCCACACACACTATTTCTAGATTTACGCACATTGCTTTAACTTGCATTACCACATTTCCTGCACGTGTTAATTGTTACATTACTTGCATCAATTGCTTTATTTACCTGCGTCAACACATTTTTATTGTACATTTTATCAAATAAAAAAAGCTATCCCTGCTGAAAAATCCAGCTTAAACCAGCCTAAGATGGTCAGGCTAGTTTTGGCTGGTCACCCAGCCTGGTCATAGCTAGTTTATCAGGCTGGTTTTAGAGGGGTTTTGAACACTTTTTTAGCTGGTCATGCTGGTCTAAGCCTAAATGGAAAATAACAATATTTGTTCACTATAGAAATTAAAATGTCATCTTTGTTAAAGCTGTATTTTTTTTTTTTTTTTATTAATAATGACACAGATAACAGTAGGAATATTAGGTGTCTGCTGTCACTTTATGACCGACTGCACGGACCGAAAAAAAAAAAAAAACCCGACACATCCGGTTTCTTTCCCAACTGTTAACTTATGACATAAACGAGAGAATACTTGCAGAGACGGGCATTTAGACAATTTTGTGTCTGTTCAAGGGCAAGGAAATGCAAAAGTGGAATCAATTCGGTGTTCGAGCGCTGTCTGAAACGCGTCTCTCTCTGTGTGTTTTACAGATAATGTGCAAGTCCTGATTTTACCGATGACAATTCTCATGACTCAACACTCAATCACGCCATCATCAAGCTATGCCTTTGTTTTGAAAAAGCGACCTCTAGTCGCAAAATTTACATACTGTGCCTTTAATTGTGGTAATCTAATTACTCTTATAGTCAAAAGTAGTAGTAAATGTAATTGTAATAATATCACAATATTTGAGTTACACATAGGTAACTTATAGATGATGACAGAATTTTCCCTTTTGGTTGAATCTACTCTTTCAATGAGAAGTAGAAAAATGTCTGTTTAATTCTGAGGGCCAGAAAGAGTGACTGGAAAATGGTTGTATAATACATATGATATAATATAGATTTTAATAAGGGACTAATATTGTGCATGTATTGAAAACAAAAGTTGTGTAAAATGGCTTGACACCTGTACCTTTCCATCCTTAATTTCATAAAGGCTCAGGTGTTTTTATTCAGAGGTGGCTTGTTGCCCTCTGAACTATTGGGCAGCTCATCTGTTCTTCAACAGGTGTGCTCTTCCATTAAGAAAAACAAACAATGATAGGGGCAAATGTATTAAGGCTTTCAAATAAACGTGAAGTACTATTCTAGTTAAATATAATACGCTCTAAAAATAATTCATCCTTTCAACCTAAAAATTTAGGCAGTCTGCATGCATTTTTTTTTCCAACATGAAGTACTATTGAGTAATGCTGGGTACACACCAAAGGGTTTTTTTACATCTTATAAGATTTTCAAAATGTGATAGACCACAAACATGAGGAGAAAAAATCCTAGATTTAACCGTTTTGCTCCTATAGTGTGTGGTGTGCCATGGTGTGACAAAGACAGCACACCACACACGAACAGATTTTCAACCAGAGTCTAGACTGTGAACACAGGAAATCTTGCAAAATCTCGCGAGACTTCAGAATAAGCATGGTGGACAATATGCAGGAAGAAATTGCGATGTTAGTGTTTGGAATGATTTTCACAGAAAATTCACGGACAAAAAAGAAAGGGGCTGGACACGTTGAACAAACATTCGTGCTTTTGCCACAACTCTACAAGTTGATCCTCCATCTCTGCTGTCCACATCAACTTCACTCTGTGCCGCGCCATGACTGCGTTTGTTATGCTTCCGTCTTCCAACATCTCGATTGGATATTGTTTCGTTTCACGTGATAATCTCCAGAGTTTGTCCTCGGGGTTCCCCCCACACATCAGGATTTCTGATCGTAAATATTCAACATGTTGAATATTTACGATTCGCGATCGGGGCGGCTCCGACGTTCTTCCGAGCAGGTTCAGACACTCTTAACACACCTCACACCAACGGAGAATCTGATAAGATAATCTGTAGAACCATCAAGATAATCGCGACATATCTAGGATTGTCGGAAGGGGGGAAATCGGCCCAAAATCAGCCCGATTATCTTTGGTGTCTACCCAGCATAAGCGGTATGAGCATATTTTTGTTAAATAATCTTATTAATTCATACAAAGTTTTTGTAACTTTTTTTTTCTTTTCAGTTGTGGTATAATTGTTAGTTTTATATATATATATATATATATATATATATATATATATATATATATATATATATATATATATATATATTATAATATTTTACCATATAATAACAAAAAAAGCCAGATTTAGGATAAGCATAATAGCCAAGACAACGAGAGCATAGGAACAACTCTGTGAATGTGCTTGAGTGAGCCTGGACTTTACAATCTTTAGGACTTTACAGACCTTAAAATGCCCATCCATCAAATGTAGATATGTAGATTTTAAAGCATTTTAGCATAAATTGCAACAGAAAATGTAAACAAATGAATCTCTGGTCTGAATACGTCTGAATGTGCTTTAGATGAATTAGAACAATACTTGTTTCCGAGAAGGCTCTTTGTAGCATTTGGTTTATGTTGTGCTGCGGTTGTAAGGTTGAGGCTTAACCAGCTCTGCAACAAATCCTCATGTTTTTTGAGGCACAACTCCTCCATCTTCACTGTCAGGACACTCCTCTCTCTTTTTCTTTGGGTCTGTCTCAAAAAGTGAGGCCTTTCTCTTCTTTGCCTTTCTTTCTTAAATAAATTTCAAAAGGTTTTTTCTTTTTTCAGAAGCCTCAACTGTCTTTAGTTTTTTCTGTAAAGCATCATTATTATTATCAATATTGGTAATAAATTACCAGCTTTCTTCAAAAGTTTACACTGATCCATCCTCTATCTTCAGACACCATCCGCTCACCATTGTCTGGTTCCTGCTGTTGTTTCTACCCTCTGTGCTTATCAATAAACCAGTTTTACTTTATCTCACCTGTCTGTTCCCTTCTGTACCATGACAGTAGTAGTTACTCTGAGCATTAGAGTCAAAAAACATAAGACATAAAATTGGGTGAAGATATTGGATAATAATGTGTTTTAATACTTGAATAACTTATAACTTTAATACAAGTAAGATTTAGAATGCGTGAGTGTTTACAATTATAATATTAAAAATAATGATGAATGTATTAAAATTATTTAAAATATTACGAATAACAAATACAATTAGCATTAAAAATATATTAATTAAAAACAAACTGATATATACGTATATGATCCCTATTGATCGATGAGTTTGAAAGTATGGGAAGCCAAACACACTGAAAGTGGGACGAAATGCGCAGTGTTACAGAGCTCGCCCGTGCTGACATGTAATCTGTGTCCCAATGTGAAGGCTGCATCCTTCGAGGGATGCACCATGTAGCCTTCGTAGGATTTCCTAATTGCGCATCCAGGTGTTCCCGATTACCGTTCCTGGCGCCAAACAACGGTGCGAGAGTACAGCTGCCATCCTGATAATTCATTTGTTATAACTGAGTAAACGGCTATGGAGCCAGAATTGGCTTTTGTCATTTTTATGTTTTATATTTTACTGGAGGACATGGTGAGGATGTTTCACCCCTGGCGCCGCCAGGTCATGTATTTTTCGGCTTAGCCAAGACCATGGCCAGAGCTGTTTTACTGCTTCCCAATTCAGAGGCTGCGTCCTGACTCCTGAATTGCCGGATTAAACTGTTCAAGTATTGGGCGTTAATTTACGGAAATAATGTAATGAAATATGAAAAAAAAAAACACACACACTGTCACGCCCGGCTTTGCCGTGCTGGGTGTGCTCACTCCACCATGTACAGAAAATGTTTGGGCCGTTTCTCTCCCTCCAATCCGAAGGGGGAGCTGTTCGTTTTCGGTCCATCTGACAGCAGCTGATTGGCGGGACGGTTTAAAAACATCTCCTGCCAGTTGTTTGGTGTGCTCTGGGCTGTGCGTCTCGGCATTGCTCTGGCGGCAGCACCATCATCATCCTACTCCTTTTTTGTTTTGTTTGCATTACACATATTCTACATTTAACTGATCTGCACTACACTTTTTATTAGTTTTCTCTTGCTTCTCATTTACTGACTTTATACTTTTGTTGATTTAAATTATGATTTCATCGAATAATTTAATGTTTCAATAAATTGTTTTTGATTTAACTTAACAAACGGTGTGGTCTCCCCTATGTCATTGCTACTGTGAGCCAGGTAGTCGTGACACACACACACACATATATATATATATATACACTACCGTTCAAAAGTTTGGGGTCAATACGATTTTTTTTTTTTTCTTCAGAAAGGACGCATTAAATTGATCAAAAGTGACAGTAAAGACATTTATAATAATGCAAAATATTTCTTTTTCAATTAAATGCTTTTCTCTTGAAATTTAAAAGAATCCTTGAAAAAGATGAATCACGGTTTGCACAAAAATATGAAGCAGCACAACTGTTTTCAACTGTGATAATAATCATAAATGTTTCTTGAGCATCAAATCATCATATTATACTGATTTCTGAAGGATCATGTGACACTGAAGACTGGAGTAATGATGCTGAAAATTCAGCTTTGATCACAGGAATAAATTACATTTTACTATATATTCACATAGGAAACAGCTGTTTTACATTGCAATAATATTTCACAATATTACTGGGTTTATTTTGTATTTTTAATCAAATTTTTAAGCCTTGGTGAGCAGAAGAGACTTCTTTTAAAAACATTAAAAATCTTACCGACCCCAAACTTTTGAACGGTAGTGTATATATATATATATATATATATATATATATATATATATATATATATATATATATATTATATAAGGTTCAAGGCTAGTGTATGGACCATGGTGAATATATTTACACAGGTTTTCAACCCCATAATACAGAGCCCGGGAAGTCACCTGTGGGAAAAAAAACAAAAAATCCGTAGCGACTGTTTTGCAATCCGTTACCATTAGTTTATAAATTGTACTAACGAATTCTTAAACTGTTTCCTCGGTTTAACAAATCGTGCACACGGATTAATAAACCGTACCCACGAGTTCCCAATACGCGCTCTCAGATTTTGCAATCTGTACCCACAAATTCATAAACCGTGCCCACGCTTTCGCAAGCCGGGTTTGTAAACTCTACTCACGGATTTGTGGCCTCTCCTCCAGTCTGTGCCAACCAGGCCTCCTGTTTAGGTGCGGGATGCAATTCATTATGTTTAAACTTAACTTTTTGAAATGGATAATTTCTTGAATTTTCTAAAAAACGACATTTAGGCTACTTGTATCTTTAAAGTCCAATTTTTTGGGAGGAAAAAGCCCTAGCAAAAAGGACAAAGCAATTCGTGAAATGTCAGTCATAATACAGGTTAGACCATAATAATACAGGGCTAAGATTATCACAAATAAACAAGATTTTGACGTATATCCAAGTGTTTGTGGGAGTGTGGAGCGCGCTTGCTGCATGGCACGGAGGCGCCAGCGTGAACACTTGCATTTTCCTATCAACAGTGGAAACAACTTAAAATACTCTATCATTTCTGGTCATACAGAAAAGAATAATACATCATTCGCAACTGCTTTTATTTGTCCAAAACTTACAATACAGGGTATCTGCACATTTTTTAACAGCAAATTTAATGACTTTTAAGACCTTTTTTAAGTCCTCTAAAAGGCCAATTTAAGACTTTACCACGAAAAAAAAAAAACAGGAAAATGTTTAGCACGACGCGTCAGTGTTAATTTTGGCAGCCATTTTTGTTTTAGTCTTAGTCTTCATCTTCAGATGAAAATGCTTATTGGGTCTTAGTCACATTTTAGTCATTTTGTCTTTCATAGTTTTAGTCTAGTTTTAGTTGACGAAAAGTCATTGCATTTTTTGTCAACTTTTAGTCATTACTTTTAGTCAAACTTCAGTTACCGACATTCATTTTGGTAGGTATTTTACATGTAGTCTTTAGACAAAAAATGTAATTATAATTTTTCGCTTTTGGCCAATTCAACTAAGCTTATGAGAATTTTGAATCAAGGTAACAGGCTGTATTGACATTGCACTCTTTAGCAGTAGCACTTGTGCAATTCTACATATCCCTGTTCCTTAGTTTGGTGGTTCTCCAATTTTTTAGAGTGCCGTAACCCGTCTTCCACTTAGGCTGCAGTCACACCTTTTCCATTAAGGGACAATATTTGCCCCCTTTAATTGATTTTTTTCAGTTCATTTTTTACCTTTATAAAATACTTTTATAAAATAAATAATGCTTTAAATAAAACAATGTTCAATAAATATGCAATGATGGTAAAAACAAAGTGATACGTTTAAATATTAAATTAAAATCGCCAGTAGCTGGTGGTAAGTCACTGTCTTTATGAGTGAGTCATCGAGTCATTCATTCAGTAACAAAGCAAGTGGCTGTATTTATGAAGGGATCATTGAAACTCACAATTCGTTCAAAGCCACAGATTCGTTCACGAATCACTGCTGTGTGCTGCAGTTCTGCTGTGGCTTTCGTTGCAAAATAGCAATAATATGATCAACATTTAAAACACTGCTGGATATCAGCCTGCATTTTGATCGCAGATTTAGTCGCACAAACGGCTCGTGACAGAATAAAGACTAACTGAATGACACTTTAATTAATTTAAGTAGAAAATCTCAAATGAAGATCACTGAACTCCAGCTTAAGCCTGGTTCACACGGGACGATTTTAAAATTGTCGGCCGATTTTCCAAACCTGAGAGACCCCACACAAGGCGATAAAAAATCACGGGTCTAACAGTTTTGGTCGTACCGTGTGTGGTGCGCAGCCACACGGCAAAATCAACACATCACACACGAACCGATTTGACTCCCGAGCATTCCCAGGTCAGACGGAAAATCTCGCAAAATCCCTCGAGATCAAACGTGACTTCAGAGTAAAACAATCATGGCGGACGAAGAGGATGCAGTGGCGATAGTTTGTAGTTTGTTTTTAACCGAATCCATCTCCGACGTCCACCGGACTTTCTGGTTCGTCATGCCGCCGGCTGTTTTGATTTTGTTTCCCGGTGCTTCCTCTGCGCCTCGTCACCTCGCTTTCTGATTGGCTACACGCCACAGTCCACAGGCTGCGTGCTCGTTTGTCCCCGGGGGACACCATACACGAGGAGAAATCGGGCCAAAATAATCCAACATGTTGGATATCCCCGATTTGAGATCGGAGCGGTCCCGATGTCCTTCCAAGCAGACGAGAGCACTCTTAACACACCACACACGGCAGGAATATCTGATCAGATTATTTTACGATAATCAGAGCATCCTTAAGATTGTCGGAAGGGGTAAATCGGGGCTAAAATCGGCTTAATTATCCTGCCGTGTGAACCAGGCTTTACTTGTCTGTGTTTTCAGATCATCCGCGCTTCTTCAGGAATGTAGAGAGAGCACGCGCGCGTGAGCATGGTTGCCAGATACTATTGACAAGACCGGGTAGAAAACGTGTTCTTTTAACCTGTTAAGGTTCAAGGGTACTTTTGAAAAATCCCCAGAAATGGCATACCCAAACTGAAACAGATACAGTTCATGAACCCTTTGCACTAAAAGCACAAGTATGATCTCATTTGAAAGCTGACACCTAGTAGTTTATTGTAAATGTAGAATTAATTATTGTCATAATGAAATTTTTTTTTTTAAATAGCTTCAAAGTTTTGTAAAGTTATTAGAAATTTATTTTTATGAAACATCTTCATGAAAATAAAATTGAAGTTGGCCCTGGAGCAATCTAGAAATGCACTGCAGCTAAAGCCATATGTGTGACCATTTTATATTTAAAATCTGAAAATGATAAGTCTAAAACTCTGTATTTAGTTAAATGTTTTTCAAGATCATGTCAAATTACTTTATTTTGATGAGACTCTAAAATGCAAACTGATGTTTAGTCATCTTCTCAATCATCTATTCAGTCTATTGTCTCTATTATTTTGTGGTGCAAACGAGCCCCATTCAGTGTGAGTCTCCCCTGCACACATTCACACTTCTCCAGACTGGTTATGGCTCTAAATATGCATCTCTTTTGTCTGCATTATAGCTACTAACGACTGGCTATTCACAGGCTATTCATAGGGTTTCAAACTCTAACTTCTTTTATCAAAGTTCTCACTAAATATTTGAAACTGGTATCAAATGCACTGAAACATTTCAGTAAGCATTCCTATTTAGAAAAAAATCATAAAACAATAACTGCTAGTGGCAGGTGCACCTGGGCTAGCTAGCATGTTAGCTTAGCACACCATCAATACACGACCATTTATGAGATTAAAACCATGCTTGTGTTCCAAACTTACTTTATAACGCAGGTCGAGTGTTTTAAATAATCTTCTGTGATCTAATTTGGCTTCAGATTAAAAAAAGTCCGACAGAAAATGTATTATTTATAGTGTTCTGCACGATGATGAAATCTATATCGATTAGCATTACATTATAAATATAATCTATTATTATGAAATACCTGGCATGGCTTGAAGAACACAGGTAACTCAAATATCATTGCAATCATGTTTATTGTCTTCAAAACATCTTTATCTGCATGTTACAGCGATCTCTGTCAGCTACTTTCTGTATCAATGACGTACTGGAATGTCACATGACTAAGCTTCTTCTTCATGAGCAATATTTGGACTGTTATTGTGCATATAGCGCCCTCAGGCTATTGGTATGAATTGAAAACACAGCACATCTCAGTAAGAAGCGATCATAATGATTACATCGACGCATTTGGGTATAAATTCAATAAATATTATTCCTGTCTATAGAAATATGATGTGAATCTATGAGAATATATCAATATTTCTCCAAGTCTGCACATTTTTGAGCTAAAGCCCTGAGGGACGATGTTTTGTGAATCGCTGTCATGACGACAGCACGGAGTGTTTTTTATGAATGGACCAGTTGACGCTCATAATTCATATTAAAGGTATCGACTCATTTTTTCATTTCATAACTCCTGACACAAATTAAGACATAACTGTCACTATAAGTTTCTCAGAATACAATAGTGGTCAAATACTGAATCTTGAGTATTATATCTTTTTAACCATGTATAGTTTGTCACGGTATAACATTAAATCTGATAGTAAATTTGAACTAAATAAACAAAAAACGCGTCAGAGCGCCGGCGCACTGATGAAGGCTAAGAGGTTAACAGAAAAACTCTGACTGGGGATTTCAATTATTTAAATCTGGCAACCGTAAGCATGAACGCTCGTAAACACAGTCTGTAATGTGTTGTTGTCTCCTTTATTCGACAAAAACAAGAGGTTTTGGTCAAGTTTGTATTTTTTTAAACACACTTTCGTGGGTATCGTCTCTCTTCGTTTTGTCTTAGGGAAAAAAAGGTCGTCAACGAACATTTTTCGTCATAGTTTTCATTAACGAAATTAACACTGCGACACGACACAGAATGGTGTGGCGAAGCATAGCGGCACAGCACACCAGTGCTGGTGTGGCAAACCATCAACGCAACGCGTTCAACAATAACTTACTCGTGAGTCACCTATGGAATGATGCAGGTTGAGGTTGCACCCACATAGATCAAAGTGTTGTCCCCAAATGGCGCGCTGTTCAAATTGCGGTTAAAAAAAAACGGATGACGAGTCGGACAAGAAATTTAAGGTCCCACACATGAAATTTAAGACCTCCTTATTGGAAATTTCAGATTTCAAGACATTTTCAGACCTTAAAAATCGGAAATTGTATTTAAGACGTTTCAAGACTTTTTAAGGACCCGCGGGGACCCTGCAATAACAAGAAAATGTTGTGCTTATGTAAAATAAAATAAAACAATCAGGCGCGCTTTCATGATCTCCGTGAACTGGATAAATGAACTGAAACAAAATATAGCCTAGATATAAAGCTTGAAATGTCCACTTTTAAACGAGCAATTAAAATGCCTCGTTATTGTCACGAAACTGCTCAGACTCACGACGGTTAAGATCCAAATGCAGCTTTAATAGGGACAATCCAGACATGTAATCCAATAAACAGGCAAAGGTCAAATACACAGGTAGGCTGTCCAAACGAACAAACAAACAAAACAGGCAGGGGTCAGAGGCAAAAAAATAATCCAAGGAACAGGCAAGAAATCCAAAAACCAGGGAGAAACGCTCGGGAATGCAGTGTAACATACAAAACTTCGCAGTGAGTGAATGAGTGAACATGCAGGGGTTAAAGTGGGCCGGAACGGTCCGGAACTGCGTTCCGGCACCTCAGATAAATAATTAAATAAATAGATTCATTAATCTCAACAAATCTCGCTGGTCCCGAGATGGACCGACTGGCCGACCAACCTCCCTTCCTCCCCGCTGGTGGTTGAGCGCGGTAAAGTTAGTTTAATTTTCGATATTTCGCCGGACATTGTTTTCCCTTGCCACTGTTCTATAGGGTCTATAGGCAGTCTTACAAAGATATCAATAGCAGGATTAGTTTTAACATTATGTAACCATTATCGACATTAAATATTCGTTCAAAATCACCGTGCATTAATGCTGCATATTTATACCTGAGAATGCTTTGACGCGTTTCCACAACGCATGCCTAAGGGAACGGCTGCCAATCCCACTAAACGTAGCCTATAATTTGTATTATTTAAAATTACCTTTCAAATTGCAAAGCTTGTAGAAGGTTCCTATTGGCAATGCTGATCTGGAAGCCTTGAGTAAATTAACTTATCTAAGAAAATGATTCATAAAACTCATCAGTTGAGCCTATGTTTACTTTCTTCACTGACACAGACGAAAATGAAAAGACTATCTGTCAAAGTTCAGCTTTAGGAGGGGAAGAAATACGGCAGGAAAAGGAGACTGAGAGAAAAAGAAAGATTAAGATGAGAGAGCAGGTATTGACAAATAATCTAATGCACACTGACATGGTTTTAAAGCTATTTATTATCCATTTTTTTTGGCCTTCAAAATTCTTAAATTGCACATATGTAGGTCAGAGAAATCAAATTTTCTCGGGGGACCATGCCCCCGAACCCCCCTAACTACCTCACATTTAAATGCACATGGCTGTGGGGGGTAATGTGGGCTGATGTGGTTACAATGCCAGGGCTCAATTTTTGGCCCAGTGTTCAGCAATTTTAACATAGTATCGTCATCATATCAGTGTTGATGGACCAAAATAAAATCATTAAAATTTCAAGTAAATAAGTATTGTGATATGTGTTGCCACAGTGACACTCTTGTCCCAAAAAGTATTGCTATACCACGATACCCATTATGTTGTCCCACGGTGAGTCATTTTACCCTGTTGCACCTACACTAAATTTGAGGGTTCCCCCACCTACCAAATCCCACTTTAACCACTGTGAACATGGTATAAATAGACAGAGACTAACAGGGTAATGAGACACAGGTGAATGCAATCAGTGATGATGAGTCCGAGTAGTGAGTTCTGGGGAATGTAGTTTGTGAGGGAGTGATAATAGTCTGGTGTGGAGTGCCCTCTAGTGGCTCTCAAGAGCACTCCAGCTGGTGACCGTTACAGTTATTGTTTAAGACACGTTTATTATTATTAGCCTATAAATCATCTCTCTGTATGGTTCCTGAGACATGGCTCTTCTCTTTCAGCACTGCGGGGAAAATATAATTTCCAGGTTCTAATTTGGCCTTGGAAAAACAGTAAAAATCAATATTTTTTCCATATTAATTTGTGATTAATATTTTTATTGTGATCCATATTTTTTTGTGCATCATTTGGTGTGTAGCCTACAGTTCAAATTCAAATTTTGGTGTTCAACTTTGCGTTTCAAAAATACAACAACCGTTCATTTTTAGTTTTTCAATTACGGGTTGTAGCAACTGAGACCAATCAGACACAATTATTTGTTATGGTTAACAAATACTGGGACCTGTGGCCCCTTCCCCCTAGCGGGTGCAAGGGGGGTCTTTGGGTTACCATGGATACGATCAGATAAGTTGCTTTTATTGCTGTCAAAGGAATGTGGCCACATGCGCAAGAGAGAGACAATGGGAAGACAGAAAAAATCTTTAATACAGACTTTGCTGCATTAATCATAGACTAACTGATCTATAAATTAACCTGCATCCCAGAAACTGTGTGAATGATTTACTGTCTTGTGTACTATTATGTATATACTATGGTATGTATTTTATTATACAATATATACTACAATATATTATACTAACCACACTTAGGACAAAGACTCATAAATCTTGCCCACAGAGGAAACTCCCACCAGAAAGTCCACCCTTCTCATTGGTAAAGCAAACTCGGAGGTGGGACTTTTTCTCAAGCTTTATTAGAGATAGTTCACAGTGACCTCGCCCTCTTCGCCGACTATCTCGCCCAGAGATAGTCCACAGTGACCTTTTTCTCATCCAGCCGCAACACTGCTTCTGCTGATACTGGGAAACACCCCCCCAAGGTCTTAAAAGTCAAGGCCCAGCAGGCCTTGAGCACCATCGGCCAAGCGTTCACGCTCCCAAAGGGAGTCAGGCTGCCTTTTCTTCAATCCAGAAAACTGCAACCTTACCATCACTGAACAGGCAACGATCAACTCTTGCTTTGCTGGACCTCCGGGCTGCTTACTTCGGGTGGGTGTCTGAGACCCCCTCCCCGAAACGGCTCATGGCCCCTGCAGGCTATGACCACAGCCTGCCAGGCCTTGACTCAACCAGCCATGTGCTCATTCGTGATTTTAACATTTCTTATCACTTCTACGCAGATAACATTCAGCTTCATTTTACTTTCCGGCAAAATGAGTCATCCAAACTTACAATGCTCTTAGACTGTATAGATGCCATAAACAGCTGGATGGCTGAAAGTTTTCTGCAGCTGAATCCAGATAAGACGGAGGATTTAATTGTAGCGCCAGACAGCGCTATCCCTCTGATTATGCAGAACAGTGGACCTTTGTCATCTGCGGTCCGGACTAGTTTAAGGAACCTTGGGGTGACATTTGATAAATCCCTATCCTTTGAAATCCACATCAAATCGCTGAGCAAATCCTGTTTTTTCCACTTACGTAATATAAGTAAATTGAGGTCTGTGGTCTCTCACTCAGAACTGGAGATGCTCATTCATGCCTTCATTTCCTCCCGTATTGATTATTGTAACTCACTTTTCTCTTCACTTAACAAATCTGTTCTTCATCGACTGCAATCTATTCAAAATTCAGCTGCTAGGTTACTTACTCGATCAAATAGGCGCACCCATATCACCCCGATACTCTGCTCCCTTCACTGGCTTCCTGTAACTTACAGGATCCAATTCAAAATACTAACCATAACCTATAGGGCTTTACATGGCCAGGCCCCTGCTTATCTTGCTGACATAATTCATTTTCATACCCCTCTCCGGTCTCTCAGGTCTAATAATCAAAATTTGCTATCTACGCCATGCACTCGTTTAAAGACATGTGGGGATAGAGCCTTCGCCGCTATGGCACCCAGACTATGGAATGCTTTGCCAACCAGTATTAGGTTTGCTGAGAATGTGGACAGTTTTAGGGGACAAGTGAAGACTCATTTGTTCAGGTTAGCTTTTGGGTAATCTCTGTACTTTATATATTGATCATTTTATCGGTTTCATTTTTTTTATCCATTTTTGTCTATTGTAAAGCGCTTTGTGACTTAGTCTGTGAAAGGTGCTGTATAAATAAATTTTACTTACGTACTTAATTGCTCATGGAGAGAGAGAACTCTCAACCAACTCCCACATTTGAACACTCACGGAACCATCAACGACTTTAATTTTCAACAACTTCAAGAATTGTTCTCACTACCAAATGCAAGTATCAATTTAAACGAAGTACTTTGAAAATAAGCCGATGGTTCTTTTCATAGTTCCCTTTCCGGTTTCCAGTTCCCTGCCATCACTCACCCTTTTACCTATGTATGCATGTATGTATGTATGTTTGTTTAGTTTAGTTATGTTCTAAAAAAAAAAAAAAATTCTTATTTTATGTTGTTGTTAGATTTTTCTTTGACGAATTGATCTATTATCACTTTCACTGGTGTGTATGTGCATTGATTAGGATGTGTGAGATTGGGAAGAAAGTTTGCGATCAAATTGAACAATTACTATGCAGGAACGAGATATAGACCCGGAAAGTAATTTTTTTGAACAAGTTACTAGAAATTGTTTTTATTATACTGAACACCAATTTAAGGAAAAATTTTACTTGGAGAATGGTATATCAATTGTACATTTTAACAGCAGGAGTCTATGCAAACTTTGATAAGATCAGAGACTACTTGCAACATAATACCATGCAATTTAATATAGTTGCTATTTCTGAGAGTTGGCTCAGTCATGATAAAGGAATTCAACTTGAACTAGAAGGTTATCAATTACATTATGTGAATAGAGTAAATAAAAGAGGTGGGGGAGTTGCAATGTTTGTGGATAATAGGTTAAAGCATATGATTGTTGAAAGTATGACGATTGTTATTGATGATATTTGTGAGTGTTTAACGGTGGAAATCGATATGGGTAAAATGAAGAATGTTTTCGTTAGTTGTGTTTATAGAGCACCCAACTCTGGTATTGAAAGCTTTAAAGAAGTGTTCGAGGCCTTGGTTTTGAATGCCAAGCAGAAGGTTGCTTATTTCTGTGGGGATTATAAGATAGATTTCTTAAATCCGAGTAAATCACCTGCAATAGAGGAGTTTATTGATGTAATGTACAGTACAGGCCTATATCCATGTATAAACAAACCGAGTAGAATTACCACCCATTCAGCAACAATAATAGATAATATTTTCACAAATAATATGAGTAGTAATTTAGAAAGTGGATTGTTAATAAATGATATTACTGACCATCTGCCAATATTTGTACTCCATGAATGTAAACACTATATTTTGGATACCAGTAAAAAAAATATACAGAGGAGATTAAGAACAGATCACACCATGAATAAATTAAAAAATGACTTGTTAGTTCAAGATTGGAAGAGTGTGTATGAAGAAGGGGATGTTGACTTAGCCTACAATTCATTTTTAAATACCTTTTTTGACTTTGTATTATAAAAATTGTCCAATCCAGCAATCAGAGATAACATCTAAACGTCCATATAAACCCTGGGTTACAAGGGGTCTGATGAACGCTTGTAAAAAAAAAGAATACTTTATATAAAGACTTTAAGCATAGAACTGAAGAGAAAGAATTTAAATATAAGACATATAAAAAAAAATTAACAGCTATCTTAAGAAAATGTAAAAAAGATTATTATAGTAGATTGCTGGAAACTAATAAAAACAATATAAAGGGTACGTGGAACATTTTAAATTCAATTATTAGAAGGAAAAAAACAAGTACTGGTTTTCCAAACGAATTTATTGATAATGGTAAAATAATTAAAAACATGGATGAAGTCGTGGCTGGCTTCAATAGATTCTTTGTGAACGCAGGACCTAATTTTACCGATGAGATAATACCTCCACAAGAGGGCGATGTCCCACAATATTTTGAAGAAAGAAATTCAACAACTATTTTTTTGAGAGATACTGATAAAACCGAAGTACTTGATATTGTTAATAACTTTAAGAATAAAACATCAAGAGACTGTAATGATATTGATATGCTTTTAATTAAACAACTAATTGCAGTAATAGTAGATCCCATAGTATATATTTTCAATCTCTCTCTGAAATTGGGTTCTTTTCCCACAAATATGAAAATAGCTAAAGTGGTCCCTATTTTTAAAGCTGGTGAACAGAATCTTTATACTAACTATAGGCCAATCTCACTGCTTCCCCAATTCTCTAAAATTCTGGAGAAGATATTCTCCATCAGATTGGATAGTTTTATTGATAAATATGGGATCTTAACTGATAGTCAATATGGTTTTAGAACAAACCGTTCTACATCTCTGGCTTTAATAGACCTGGTGGAAGAATTAACAACCAGTATTGATGTTAAGAAGTTTGCTATAGGTGTATTTATAGACCTTAAAAAGACCTTTGATACAACAGATCATCATATTTTGCTTCAAAAATTGGAAATTTATGGAATTAGGGGTATAGGGCTAAACTGGATAAAAAGCTATTTAGAACATAGACAACAATATGTGCAGATGGGGGAAGAAAGGTCGAAGCTCCAAAATACAATATATGGTGTACCACAAGGTTCAATTCTAGGACCAAATTTATTTTATTATACATAAATGATATTGTTAAAACTTCCGATTTGCTGAAATTTGTAATTTTTGCAGATGATACAAATATATTTTGTGAAGGAGAGAATCTCCAGCATTTGTTGATGACTGTCTCTAAAGAGTTGGCTAAGCTTAAATTGTGGTTTGATTTAAACAAATTATCTCTCAATATAAAGAAAACTAAATTTATGATCTTTGAGAAACGTAGAATTCCCGAAGATTTAACTATTGAAGTACTGTGTGATAATTCCAGAGTAGAAAGAGTTTATGAAAACTCCTTTTTGGGAGTAATAATTGATCATAAACTAAGCTGGAAACCACAAGTCAACTATATTAGTTCTAAATTGGCAAAGATTAATGGTATATTTTGTAAAGTGAGACACATATTGAACCGAGATACAATGTATATTTTATACTGTGCGCTTTTTCTTCCTTATTTGCACTACTGTACAGAAGTGTGGGGCAATACCTATAAAACCACCCTAGACGATATGCACAATGCAGAAAAAGGCAATTAGAATAATCTGCAATGCTGGTTATTATGTACATACAAATGATTTATTTTTAACATTGCAAACATTAAAATTTAAAGACATAGTGGTTCTTAAGACCACACAAAGTATGTACAAAGCTAAAAACAAAGTACTTCCTAGTAATATTCAAAAATGGTTTAAGGAAAGAGATAGTAGATACAATTTAACAAGGAGAGGAAATCTCTCTCAAAAAAGGGGTGGTGATGGCGCAGTGGATAAGACACATGCCTTTGGCGTGGGAGACCCGGGTTCGAATCCACTGTGAAACACCAATGTGTCCCTGAGCAAGACACTTAACCCCTAGTTGCTCCAGAGGCGTGCGACCTCTGACATATATAGCAATTGTAAGTCGCTTTGGATAAAAGCGTCAGATAAATGTAAATGTAAAAACATGTGCATATCTGTCAATGGGGTGAGGCTGTGGAATAATTTACCTGTAATAATTAAGGAAAGCAATCATATTGTGCAATTTAAAAGAAGGTTTAAAATGTCTATATTAGAAAATGATATGAATTAAGGTGGACTTGGGACAAATGTCTCATGATGTCTCATTTCTTCTTCAAGAGGTTGATTTGAATTACCAAACAGTCTGTTTCTTGCCATTTCATCAATATTTATATTATTGTCAGTATTACATTTTGTGTTTTTTTTATTATTATTTTTTCTTTTTTTTTCTTTCTCATTTTATAATTGTATTGTGTGATTTATTTTTAGATAAATGTACTTCAAATGATTACGTTTTTTTTTTTTTCTCAATAAGTCTAAATTATGGTATTTTGTGAAGAGAAAACAGTAGCCGTTCCAAGGCTAGATGTGTAAAAGGGGAAGGTAAATATAAGTTAGCTTCTTCCTTCTCCTTTTTTTTTTCTATATTTTTTCTTTTCTTTTGAACATGCTGAGATTTTGTTCTTATTATCTTCTTGTTAAAATATGTTCTGTTACTAATGATCATGTTCTGAAGAGGAAAAAGAAAGAAAAAGAAATAAATTATTCATTCATTCAGTCATTCATTCATGTTCGTGATTTAGTTAATAAAACGTGTGCACAATATGTATTTGGTTCTGATTCACTGCTTGCAGACAACGTTTCTTTTACGATTTTGATCTTGTTACATGCTCAAAGCGCTGTACGTGCTAAGAAATAATTATTTTTCCGTAGCCATGGAAGATACCCCTTTTCTTAGAATAAATGAATAATCAAAAGAGTTCGTTGGACGAACTGATTAATTGATTGTAAAATTAAGTTAGCTACATCAAGTTAATACAATTAACTGACCCAAATATTCATAATTAATCATAACCAGTTACTATTGATTATTAATATTTCCCCTCTGAGCTGACTCGTTACAGAATGGAAGGCCTCCTCAAAAAGGGTTTGTAAGACCCCAGTGATTCTGAACTGCAAAATCCGGAATACAAAGCTGGCAGACCTGCCAACCTGTACGCATTTTGCGTAGCGGGTACGCATTTTGACCTCAAATTACGGTGGTACGATTTGTCACTCTAAACTACGCAAAAACCTGGTGACGCCTCTGTCCACACGCAGTCCTCAAATCAAGCAACAGCAAAAGAAGCGGAGTTCGACCAATCATAGCGCTGGGTTCATTCCCTAAATAGCAAGCAGGGATGATTGACAGATGCGTAAGGCCTATCATTAAAAAGAGACTGAAAATCGGCAGCAATAAAGAATCCCGCTCGATCCTCTTCCACTCCCGCGGCCCGCAGTCTGACTGAGTTCATAAGCGAGGACAGTACAGTCGTCACAGCACTTCTGACTCCTGAAGGTAAACGGGCTGGGATGGATGTGTAAAGTTGAAATATTGTTTTTAGTTAACTTAATCTGGATTCGATGATCATACGGGAGTGATCGCATGCATGGATTATCTTAAAATACTCCGTCATTCATGGTCACTCAGATAAGAGCAAAACATCATTCAGCCATGCAAATTATAAAATGCTTAAGTATTGATGAACAATAAATCTAAATAAAATTAAAATCGCTATGGCTTAGTGATTAGGAAAGTTCTGTGATTTGTGGATTACTGATAAGCACGAGTCTGGAGAAACAGGCGTTTATTTATTCATTCTGTGTTGAGAAACGTAGTCTGCATGTGTTACGTTATTGAGTTAATAATAACTAAAGTACCTAAGTATGTTACATAATAATTTTGTATGAAAACTAGCGCATTAGTTACTTATGGATTAAAAAGTACCGTTGTATCAGTGCTGCGCGAGCTCTCTCTCCCAAACACAGACCACGCGCACAGAGAGAGAAGATAATTGTAAATTGACGGGCTAAGTTTAAATTTTGTTTTTGGTTGTTTTTTTCTGTCAAAATGTCAGAAAGCATTTTGTATTATCCATCCTTGTTTTTAAAATTCGTTAAAAGACAGACGTTTTACTGTTAACACAGCCCCATATTTCGGATTCATCTACTTGATATTCTTTTTAGAATAAGTGGTTCGTTTTGCTATTATTGGACTCCTGTCTATTCATTGTCAACTATTTTCTATATGTTTGCATTGGCTAACGTTTATTCAGCTAATGCGTGTCCTGTGTGTCTTGTCTCAAAAAAAGACAATGACCCGATTCACGTTCACGGCCAGATGTACTAACAGTGAAATTAACGTAAGAATGTGCATTCCTTCACGTAAACTTCATGTCTGGCGTATGTACATTTGTCGTGATTTTTGTCCGTTGGCGACTCATAGAGGCAATAAAGTGAAGTGGCAAACAGAACAATTCGTAGTGTAATATCGCACCACCAGCTGTCAGATATTGCTTATAATTTGTAATTGATAAATTATTTGACATATTATTGTCCCACGAGTCTTATTAAAATATTCTATTATGCAATTAAGTAAGAACATATATACAGTAAAGCATGTGCAAATTGATACAACCCGGAGTTGACAGCGTTGGCTTAAGGAATAAAAACTAAACTTCATTAATTCGGTCAGTAAAGATAAAAAAAGATTCAGCAAGGACACATTGAATTTGTTTAAAAGTGACAGTAAATGCATTTATAATCTTACAAAAGATTATAAGAGTTTTATATCTGTTTGATTTAAGTTTTTATTCATTAAAGAATCCCGAAAATACTAGGCTATATCACGGTTTCCACTAAAATATGAAGCAGAAGCACAGCTGTTTTCAACACTGATATTAATCATAAATGTTTCTTGATCATCAAATCATCATTAGAATGATTTCTGAAGGATCATGTGACACTGAAGACTGGAGAAATGATGCTGAAAATTCAGCTTTGATCACAGGAATAAATTACACTTTAACATTTATTCACATAGAAGACATTTTCAGTGAAATTTCATTTCTTGCTTGCTTTATCCATGTTCTTCAGGTTTCTTTTTCCAAATTGGACTAATTACCATATTTAAATTAATTTAATTGGGGGAGGAGACTGGGTGGGGTGTTGTGCTCGTGCATGTGCGCTTAATTTTACGTTAATTGGGATGTACAAAGAGAATATGCGTGGGATGCTTCGTACGCAGAGATTCATACATCTGTTTTTTTTTGTGCGTACGCACATTTACAGCTTTGTCTGTAAGCAATGTTTTAGTATGAATTCAACGCAAGTCTTTGTCAGAGGTGTCAAAAGTATTCACATTTGTTACTCAAGTAGAAGTATAGATACTAGGGTTTAAAAAGACTTCTGTAGAAGTTGAAGTGTCAACTCAACCTTTTTACTCAAGTAAAAGTGTAAAAGTACCGGTTTCAAAACTACTTAAAGTATAAAAGTAAAAGTAATGCAAAGAAAAAAAATGCCATTGAGGACAAAAGCTTCGGCCGCTCCACAGGGGCACTACCACCTCCTCAAAACAACATGTTTCTAAAGGCCATGACTATAACGTTATATTAAAATGTTAATGTTGAAAAATTTGGGATGCACTACCTGTTTCAGCCGCATATATGCCCATAGAAAATGAATTTCAGTCCAATTTCCATTTTAGTAAAATGCATATACATTAAAGAACCATATGTGTGTACTACTGAGCATTAACATGTGTTTAATGGAGAGGAAGATATGATGACTAGTTGCCTATAAGTATTGTAACGGTGCAAAAAGTCAAACTTCAGAGGCATGATATCATCGAAATGGTATATGTTTATACTTCTCTTTAAGGGTGTAGGTTTGATTTTGAGATTGGTGGGGACTGGGGACATCCACAGAAGTGGAGGAATCAGGAAATTAATAGGATAATGTATTAAGGTTTTTAGTCTATATTGACCTTAACAAATATGTTAATTCATTAATTCTGTAATGTTACAGGTAACTAATAAAGACAAGGAGGCAGTTTAACAGAGACTTAACTTTACTCCATTCATAGTGCAATGCAATAGTGCAATACTGTCTTGTTCCTTGCTTTTTAAAGAAGCCAAACACGTCGGCATCTTTCATTAAAAGGATATAGTTCACCCAAAAACGAAAATCATTTAGGCTACTCACTCTCAAGTTGTTTCAAACCAGTTTCTTTCTTCTGCTGAACACAAAAGAAGATATTTTGAAGAATGTCGATAACCAAACAGTTGATTGTAGCCATTGACTTCCATTGTAGGAAAAAAAAAATACTATGGAAGTCAATGGCTATCATCAACTGTTTGGTTATCGACATTCTTCAAAATATCTTCTTTTGTGTTCAGCAGAAGAAAGAATCTGGTTTGAAACAACTTGAGAGTGAGTAAATGATGACAGAATTTTCATTTTTAAATAAGTGAACTATCCCTTTAACAGAAATGAACTGTTGGCATACATGTTTTGCATCAATACTGTCAAGTTTGTCCTGTTGGACACGACACACAGCAATACTGTCAAGTGTCATTGTGACCATTGCTCTGAGACATGTTTTCAGCGTCCTAAGTGCACTGAAACTTCTTTCAGTCCAGCTGATGAGACTGGGATGACAAGGGTTCAACTTGATCAAACAGGCCTCTCATTTCAACAGACCAAGCAATGTTATTTTTTCATGTTTTATAGGGACTTTCCATAGACATAATGATTTTTATACTGTACAAACTGTGTATTCTACTCCCCTACACTAACCCTGTCACAGATAACTTTCTGCATTTTCAAAAAACATCACTTAGTCTGATTTATAAGCCGTTTTCAAATAAAATAAAATAAAAAATTCCGACAAGGATTTCGGATATTGCCACTTTATGGGGATATTTTGATCCTATAATGTAGGGTTACACACACACACTCTCTCTCTCTTTCACACACACACACACACACACCCTCTCTCCCCCTTCTCACACACACACACACACACGCTCACACACACACACACACTCTCTCTTTCTTTCTCTCTCTCTCTCTCACACACACACGCTCATACACACACACACACACGCTCATACACACACACACACAGACTCCCTCTCTCTCTCCCTCTCCCACACACACACACTCTCACACACATACTCTCGATTGTGTTTGCCACTTATCCCGCGATTGTCTTACAGTACTATATTGTAAAAACGGCTGTCCCCAAATCAATATTTGACGCGATTTGCCCGTATTCTTGAGCAGAAAACTGTTGATTTCTCCATCACTTACCGCATCTAGGTTTCCTAATTCCTTCGGATGAGTTTTGCCGCTTCACACAACCAAATGCAACAGCCTCTCACAAGTTAGAAAAAAAACACTAAGCCAATCAGTTTAGCGATGTTCAGGAGGTGGGACTCAGATCTATTAAACGTTTGTGTAATTGGCCATTTTTTGAACGATGACAACCCGAAATGAAAACAAGCCGAAATGAAATAGGAGTAACGAGGCTATTTATAAAATGTAAGGAGTAGAAAGTACAGATAATTGCGTGAAAATGTAAGGAGTAGAAGTAAAAAGTCGGCTGAAAAATAATTACTCAAGTAAAGTATAGATACCCAAAATTTCTACTTAAGTAATGTAACGAAGTATTTGTACTTCGTTACTTGACACCTCTGGTCTTTGTACATGAGGCCCTGGTGCAGAACCAAGGGCGAACGACCACCGGCTGCCCTTTTGCTCCCAGTACTAGGTCAGTCTGAAACTCTCTCCAACTCTCAACTCTCCTGCAGCCACAAACAATCACCTGCCTCAAACGAACTGACTTCATAATGACAGGTGACACAGGTGACAGGGGGGTGAGGTATGGGTTGGGGGTGAGTGACTAGCTTTCATGACGCACACACGCAAGGTCTCTCGCTCTCTCCCTCTCTACCGTGCGCGCGCTACACGGTTTGGAGCACAGTATGTTCTGTCTCGCATGCGCGCTCTAGATTACGGGAGATTTGAACTAATTTGCGGGCATCAGGGAGCCGCTATCAATATGCGGGAGACTCCCGGAACTTCCAGGAGACTTGGGATGTTTGCGTACCATATAACTCCCACAAGTGCATACAATTCGACACAACTACACAAGCATTTTTTTAACCTTTTTAATCGAACGTTAACCTTACTCTGTCAACAGAGCTACGTAAACAGAGCGAACATGAGAGCACCCGACTACAGACGTCAATAATGCAGCATAATGGAATAACCTCCCGATCAAACTCCGCTTCCCGAAAGTTATAAACTGCCTCCGGAACCCAGTTAAGGTACAAAAATCTATTCAACAAAAATAGTGATGCAGTTAAGTGTTTTTTCACTCAGCCGAGCCCTCTCTGTTGCTGTGTGGAGCAGCCTGTGTCAGTCACCTCTTCTCACTCATCCGAGCATGCACTGCGGTCTCGTGAGGAAACGCAGCTTTTTGATATAAAGTTTTTCTTGTTCCCGAATACAAATATTTTTAAAGTATTTGTTCGAAAATATGTATTTGTAAAAAACACGTTATTTGTGCCTTTCCGAATACCGCATTCAGGTTCGGCTCCACCCCTACTCACTATCCCAACAAAGGTCTGTGAAACTTTCCCCAAAACAAGCTAACACACTGGCAGAACTCGGTGTCCTGTTACAAGGCAGAGTACTGATAAGTTTTACGACCCAAAAGAATGTGCAGGGACTTAATTCTTGCTGAGAAGTAGAAATTAACCCCTTTGAATCCTATATATATAACCATGTGATAAATGTATTAACATCTATCTTATGTTCCATATCATGATTTTACTTTTATGTGGTTTGGCCTTTGTCTTTATTCTCTCTTCTAAACTATTTTGGTCTGAAACATGACTTGGCCTACTATAGTTAACCCTCTGGGGTCTGAGGGGGTTTTGGGGCCCTAGATAAGTTTTGACATGCCTTGACATTTCTGATTTTTTCAGTTGCTTTAAAACATTTTAATGGCTAATGTCGGATTACACTGTATTCAGCACAAACGGGGCTACAGTAATATGTGAGCAGCATGTATGTACATGTTTGTATTTATGAGAAAATAACGTTTATGCGTGTTTTGAAAAAAAAACTAAATGTCAAGTCACTGAAATAAGACACATAGTAAACATTGGTTCACAAGACTGTTCAGAGCTGCATCTTGTAGCGTAGAGTTTTTTCTTCAAAATGATGTGAAAATTGTCCTGCGCACTCACTCATACAAAACAATATAGCCATTTAACTTTTGTAACACACTTTTAGTGTCAGAATGGCTGTATGCGTGGGAGGGGTGAAACATCATTAATAATGCAGTGATTCACACCTGAAGAGACAAAGACCCTCCCCTGGGAATATCAATGAGGAATGTGACAGAGGGAAATGGAAGCTCTAGCGTTAAGTTCTGCCAGGAAGACTCAATTGCTACGTCACTTATTACCTTCTCACCTATCCAATCGTGTCTAAGACTCGTGGTATAAAAGACCAGTACTTACACATGTCTGAGTTCGCAGATGCTGACGCTTTCATGCAAATTCAGCTGTTAAGCTCAGTAGTAGAACCAAACCATGTCTCAGGACACGCAATCAATTTGTGACTATTCCGATTCAGAGGATTTCGTTCAGCCATCTCCTTCTGCTTCACGTCGCAGTACCCGTATTCAATGCCGCACCTCTTTATGGGCGAGTTGGTCTTCCGAACTCATCCTAAACGCTCTCGAGGACGCCGGCATCCCTGTTAGCGAAGGAATTTCAAGAGAAGATCTTCTGCTCTTAGCCCAGAATGCTCTGGGCAATCCACCTGCATCTACTCCTCATCCAGATGCCGCTGCGACCACCGCCCAGCCGAAAAAAGCCAGTGGTAAAAGATCAGCAAAATCCACATCTCGCTCAGCTAAACGCCCAGCTCTACCGGCACAAGAGATATCTCCTCCGCATTCAGCCGTCTCTCTCGATACTAATCAGCTGCTTCTTTCTGCCGTTCACGATTTATCCCAAACGGTTAAAGGGCTACAGTCTAAGATGTCGGTTTTTGAAAATTCTTTTGGCATCCCTGACCACAGCCCAGATCCCATTACAACCCGGCCTTCATTTTCCGGTAGCATCTCAACAAACATACCTTCCACATCGGCCTCTCTGCCCGCTCCTCTCCTCGGGATTCAGTCGTCATCTCAAAATGTCTCAGCTCCACCGGCTTCTCCCAGCTTTAATCTCTCCTCATCTTTACCAGCTCAAGCTTTTGGTAGGAGTTTCGTTCCTCCCGCTGCTGCTACAGTATCTCCTCATCTCAGGTCAAATATTATCCAAGGTAAGGATATCAACTTGGCTTCCTTACTTCTCCCTTCGCCAGCTGCCGACAGAAAAATGGTGGACTGTGGTGACGTGGCAGTGCTCCTTAAAACTTCAGACCTGCGTTTGCAACGCAATTTATCATTCGGAGAGTTCGTAATCGCCTTTAGCATTTACAGGGACACCCTATGCCAAGTTTTCCCAAATAGAAGGGAAGAGCTCGACCTTTATCTTTCGATGATGGCAGACTTTAACCAAAGGTACGGAGGCACTTTATTTTACGAGTACCATAAATCATTTTCTGCTAAATCCGCGTCTTGCATTTCACTCTACAATTCAAGACTCGACTGGTCGATCACTGACACTGAACTGCTAGTTCGTCACTTCGGCGGTCAAAGAAGTTTGTCGTGTTCTATCTGCAGCGCTCACGGACACTCAGCTGCTCTCTGCCCGAAAGCTTTTACCAACCTTGATTCGGACGCTGTCCGTGGTTCTGTAAATGTAAGACGCAGCTCCTACAGCAGAGGTCGCCCTGCTGAAACATTTTATGACAGTCCCATTTGCAATTTGTTTAACGAATCTGTGTTTTCATTGAATAATTGTCGTTTTGCTCATATTTGTAGCCTGTGCAAGGACCCGCACCCAAGATCTGTCTGCCCACGGCGATACAAACCTCAAACCAAAAAGAAAGCCCCTTTTCAGAGGAAATTCTGAGAAAACATCCATCCACACCCATCAACATCCAAAACCTCTCTAGCTACCTTTCTTCTCACCCCGATCCATCATTCGTTGACTATCTCATCACTGGTTTGTCCCAAGGGTTTAGGGTGGGGATACTCTCACCTCTCACCGCATCTTTTTCAGCAAAAAACTTGCAATCAGCTATGAACGAGCCCGGCGTCGTCTTTACTCTGCTCGAGAAAGAAGTCAATAAAGGCTATGTTATCGGCCCATACGCCTCTCCTCCTTTTTTCCCTTTCAGGATTAATTCTATTGGCGTCGCTACCCGTAAATACTCCGGCAAAAAACGTCTCATTTTCGACATGTCTTCCCCCCATTCCAGCATAATACCAAGCGTTAACGAATGCATTCCGCTAGAACCATTCTCCCTTCACTACGCTTCGGTGGACAACGCAATACAGTTAATCAAGCTAGCTGGTCACGGCGCTTGGCTGGCTAAAGCAGACATAACAGACGCTTTTAAAATCATGCCCATACACCCTGCTGACTGGCCACTCTTCGGCGTTAAATGGGATTCAAAGTTCTATTTTGCAGTAAGGCTTACTTTCGGGTGTAGGAGCAGCCCTCATATCTTCAACAGTCTCTCGGAAGCTTTGTGTTGGATCCTGCTGAACGTCTGTAAACTTCCGTTCGTTTTGCATCTACTCGATGATTTCTTGCTAATCGATTTCCCCTCTCCACGTTCTTCCATTCTTGATATCTTAAAGCAGGTTTTCAGCGACGTCGGCGTTCCTCTCTCTTCAGAGAAAACTCTGGGCCCCTCCACTATCCTAGAATTTTTAGGTATCTCCCTCGATACGGTTAAAATGCAAGCCTCTCTTCCCCCAGAAAAGCTCATAAGAATCAGATCCTTTTTGGAAAAATTTTCTTCTCTACAAGTCGTTTCGAAGCGCAATTTATTGTCCCTGCTGGGCCATCTAAATTTCGCCATGAGCATCATCCCGCAAGGCAGGGCTTTCATATCGCGTCTTCTAACAGCGGCTCATTCCGTGCCTGAACTCAGTAATCCGGTCCAGTTAGACGAGGGCTGCCGATCCGACATCACATTTTGGTCTCGCTTACTAAACGATTGGAACGGCATTTCTTTTTTCTATAACGAGGCTTTCGAATCGTCCGCAGATTTACATCTATTCACCGATGCGGCTCCGTCTTTCGGGTTCGGGGGATATTTTCAAGGGCACTGGTTCGCAGAGAGATGGCCGGACGATTTCCCCAAATCAACATCCAATCCTCTCTCTTCAGCGCTATACGAACTATATCCCCTAGTTGTAGCTAGTGTAATCTGGGGTCCCGAGTGGTCTAGGAAACGAATTCTTATGTTTTGTGATAATGAAGCTACTGTAGCTATCATTAATAAAGGCAGATCATCTTGCCCGATGATCATGCCTTTTTTGCGTCGGCTAATCTGGCAATCTGTCATTTACAACTTTATCATCAAAGCTGCTCACATTCCCGGCCACATCAATGTTGTCGCTGACACTCTCTCTCGCTTTCGTTTTCAGACCTTCAGACGGCTCTGCCCCGCAGCCAACAAGGATCCAACACCATGCCCTCCCATGCTCGCCACAACGCTGTATTAGAAGACTTGCTCTGCTCAGCTAGACTCTACATATCTAAAGGCGTCGCTCCATCCACTCTCAAAGCTTATGCTTCCGCCTGGTATTCGTTTTCAATGTTTTGTTTCACCTTCCAACTTCCTCTCTTTCCTATTTTGATTTCGACCGTTTGCTCCTTTCTCGCGTTCAATTTCGACAAACGTAATTTAAAAATCTCTTCTATTCGTAAACTCCTCGCAGGCGTTCAATTCTACGCAAAATATTTCAATCCCGATTCTCCCAGCCTTTTCACCGCCACTCCTATTCGCCTCATGCTCAAAGGCATAGCCAAAACGTCTACTGCGCCCTCCGACAAAAGGCTGCCTTTGACGTTACCTTTAATCCATAGGTTAATAGTTTCAGTTCGCAACGGCCTGTTTTCCACTTATATTAACACTCTGCTAGAAGCAGTTTTCCTAACAGCTTTTTACGGTTTCATGCGTCCAGGAGAATTTACTTCACCTACCAATATATTCGATCCAGCCCGCGGTCTTTCCTTTTCAGATTTATTTTTTTTCCCTAATTTTTTCACACTCTTTCTTAAACATTCTAAGAACGACTCCAAAGGTTCAGGCGTTACTTTAACGATCTCTAAAACCAATAGCGAATTTTGCCCCTTCTCTTCTATGGCCAAATTCCTTAAAATCCGTCCCAGACATTCCGGTATCTCTCCCCTCTTCATTTTACCCAACGGAGCACCTCTCTCTCAAAACCGGTTCAGGTCCTACCTCAATTCTGTTCTCAAAAGCTGCAGCTTATCCCCCTCTCAGTTCATTGGACATTCCTTCAGGATTGGAGCCGCTACTACAGCAGCCGAGCGTGGCATTTCTCCAGCTGCTATTAAAATCCTGGGCAGGTGGTCCTCCTCGGCATTTGAATCCTACATAAGACCAGATTCAAAATCTATTCTCGAAGCTCAGCAAGCTCTCCAGTCATGATCTAGGTAAATTCCTATTTTATCTACTGGTGGTGGTGTTTTTGCCAAAGCGGCTGGCACTTTTTATGATAGCATGGTTTAGCTACTAAACCAAGATGGCCTGCGGGCTAAGTGTCTGCTTTAACGGCGTTTCGCACTATAGTTCTAGACGGCCCGCGGCCATGTGTCCCATCTAGATGGCCTGCGGCCCACGTGCCCTATCAAAGATGGCCTGTGGCCATGTGTCCTATCAAAAGATGGCCTGTGGCCCATGTGTCCTACCAAAAGATGGCCTGTGGCCCACGTGTCCTATCAAAAGATGGCCTGTGGCCCATGTGTCCTACCAAAAGATGGCCTGTGGCCCATGTGTTCTATCAAAAGATGGCCTGTGGCCCATGTGTTCTATCAAAAGATAGCCCGTGGCCACGTGACTCTTCAAAGATGGCTATATATTAAAAAAAAAAAAAAAAAAAAAACACTAATTCTAATTTTTTTTTTTTCCATTTTAGGATCTCCAGGATTCACGACCGGTGGGTTTACTTCCTCTACCGTTCTTTGGGGGTGGGCTCCGTCCCGGTGGATTATTATTCCACCTATTTTTGGGGGTCGGCTGCGCCCCTGCCTTCGTCTTCAGGCAGGAAATGCAGAGTCCGGACCCTCAGATTGCGAGCTATGGACGGGGCCTGCGCCAAAGAACATTATTGCTTGCTGGGCTATCAATAAATGTATTTATTGTTACAGTATTTATTCTCCCGAGTCTTTCTGGTAGAAATGGAAGCTCTAGCGTTAAGTTCTGCCAGGAAGACTCAATTGCTACGTCACTTATTACCTTCTCACCTATCCAATCGTGTCTAAGACTCGTGGTATAAAAGACCAGTACTTACACATGTCTGAGTTCGCAGATGCTGACGCTTTCATGCACCTCCATCCTCCCCACCACCACCAGGATGGTCCCTTCCCCTCAATCCTCCATCCTCCCCACCACCACCAGGATGGCCCCTTCCTATACCTCACGGGGGTCGGCTGCGCCCCTGCCTTCGTCTTCAGGCAGGAAATGCAGAGTCCGGACCCTCAGATTGCGAGCTATGGACGGGGCCTACGCCAAAGAACTTTATTGCTTGCTGGGCTATCAATAAATGTATTTATTGTTACAGTATTTATTCTCCCGAGTCTTTCTGGTAGAACTATAGAGAATGAATGTGAGGAGACTTAAACTTGATTTTGTGAATAAACTACAAACAATACATTCAATCATTAAGTTAAAAGTAGTAATCTGACTATACATTTTCTTTACATTAAAAACTTAATTTGAAAACTTTAGACCTACACTACCGTTCAAAAATTTTAGGTCTGTACGTCAAAAAAAAAAGAAAAAAAAAGAAAGAAAATTAAGTCTCTTCTGCTCACCAAGGCTGCATTTATTTACAAAAGACAGTTCAAAAGAAACATTCGGGCCAAAAGTGCAAACAGAGAGTGCAAGATGAAAATAATAAAATAAAAAAATAAAAAATAATTAATTAATAAAAATAATTAAAGTGTTCAGTGCACACAGAGTGAGACGAGAGTCTTACTGAAGATGGATGGTTTGTATGAGGCCACTCATCCACCTATGTGTATAGCCTACTCGCTCACATGGTATTCCACAAAAGCTTTGTAAACTTTGAAGTGAACAGTCAACAGGTGAAGAGAAAAGACTGTCTTGCCGCCAGTAGTCCCTGATGGAGCTCACCTTCACCATGGCCATGTAAAACAGCAGCCCAATGTAGCGGTACATCTCACTGATGCTGACATCTGTCCATTTATATTTGCGGCCCTTTGCAATTGCACCAGCAGCTTGAGCATTGGTGTTGTAACGATCACCAGCTGGAGTGCCCTCGAGAGCCGCCAGAGGGCGCTCCACAATAGACTTTCATCACTTCCTCACTAACTACATTTCCCATAATTCACTCCCCGGATTCATCAGCATTCATCATTTCATTCACCTGTGTCTCATCACCTGGTTGGTCTCTGATTGCATTCACCTGTTTCTCATCACCCTGTTAGTCCTTGTCTATTTATACCATGTTCATTCATTCACTCACCGCAAAGTCTTGTTTAAGTGTTACACTGCATTTCTGAGCATTCTTATGGTTTTCTTGTCTCTTGGTTTTGGATAGCTTGCCCTGTTCCCTGGATTACTCTCTTGCCTCTGGTCCCTGCCTGTTTTGTTTGTTTCTTTGTTTATCTGTTTTGGACTGCCTGTCTGTGTATGACCCTTGCCTGTACATTGGATTACGCCTCTGGATTGCCCTCAAATAAAGCTGTGTTTGGATCTCAACCCTCTTCTCAGAGTAGTTCGTAACAGGTGTTGTGGCACTGAGTTGACACTGCATTCTCAGAAAAAAACCCTTTGAAGAGACTCTGAGGAGTGTGTCAGCAGGTCTCAGTTGTGGTCCAGGTTCCTGTGCAGGCAGGAATCTCTCTGTATTCCATGACAGAGTGGACTGCTTGTTGCTTGTCTGAATGTTTGTCTTGGCCCTCTTTGCAACAGGTGTCTGATGATCACCATCATCTTTGTAGCTAAGGGAATAAGTGTACTTACTCCGTATCATTTTCAATTGTTCTCAAAACTGAACACCTGTCGCGTGCACTCCTAGTGCGAGTTGCAGGTGAAGGTGAGAGGGATGCTACCACATTCCTATAAAAAAAGTTGAAAACTATTATTATCATATATTTTACAGAGTACTATTCCAGCACATGCATAACTGATAGGCATTAGCATGCTGATAACACAAAGAAAACGTGTAACCTTATCAAAAAAATAAATAATAAAGTCATACAAGCTCATATTGCATCATAACTAAGTATATATAAAAATGTTTTACTAACATCTGTAAAATAGTGGGTAAATACTGTATGTACTTACTCTTTCTGATTTCCGCCTGTGTTGCTGCGCTCCCTACGAGTTGAAGGTGAAGGTAGTGATGCAACAACATTCTTTTAAAAAAAAAGTTGATAACTATTATTACATAAATATTTCAAAGTATAGTACCATTAGCCTATATGAATAACTGATGTCAATAATGGTAGACGCGTGCTGTATATGCGTGTCAATGGGCCATTACCGGAGACAGCACACCTAACACATTTGCGCACGTAATCAACCGGGCATATTTACACATTTCAGCACATTTACAACAGATATTTGCGAGCACAAGCTTCGCTGATGATAATGAGGCAGCATAAACACTATAGTCAAATGAGTTAGCATAAACACCATAGTCAAAAATATAATCTAAACATAGGCCTACATAATATTTTTTTTTAAATATAATTTTACATATCATACTGTCATAGAACGCTCAGCGACGCCTCCTCCTGGTCGCATCAGATCTCTCTCTCCCGCATATTAGGACTGCAATTCCCATTATCCTTCCCTGCTCATCTCCTGATTATCCCCTCATTATGGCATCTGATACACCTGTGTCCCATCAGCTCCCCTTTATTTGGACTGTTCTGTTCAGTGTTAGTTTGTGAAGTCTTGATTTACCCACGTTTAGTGTCTGTACTGTTTTCTCTGGCTTGCCTGTGTTTTTACGATTTGGACTCGGTATTCGTTTATGATTCTCAGCCGCCTGTCCTGACCGCTGCCTGTTTATACTACTTCTCTTGGATTGCCCTTGTTTGTGAGCTGCTTTTGAGTTTATGTCTGCTGTTCTCTGCTGGCTCACCTGTGTTAATAAATTACTGCAGATGGATCCAAACGCCTCAGCCTCTTCGTCACAGAAGACTTCACCAAAACAGGATCCAGCAGATTTTCTTCGACTGGCCTCCGAAGTATCAACTCAAGCTAATGTGTTGGCCTCTCATCAGCAACAATTAGTAAAACTGACAAACCTCACCGAGGAACTTGTGAGATCAGTTCAAGCCCTTTCGCCACCGAGCGCGGCGGATAATCAAGCCGCTAGCCCAGCTGCACCTGCTCCCGTTACATCTGCCGTGAGTAATAATTCAAACCATCCCAAGTTATCCCTTCCTGACAAGTTTGATGGCTCACCCTCTACCTGTAGAGGATTTCTGTTGCAGTGCAGCTTGTATTTCGACCAACAAACCCAGTCCTTCTCCACTGATGAGAGCCGCGTTTCCTTCATGTGTTCTCTGCTCACCGGCCGGGCTTTGGAATGGGCTACTGCACTCTGGTATGGAGGTCGGCTCTCTTTCCCCTCGTATAATGAGTTTTTGACCCTTTTCAGAGAAGTGTTCGAGCACTCTGCGGGAGGAAAGGATCCGGGAGAGTTATTACTCGCGTTACGTCGGAAAATCTACTGCTGCTGACTATACACTCACGTTTCGGACCCTCGCTGCCCAGGCCGGATGGGAGGAGGAACCTTTAAAGCTCTTGTATCGTAAGGGACTCAATCCAGAGCTTCAGGGAGAGCTGGCATGCCGCGACGATGGTAAATCATTGAGTCAAATTATGGATCTCGCCATCCGCCTCGACAACCTAATTCGCGCCCGACGCACACCTATCCAATCCTGTCTCTTCGAGGGTGCTTTCCCCAATTCTGAGTCGGAGCCCATGCAGATTGGCTACACTCGCCTCTCTACGGCGGAGAGAGAAAGGCGGCGCCGTAATAATCTCTGCATGTATTGCGGCGAGGCGGGACATCTGAGGGCGACCTGTCCGGTTAATCCAGCACTCAAGAATTCCTCTGCGGTGAGTTTGAATCACTCTGCTAACTTATTTTCTGTGGATTGTTCTTTGAAATTGAACGGACAAACTTTAGACATAAAAGCTTTAATTGATTCTGGTGCGGCAGGAAATTTTATCGATTTTGTTTTTGCTAAAACTCATCATATCCCTCTCCTCGCATGTGAGTCTGGCGTGATGGTCGAGGCGCTGGACGGACGCCCCCTAGGGTCTGGAGAGGTGCAATACGCCACACAACCCCTTACACTCTGCTTCGGGACACTGCATTCTGAAACTATCCAGTTTTTTTCTATCCACTCACCTATGCATCCTGTGATCTTGGGGCTTCCATGGCTGGAGAGACATAATCCTCAAATTTCCTGGTCTGACAGGAGAATATCTCGGTGGTCCTCACTCTGTCAGATTAACTGCGCTGCTGCTGTCCAAGGTTCTGATCTCCACTCTGCTGCTCTTAAGGGAGTGGATTTTCTGAAAATTCCCACGGAGTACCACGACCTGGCTCTGGCTTTCAGCGAAACGGAAGCTTCTCATCTCCCTGTTCACCGCGCTGGGGACTGTGCCATCGAGCTCTTACCTGGGGCCGTACCACCGCGCGGAAGGGTTTACCCGCTCTCACAGCCTGAAACTGAGGCCATGAAGGCGTACATAGATGAACAGCTGGCTAAAGGTTTCATTACCCCCTCCACATCTCCGGCTTCCGCCGGATTCTTTTTCGTCAAGAAGAAGGATGGGGGTCTTCGGCCGTGCATTGACTATCGGGGTCTTAATGAGGTGACAGTCAAATACCGCTACCCTCTCCCATTGGTCCCAGCAGCCCAAGAGATGCTCCGCACTGCCCGCTACTTCACCAAGCTGGACCTGAGGAACGCGTACAACTTGATTCGCATTCGGAGCGGTGACGAGTGGAAGACAGCGTTTTCGACTACATCTGGGCACTATGAATATCGGGTAATGCCGTTCGGCCTTTCCAACAGTCCTTCTGTTTTCCAAGCTTTTGTGAATGATATTTTCCGTGACATGTTACATCAGAGAGTTATTGTTTACATTGATGATATTTTGATTTATTCTGATTCCTTTGAGGAGCATGTCCAGGACGTTCGTGCGGTTCTCAAGCGTCTTATCGATAACCAGCTCTATGCCAAGCTCTCCAAGTGCGAGTTTCACCAGACACGTATCTCCTTCCTGGGCTATATCATCAGTGCGGACGGAGTTCTGATGGATGACAGCAAGGTCAGAGCCGTGGTGGATTGGCCCCAACCTTCCTCTGTTAAGGAGCTGCAGCACTTTCTGGGCTTTGCCAACTTTTACCGTCGATTCATCCGCAATTTCAGTGTAGTCGCTGGCCCTCTCACATCGTTGCTCCGAGAAGGGGGTAAATATTTCAAGTGGACGGCGGATTGTACTGCAGCCTTTGATCGTCTTAAGGAGAGTTTCACTTCCGCTCCTATCCTCCGTCACCCAGACCCTGAGAGGGAGTTTATAGTTGAGGTGGATGCTTCAAGCACAGGTGTTGGGGCTGTTCTGTCTCAGCGGCAGGGGAGCCCGTCGAGGATGTTCCCTTGTGCCTACTACTCTCGCGAGCTTAATTCAGCGGAGCGCAATTATGATGTGGGTGACCGCGAACTCCTGGCCATGAAGGGTGCTCTCGAGGAATGGAGGCACTGGCTGGAGGGAGCTTGCCAGCCTTTTACTGTGCTTACTGATCACAGGAATCTCGAGTACATCAGGTCAGCTAAGCGTTTAAATGCTCGCCAGGCTCGCTGGTCACTGTTCTTCTCAAGATTCAACTTCAAAATCACCTACAGGCCGGGCTCCCAGAACGGCAAAGCTGATGCCCTGTCTCGACAGTTTGACGGTCCTTGTGAGGAATTGAGTCCTGAACCCATCGTTCCATCTCCTCTGATCGTGGCCCCAGTTCAATGGGACATCATCTCAGAGATCACCGCGTCTCTAAATAGTCATCCTGCTCCACCAGAGTGTCCCGCTGACCGTCTCTTCGTTCCATCCGGACTTCGTCACCGGGTGCTTCAGTGGGTTCACTGCACCCCCAGCGCAGGTCATCCAGGTATTGCGGCCACCACACAGTTAGTCACCAATCGCTTTTGGTGGGGTTCTCTCCAGTCGGATGTTGTAAAATTTGTTCGCCAATGCTCTGTTTGCAATACAGTGAAAGCTTCCCATCTCAAGCCTGCCGGTCTGTTACAGCCTCTGCCAATACCTCACCGACCCTGGTCGCATATCGCAGTGGATTTCGTTACGGATCTACCTCCGTCACAAGGATTCACTACTATCCTCTCCGTGGTGGATCGCTTCTCGAAGTCCTGTCGTTTCATACCCCTAACCGGCCTGCCCACGGCATTACAAACGGCCGAGGCTCTTCTCAATCAGGTTTTTCGGCTCTTTGGTTTACCCGAGGACATTGTCACGGACCGTGGTCCCCAGTTTACCTCCCGTGTTTGGAGAGAGTTGTTTTCTAAACTCAATATCAATGTCAGTTTGACTTCTGGTTACCATCCTCAGGCCAACGGGCAGGTGGAACGTCTTAACCAGGATTTGATTCGTTTTCTAAGAACCTACTGTCACCAGAATCAGCAGGACTGGAGCTGTTATCTGGCATGGGCAGAGTATGCCCAGAACTCCTTGGTGAAACCTGCCACTGGTCTAACCCCTTTTAAATGTGTTTTAGGTTTCCAGCCTCCGCTCTTCCCGTGGGCCGGGGAACCCTCCGACCTCCCAGCAGTAGACGCCTGGCTCCGGCGCAGTGAGGCTACCTGGGATGCTGCTCACGTTCACCTACAACGCTCCATTCGCCATTATCAGCACCAGGCGGATCGGAGGAGGCGTGAGGGTCCCAGGTATCGTCCCGGCCAGTGGGTTTGGCTCTCTGCGCGAGATCTCCGTCTCAAGCTCCCTTTCAAGATTCTCCGCCAGATTACACCAGTTTCTTTTCGTTTAGCTCTCCCTGCCCATTACAAGATCTCACCCACATTTCATGTGTCCCTTTTCAGACCCGCTGCCGCCCCCAGGAGAGAGAGAGGTCTGGAGGTGGCCTTTCCGGTGCAGACTCCCCCCATGGAGGTGGACGGCGCTGAGGCTTACCGGGTGCGAGAGGTCCTGGACTCCAGACGTCGCGGCGGGGTGTTACAGTACCTTATCGACTGGGAGGGGTATGGCCCAGAGGAACGCTCCTGGGTCAGGTCCCAGGATATCATGGACCCTGCATTGATCATTGCTTTTCACCGTGACCACCCAGATCGTCCTGCTCCAAGACCCCGTGGTAGACCCCGCCGCGGTTCAGGTCCTCGCTTCCGGAGCCGCTCGCAGGGGGGGGGCTCTGTCATAGAACGCTCAGCGACGCCTCCTCCTGGTCGCATCAGATCTCTCTCTCCCGCATATTAGGACTGCAATTCCCATTATCCTTCCCTGCTCATCTCCTGATTATCCCCTCATTATAGCATCTGATACACCTGTGTCCCATCAGCTCCCCTTTATTTGGACTGTTCTGTTCAGTGTTAGTTTGTGAAGTCTTGATTTACCCACGTTTAGTGTCTGTACTGTTTTCTCTGGCTTGCCTGTGTTTTTACGATTTGGACTCGGTATTCGTTTATGATTCTCAGCCGCCTGTCCTGACCGCTGCCTGTTTATACTACTTCTCTTGGATTGCCCTTGTTTGTGAGCTGTTTTTGAGTTTATGTCTGCTGTTCTCTGCTGGCTCACCTGTGTTAATAAATTACTGCAGATGGATCCAAACGCCTCAGCCTCTTCGTCACACATACAGCATATAGGCTAGACAATTTAAACGTAATTTTACATATCATACAGCATATAGCCTATAGGCTAGACAATTTAAACGTAACTAAAACCTGCCTATTAAGATATATTTTACATTTCAATACTCTGAATACTGGATGGCAAGTTTGGAAATAGTCCAACCAACCAGTAATATATGTACAAGTTTATATAAAATAGCTTGTCAACTAATGTAAGTTTAAAAAACTTACTCATCCGAAATTGTATCCACGGCTGGATCAAGTCACTCTTCAAAATGCAAACGTTCGTCATCAGAGTCCAGCTCTTCTTCTGAGGAAAATATGAACTCGTCGTCACTATCCAGGACGAGCTGAAGAGCTTCCTCGCCGGTGTGGCGTGGCATCTTCCAAACGCGCAGGAAAGTGAATGAATCTAATGATGAAACTTGCTGCTTGTAAGGCCTTTGCCTTAAGGTAGGTAGGTGTTGGTCCCACTTTTTATGATTGTCATCCACATATGCTGCAGTTTCTGTTTTAAGGTTCTGTTCACTCGTTCTGTTAGGTTTGTCTGAGGGTGGTATGCTGTAGTCATCTTCTGGGTGACTTTCCATTTTGGACAGATGTCCTGAAAGATGGCTGACGTGAACTGTGTGCCTCGGTCAGACAGGATGAAATCAGGTACCCCCCAACGACTGAGGATTTCTTCTCTGAGGTGCGAAGCAACAGTCTGAGCAGTGGCCTTTCGCAAGGGGAACAGTTCAACCCACCGGGAATAGTAATCCACAAACACTAGTAGATATTCATGTTGGTGGGGGCTGCGAGGCAGTGGACCCATGATATCTACTCCCAACATCTTGTTTGGACAACTGGTGGTGGTCTGTTGAATTTTACCAGCAGGTTTGCGGTTCTCATTTTTCAAGGTTTGGCATTTCATGCACCTTTTTACATATTGTTTTACAGCTGAGTAGATATATACTACACCTTCTGTCAAGATGATTTATGACCCTATGATTGACAGGTGGGCGGGGCTAACCTTTGACCTTCCGGGGTTTTCCGGAGGTCCCTTTGATGTAGGGATTAACCTTTGACCTATCGATCAATCAAGTTGACAGGTGGGTGGGGTAACCTTTGACCTTCCGGGGTCCTCCGGAGGTCCTTTGATGTAGGGATTAACCTTTGACCTATCGATCGATCAAGTTGACAGTTGTCTTTGCCCTATTGACCTTTGTATTATATGTCAAGTTGCCAGTTGTTAGGGTTGATCTGGGTTTGACAGTTGTCTTTGATCAGTATTATGATGGATGATTTTGCCATTTAGTTTTACCCCTATTGACCCCCGGGGAAAATAACTTTTTGCTGTGGGAAATTCCCTCCATGCCAGGGTTAGTGAGAAATTTTTTTTTCTAATGTTGCATTAGAATAAAACATAGGGGTGTCCAAAAATAAAATCATCTTACCGTTTCATAGTTGAGGATCTTTTGAAAAAGTTAAAAAGAGTTCCTCTTTTGGAAAGAGTGCCTTTTGCATCTGACAGTCTCCGAGTGATTCTCTCTCAAACATCAGCGCATGACAGGCATGGTCTCCGCGCTAAGTGTGTGCGTCTGTCTGTGAGTTTGTGCGTGACCCCAATTCCTGCATCCCCCTGCTGGGGAGTGAAAGTGAGAAAATATCTCACACTAACTAAAGTTGAACAACATTAATTCCTTTAAAATAAATATCTTAAAATAAAATAAAAATCATCTTACCATTTCAGAGTACTGAAGAATTGGGTTAAAGTTGAAAAGAGTTCCTCCGAGTGATTCTCTCTCCGGCCTTTTGCATTTTGACAGTCTTTGAGCTAAATGTGTGTGTGTGACACCCGATATCCTGGCATTCCTGAGCACGCTATATAAATGGGGGCCCTGTGTTGCCTTACGACCAGAAAGAGAAACATGAGCTACGAGAGCATGGACGGTTCATCCTCCCCTAAAACCCCAGAGATGGGGCTGACCAGCAAGATGATGGAAAGTCTGACTATGGCGCCGAGAAAGTCCATCGGGCACGTCCGTTTGACAAACTTTCTCCATGAAACTTCGGAATGGACTCAAGCTGAATTTATGATGTGTAGTAACCGTGTATTCGGGTACAAATTTCATAAACCCTCGCGAATTGTTATACTCTACACCACTGATGGTGTGGGTGAGTTTCAGCCTGGGGAAGACGCGTGCGTTGTATTTCCTGAAAAAGACTGGACTCTATTTTACACGTTTGTCTGGAAGGATCTGCACGACATCGGCGAAGAGCCTTTGTACACTGCCGAGTGGGATGGGGTAAGTCCGAACAGCCGGTACCGTGTGGTAGGTGACCATACTAAAAAGAAGCCGAATGATTCCGTCTACATATTCTGCTGTAAAGACAAGACAAAGCTCAACAGCACCCGATCAGGAGTCATCCGGCCTAACGAGCATCACGATCAGTACGAAATGCAATTTGTGTTCAATTGGTGCGATCTGATTCTGCTGAGTACTGTTTTTTCAACCATCGACAAGATGTTCAAATGGTGTGACATGCATGCAGATACAACAAAATCAAAGTGCAGCTGTTCCACCCCGAGAGATGCGCACGGAGCAGTTCGTTTGATAGACCGTCCACGCCCATTCACTACAGTCATCGTAAAGCTCAACTGTCAGACCCTCCCAAGCGTCTTTATAAACCGTGGTTGAAAGTCTAGAACGTCCCGCCCTCTTCTACACCCATAAATTCCGGCGAGCAGACCCACCCAAGCAAACACATATAAACCATGGCTGAAGACGGAGGTCCAGAACCCGCGCACGTGTGCAGCTGCGGTATCTCTTTCGGCAGTTTTCTCGACCCTGACGACAACGCTATCGACCATATTCTGACCAACGACGCCGGACCATCGGACCTCCACAAAGACTGGGGTGCTGATTTGTGCACAGACTACGAACCTTACAACCCGACTTACTCGTTTGATGAACGTGACGACCCTGTTGCTAAACCATGTTTCGACACTACAGACGGATGTTTCAGCGACATCGGCTTCAAAATCATAAAAGCAGCGGTCGTGGTGTTGCTGCAACATCTCATCGGTGACAAGCTCAAGGACGAATGTGAGGGGTGTGCGATCGATCATCCTAGCCAGCTGCAACATTCGTGCCTGTTTGACCCCTCTACCTACTTCTTCGACACACACTTTGACGAACTGTGCGGTGCGGGTTGAGGATAATAGTGATGATGGTATGAAAATTGGGTTTAAACAGCTTGCCTGACAGTTCGTCAAAGTGTGTGTCGAAAAAGTAGGTAGAGGGGTCAAACAGGCACGAATGTTGCAGCTGGCTAGGATGATCGATCGCACACCCCTCACATTCGTCCTTGAGCTTGTCACCGATGAGATGTTGCAGCAACACCACGACCGCTGCTTTTATGATTTTGAAGCCGACGTCGTTGATCTCTGGGAAGGTCTCTCAATCATCAATGACCAGTGATCAAACCTCCCCCGACATGGGTGTTGCGGGTAGTATAACGCACTTTATCGCATCCATGTTTAAAGATCATTACAAAGACCAGATCATCGGTCTTATGAACAAGATTATTGAGGAGGCACCCGATTCCCCGTTTGAAATTCCACGTGATGATGATGACGACACTACACGTGAGACCAATCTCAAGAAAATGATAATAAATGTAAGAAGTCTGGGTCGTAACAATACATGGTACTCTATGACCTCCGCATGTCTTGACAGTGATGAGCCAGTATGCGATGTGATAAAACAGGTTCTCGATTGGGTGTACGGTTCACGGCCTGACATCGGTGTCTATGATACATTGAGCATGTTCACGTTTGTAGTCGATGTATGTATCCATTTGGTCAAAAAGTCAAAAGGGTTAGACACTGACGATGAGGAGGAGATGGTCGAACGTAGTCAATTGATTAACAACGTCGACCGAATTATTGAACTGTTTACCGATTATGTCCTAGACAGAAACATGTTTGTGTTCCGTGACTTTTTATTATGGCTAGATTGTGATTAGACCGTTGTATTATATTAATTTTACTTTGAGCATGTAGACATGTCATTATATTCATTTTTTACTTTGATCATGCATGTCATTATAACCATTTTACTTTGTGTGTCGTATTATATTCATTTTACTTAGATTGCATTATATTCATTATAACCATTTTTACTTAGCGTGTCTATCCTGTAACCTCATTATTTTTTTAATAAAAGATTGATTCAAATCATCCGCACCTCTCATTCTTTCACAGCGGCTGAAACATCATCATGTCCGAGCTCATGAAAAAGGCTTATTATACACCATCCAACCCAGGTTCTTTAGGGGGAAAAAAACGATTAAAAGATGCCATCTTAAAAGATAGCGGAGTCCGTCTAAGCGATAAACAGGTTTCAGAATGGCTGGCTGGGGAGGATGCTTACACATTACACAAAACAGCACCGATAAAATACAAACGAAATAGGGTGGTTGTATACGGAATCGATAGTCAATTCCAGGCCGATCTGGTCGACATGACCGCTTATGCCCGGGATAATGACGGTCATAAATATCTGTTGACCTGCATAGACGTTTTCAGCAAACACGCCTGGACCAAGGTGTTGAAGAATAAGAGCGGGGTTGAGGTTACTAATGCGTTCGAGTCTATACTCGAAGAGGGTCGTGTCCCGCAGAAATTGCAGACGGATCAGGGAAAGGAATTTTTTAACAAACATTTTCAAAATCTAATGAAAAAACACGGCATTAATCATTTCGCTACCGCTACCGATTTGAAAGCCAGCGTCGTCGAACGATTTAATAGAACGTTAAAAAGTCGCATGTGGAGATTTTTAACAGCCACCAATTCGCGACGATACATAGATGTTTTACAAGACATTATTCAGGGGTACAATACCAGTTATCATCGCAGTATCAGAATGAGACCCGTGGACGTCAGCAGAGTCAATGAGGGTCAAGTGTTTCAAAACTTGTACGGGGATGTAAAGAAGAATAAGACTGAGAAACCCGTATTAAAGTTCAAAGTCGGCGACGTCGTCAGGATTTCTAAAGTGAGAGGTCCGTTCGCCAAAGGTTACGAGCAGAACTACACGGAAGAGTTTTTCACCGTATCCTCATGTATTCCGCGCCACCCCCCGGTCTACAGACTCAGCGATTATGACGGCGAAGTCCTCGAAGGGGTTTTTTATGAAAAAGAGCTGCAAAAAATAATTGTGAGTAAAAACAAATCTTTTAAGGTGGAAAACATTTTAGGGCAGAAAAAAACAAGGCAAATCTACGCTTGTTTTAGTGAAATGGCTAGGATGGCCTTCAAAATTTAACAGCTACGTAGATAAAAAAACTGTGGTGGACTTGCAATCTCCTTAAAACGCATCAACCATAACGGATGAGATCATACGAGTCGAGGACCGTCATGGACGAGCATGGGTTCTACGTCACGCTACCGTGCAACGCATCGTCGTGGGTTTACCCCCAAAATCGAATATCCAGCTATACAACCAGACTACCAAAAGCTATAAGCTTGAAAGGACCCTGGCAAGTCGGACTAGCCGAAATCGAATATCCTAGAAGTTGGTATAGCTTTAACGACAAAGAAGGATATTTCACCCTAAACATTGAGCCGGATGGTGATACGATTAAAAAAAACAGAGCGATGCAATTAAACATAGCCGGAGGGTACTACCCAAATATTCGCGCCATCATTCGTGTTATAAATCAACTCATCCTAAATCATGGGGTATTGACTCACGATGAAATAAAAAACAAAATGTTTCTGGTGGCAAAACCCAACGTTTCACTCTACTTCCGAGGAAGACTCGGCATTATTTTAGGAGCAGCGAGGGGGGGCTATCTCGGACAATCGAGCTACGATAAAGAAGCAGATTTGACGAAAACCATTATGACGTACGCTCCTCATCAATGCGACATCAACGCAGGGTTCTACACATTCTACGTCTACACGGACATTATCCAATATCAAGTGGTCGGCGATTCTCACGTACCCCTTTTGAGATGCGTACATATATCGGGTAAAACCAATGACACGGTCATTGCTAGATACGACAAGCCGCATTACGCATCGATCGCCAAGGATCACATCACCGACATCACCATAGAGGTTAAGGACGATCAAAACAAGCCAGTACCCTTCACTTACGGGAAAGTCATTGTAAAACTGCACTTTAAACCAAAAAATGAATTATCATTATAGACCTAGAGAGAGTCCGGACTATGTTGCCTACTACCAAAACCAAGCCGGCGGAGCTTTACCCGGTTATGCCGGGGGAGGGGTTATGTACGGTAGCGGCTTAGGGGGTATTTTTAGAGGTCTGTTCCGGATGGCCGTACCTCTGTTAAAAAGAGGCTTCAGCATAGCAAAGCCCCACCTAAAATCAGCTGCTAAAAATATAGCATCCGACGTCTTATCAAACGTATTGATGCGTTCGCACGACAATGATGCTAAAGCTCAAGGGGGGTCCGGTCTGATGGTCATGGCCCGTAAGAGAACGTCCAAACCTCCCGGTGTGAGAAGGCGTGGTCAATCGGGGGTGAAAAGGAAGAAAACAACACGTGTATCAAACAAGCGCTCACTCGTAAGTAGAAAGCGTAAGAAGACTGTTAGGCGAAACGCGTCGGTCAAGAGAGGGGTAAAAACCATATTCTAAAATGGCGTTACTGCATCGTATGTCGGGGGAGTGCATCAAGTCCGAGCTGGACTTATTTACAGTACCTCTGACACAGACCATCATCGAGAAAAACAGCTATTTAGAAGTAGCTCCGTTATCGGCCCTTTCGGCCTCTGCCCCGATAGAGTTTTTTATCGCGGGAAACGGGGATGATTATGTGGATCTCAATAACACCATGCTCTATCTACGGGTGAAAATCACGGACCCTGATGGGGGGGATATCGCGCATCCGGCTAGGGTCGGGCTGATTAACTACCCGGGAGCTACTATATTTTCACAAGTCGACAAAACCCTGGGTGATCGTCTGATATCTTAAAGCTCAAGCACCTATCCTTATCGGTGTATCATAGAGAGTCTGCTCAACTACGGTAAGGATACGCTGGAATCTCTGTTCTCCACATCGTTGTTTCACAAAGATTCGGCGGGTCAGATGGACGTTCATGACCCCCCTGGCAATAACGCTGGATTGACAAAGAGGGCGACCTATACCAGTCGGAGCAGGGAGGTGGAACTGTTTACCCCCATACACGCCGATATATTCTTCCAGGAGAAACTTTTACTGAATGGGGTGGATGTTAAGCTGTGATTTATTTGAGCAAAAGATGAATTCTGCCTGATGAGGGCCGACGACATTGCTTACAAATTAAATATAACGGCAGCATCCCTATTTGTCAAGAAAGTGTCTGTTTCACCCCCGGTGAGACTGGCTCACGCACAGGCGTTACTGTCAACAACGGCCAAGTATACCGTCGACAGGGTCTGTCTAAAAACGTTCTCAATCCCTAACGGGTCTCGTGTTCTGAATCAAGAAAATCTGTTTTTAAGAACATTACCAAAGTCTATCATCATCGCCATGGTCGACAACGACGCATTCACCGGATCCTACACAAAAAATCCATTCGCGTTCAAACATTACAATCTGGAGTTCTTAGCCGTCTACGTCGACTCTCAGCAATTCCCCGCTAAACCTCTACAACCTAATTTCGAAGCCGGTCTGGCAGCGCGTGAATTTTATCAGCTATCGATGGCGACCGGTAGACACCTTAAAGACCGCGCGCTCTGTATCAACAGTGACGATTTCATGAATGGATACACGCTTTATGCGTTTAACCTCACCCCTGATGAAGAGTGTGGCCAACACATTTCGCTCATCAAGTCCGGAAATATCGAAGCACGTTTCAGACAACCGCTGCCGAATACCGTTAACTTAATCATTTACGCCGTTTTTAATTCTCTCATTGAAGTGTCTAACCGCAGACAGGTGCTGATCGATTACTATTTAGAGATGAACACGCTTCAACTCACAGCTATCGTGGATAAAATGACGTGCAGAACACATTTTCTTGGGGTTCTACCGAGCGATCAACTACCCAAAAAACCTGTGAGGACCTTACCTGCGATGGGGATCATTAACACCGACCCTGCTCGGCTACCCGGTGAACATTGGATCGCCGTTTATTTACCCGAAGAGGGGCCCGCTTGTTTTTTCGACAGCTTTGGCAATCCACCCAACAGCCCCCGCTTCCCAACCAGCATCGATCACTTTCTAGCGACCAACCACCCCCAAGTATTATATTCCGACAGACAAGTCCAGGATTATTCATCCAATACCTGCGGGGAGCACTGTTTGTTTTTTTCTATATCATTTAGCTAAAGGTTCTGACTATGCCCATGTGATGAAACTATACACCGACGATTATATTAAAAATGATAAAATGGTATCCCTGTTTGTGAAGAGATTAAGACCGCATGTGTGTAATGATAAAATATCATCCTGTGTGCAAACATGTTTGATCTATAAATAAAAAAATCTTAAAACCATTTATATTTTATCGTCTTTATTTAATCGTAAGATACATTCGTTAAAATTCCAACCATTGCCTCGGATCACCGGTCGATATTTTAAACACAGAGTCTTTCGGAGTCCTGTAGCGTGAATATTTTCGTGCCTTTTTATAAGGTCTAACATCGGGTGTGGTGGCGGGGGTGATGGGGTTACTCTTTAGAGATTTAATCACGCTCCTGACCTGTTGATTCGGTATGGTAGAAAAAGGAATGTTTAACTCGCCAAAAGCCTGTAGAAACTCCGACCATCCTAGAGGTCTCCGGTCATCCCGAACCTTTTGGGGGGCCGTCACATTTTTTAACAAATCAACCATGTGTGAACCTGGTACGACTTTACCCTTGAACACAAACTCCCCCAATTCGTTCCAGCCGCTTAGTCCTTTAGCTTTAGACATCTTGTCTAATATGTATCTACTGTTTTTCACGCTTCTCGAAGGGACATTCTTCAGCACTTCGTCCACCACAGCCCCCTCAGCAACACCGTCTTCAACATTAGCAGTGTGGGGGGCGGTAGGCGTTTGCGCATCTTTATGATCGTCATCCATATGGGGTAACGAGAGGGTTAAAACCCCGGTCTCACGATCCCCTTGTCTAACGATGGTCAAAAACCTGCTTAGGGTATTGGTGTAAAGTTTGGCTTTTTCGTACGGATTCAAATCGGTGCGATGTAAAATATTTCTTATGGCACCGTCCAAATTGTTTTCCACAGTCTGTTGAATGTTCTTGCGTACATTTTCAGTTTTCATCTTATCCAGCTGATGCTGCGGGACTAAATACATCTTCTCAGCGTACTCCATCCTATCGATTGGCTATCAAGGTCGTCAGGAACGGGACGACGACGCTTAATAGAGGTAAAAGGAACCCCCCCTTTTGGTTGATAACTCGTTTCTTGGCCTCTATGCCAATTTTTTTATCGGCCACAAATTTGATTTCCGCTTTTCTCTTTTTCAGTTTTTGGTACTGCTGGCGATTGACCGGGATCGTACCGTAGAGGATGTTTAGCGCCAATTCGCACAGCGATAAAATGAATTCGTCGGACACCGATTGTAAAATAACGCGTCGTTGTTTAGGAGACGCTTTATGTAGCAGTTTTAACACCGGCAGATGTTTACAAAGTCTGGCGGACATGACGATTTATCAGGTTCTTCTTTTTTTCGGGATATAAACCACTTGACGGTCGGACAGCAATCCTGTTCTGAGACGGTACTGCTCTGGAGTTTTCGCTTTATAGTCTATCAATAGGTATCCGAAAGATCGGTTGACCGCGTCGTGATAACATTCCATAAAGTATTTTGTGTTTCCCGGGTACATTTGTCGTCCTAGCATCGCTACCTGATTGACGTCCCTGGGGTTTTTAAACAAAATCATATAATTGGCGTTTAAGCTGATGGTTCGACTGGACTTACCCTGTGCACATAAATTTTGCACTATATAGATGGCACTGAGGTTCCGATGGTGACAATATTGCGTAAATACGCACTGGAGTTCCAGGTTGGTGCTAGCTTGCTGCATCAAATCATCCACGATGAGAAGATTTGTTTTATGAACGGGGAGTAAATCATCATCATTCAGACTCTCGGGTATTCCATGCACAAATTTAATGTCGTACAATTTCAGTACATCGTCGTACAAAGGCTGCCAGCAATCATACAACCATACAATGTTTTCAATTTTCTTGGAGATTATAGTCAAACCCTTTTCCAACAAAAGTTTTACAAAATAAGACTTTCCAGAATTGGACGGTCCGCTTATAACACAACTAAATGGATGTTGAAGTCTGAAATCAAAATCGGAAACACCCTGCGACCCTCTGTGCATTATCTGATCAGTAGCCATAAGGAAGGGTGGTGAAATCCGGTAAAAGTCTGCGTTTATTATACACCACCTTGAACCTTTTAACGACTGATTTGTTGTGCAATGTGAGAGTCTTTTTATTCCTCACGATATTTTCGGTGTGAGCCAGGATGTGTTTGGCACTATCGTGCGACGTCACATAGCCGTCGACCAGACCAATTAGGGATTCCAGACAGATGGCTCGGGAGTTTTTTGCATTCAACGTTATACCCTTAGCTTTCATGCACGTCTTACCTTCGGCTGTCTTGTACCCATAAGATTTAGGCCCACTCGCGCAAAAACACGTTATGAAGTCACCGTCGTCTAGCTCGCTCGTCAGCTCCCCCAAATGATCCCCTAGAGGCGGTTCCCAGTCTCCCTCCCTAGACACAAAGACGACGGAGTCCGTATCTGAGTAAAGAAGCCGGTCGCCGAGTCTGTCCATCAATTCGTACAATTCCAGTCGGGCGTGAGCCGTTGTAAACGCCCCTAGAAACACGTTAACGTCACGCGCCTTACAAACATCATCTTTGTTAGGTTTATGCTGAACGAGAGCTACGTCGTCCGAGACGAATGTGAAATAGGACAACGTGTCGGTATTACCAAAAACGATTCTGGTGAAATCCTCGGGGTCGTTCACCAGGGTTGTTGGAGGCAGGTTTTGTCTTAACGAGAACCGCCCCCAAAGCGAATTGAGAATCAATTTCGTGATTGCCCTCTGGGCGGCGTTGTACTTGATCTTTTCAGGGTCGAGTTGAATCCCTTCTTTTTCAAAATACTCACTGATGTAAGTCTCTTTCTCAGCGTCTGTGACCACATGCGACGGGTACCCTGACGCTTGTTGCTTCAAACACAGAAACGTTTTGACATAATCACCAAACAACGTGTCTGACCGCTGAGGAAAATGCCAAACCTCGTCTATCTTGGCTACCACATAACCCTTCTCGACAGCTTTTAAAAGCTCGATGCTTACCCAGGTCCCCGACAGAGATCTTTCCTGATCCGTGTGTGTACAGCTAGTGATCTGGTTTTGCTCGCGAGCGCAAGTTCTACATAACGGGAACATGAGTTTTCCTTCACATCTGTAAGGGAGAACCGGGTGCAGTAATTTGCGGGGAGGGTACACGGTCGCTTTGATAAGGCCGAAATAATTTTCAATCGGTTCAAAATCTTTGAAAATGATTTGCGGATGATCGATCGGATAGCTTTTCCTAGCCTGGCAAAAGGGGTAGAGGCTGGTGAAATCGAGATACCTTACTTTCTCACCTTCGGTCACCTTGTGATAGAGTTTATAAGCATTAGTTCGACCACCAAACAGAGCGTCTCGCGGCTTCAATCTCTCGTGGGCCGAATAATTGGCCATAAATTCTATCACGGAGGGATCGGTCTTTTTCATTTTGCTCCATTCACATTCCCAAAGAACCTCGATTTGCAAACCGTACGCGTTCTGCAGAATTTCGACCTTATCGTCAAACTGTCTCCTAAGAACCCCATAAGGTACTCCCGACAAGGGGTGTGTCTGATGGGGTTCAAAGCGACAGCAGTGTCCATGGTGTACGCAACCATTATATTCTAAACCGTACTTAATGTCGTCCTGTTCGTAGTAACCGTCTAAAAAGTACTTACCGAAGGATACTTCGCCGCGGTTTAAGGCGTGATGCAGGTCGACGTTTCGAGTCTTTTTGACATACTCCAACCATTCTATCGACCCACTTGAATAGCATTTGCTCTGTCGAATGTACGCTTTGTTGTGCGTGAGAGCCAGTGTATTTTTCTCGAGAAAATGTGTTTTGAAGATACCCATCGCACAACTAGCGATCGTTGTAAAACTGAAAGGGTCAAGTTTGGTGCATTCGATGAACGACTGGCGATATTTCATACATCCTTCTCGTAATAAGACCACATCGTTAACCCCGTAATTCTTCAGCTCTTTCTTAAAGTCAAAGAGCTTACCCTGAACCGTGGTGTACCAGGCATCGAACTTTTGCTGGTCTATATCCGACATGTTATCGTAGTTGTAAAACTTTTTGTCGGGGTAAGGTCCGAAATAGTTCTCATTTTCAACCCTGTTGAACAGATGGGGAAAGTAACCTTTTTCAGTAGTCGTCAAGTCTAACGCAGCTGGCATTTTGGCTAGCGCTAGCGGAAAAAATGAATAACTGTCGAGGTAACGTTGTGCAAGCGATTCATCGTACATGAAAATTAATTTACATCCCTGCATGATAACTTCGAGCGCAATTCCGGCTTTGCAGAAATACTCCAGAATGAGAAAGGAGTCAAATCTGGAGGCGTAATGAGCTATGAAGCAGTAGCCTTCATATCGAGGCTGTCTGAAGCGCTTGATTAGCTTAGCTATACAGCCTGTACCGCGAGCTACAAATTTCTCCCCTTGGAACGTGATCGCACAAACAAAATTAGCCACGTGTCTCCCATTTTCATAACGCGTTTCAAAATCGTAGAAAATGTATTTTTCGCAAAATTCCTTAGGCGCTAGGGGCTGTATGAAACATTGGTGTTCTCCCTCGTCCACCAGAATTTCACGACAATGTACGCATTTGTCCAGCGCACATACATGTCGGGTTTTCTTGCTCCCCGGTTTAACCTGGTAACGTCTGCTGCATAGTTTGCAGAATTTTATAAGATCACAGGCGGGGTTTTCCTGACCCGGAGGTGGGTTTTTTTTTTATGCATTTCGAAGCAATAGCTCGAATTACAGTAGCGCAAGCAATCGGGACAATGTATGGTTCTTTTAGGGTAGATGTAACATTCTGAGTCGAAGCATATGTTGCATGCGTACTTGCATCGATGGTTTCTGCGATTCGTGTAACTTTTGTAGCAATATTCGCATACGTATTGCGAACCGATGAACGAGGGTAAATTCAAGATCATGTAGTAATGTCCGTTATCGAGATAGAGGAACACCGTTTTCGGATGGGGTTCATCACAAGTTTTGTACGTTTCTAAGACCGTGGCGTTAGATTTGTGAAATACAACAATTTTAATGCCTAGAGCTCGTTCAAACGAGGCTATGTCGCTAAGAGCGATCGGATCTTGGATTGAGAAGCCTGCACTGTTTTGGATGGTGGTAGCCAGTTTTTCTAACTCGGTCTCGGGGTGTTGAGGGTTAAGAAAACGTGCGAGACAGATGGAGAAACACAAATTATTTGAAATATTCGTGGGACAAAATAAACTCGTCTTTTTTCTTTTGATCACCTCATCAATGGCCAGATCCGTAAGTTTACGACGACCCCCACCGCGGGTGTTCATAACAACGGTAGCTTCTATCTCAACGGCCTGGTCCGATAATAACTGATCGTTGCTCTGTAAAACTTTTTCAATTTGGTCGTAAAGCAAATTTGGGTCATAATTATTTCCATCGGTTAAAACAGCACTGATGGGTATTTGTAGACTGGAGGCTGACACGGTCAAATTGATCACAGGTGCGCCCCCGCCAAAATCTCTAGCGAAAGTAACAACCCCGCTCAGCGTGTCGTGTAAGTGATGATGATAATCGGCCAGATCTGTAGAGTTGATTACTCTCAGATTCGTGGTCCTTCTCAACGATACGCTATTGAAACGAGGTCGTGGTAAAATGTGATATCCGTTAACGAACCCACCCTGGCGAATCAACGCGTCAATGTCGAGGGGGCTTAATCGATCATGTGTAGGCGGATCACCTTCGCGCAAAGTATTATCATTGCCGGTAGGATGTTCTACACTATCGCCGTCAGGATCTGGGGGTGGTTCGGTGGTAGTGGGCGGGGTATTTAACCCTGCACCGTGTTGTACGGGTGGGTCATAGAGATTCATATTTGGATTTACGGCTAATTCAAAAAGATCCAAATCAGCAGGTGGTTGTGACGATTCTACATTAAGATACTGTTCTAAAGAATCTGGAAGCATACTTATCGTTTCAAGCTCATCCGGAGACAGTTCTGTGTCAGATTGGTCTGATTGACGAGCGTCTGTAAAGAAGTATTTTGATCCATCCATTTTGAAATTCAGACTAACATCGCAGAGTATAAAACATGAGATATTACAAAATCATAGAGCATACATAAAATAGCATAGCGTATACATGCAATATAATAAGAGTATATAAAATGAATATAAAATCAAAGAGTATAAAATCAAAGAGTGTATATAACAATCAATACATGATCTAAAGGAATACAAAATGGATCGTGAGTAAAACTATTAAATGTACTCTGACATCTCATCTATGAGGGTGTGGATAAGACGAAGCCTAAGCAACGTTTCACTTTGGTATTGCGTTGACATATGCTCGTTTCTATCAGAATACTCATCCATGATTAATTGGATAATACGGATGCGGTGAAATATTTCATCGCTCACATTCTGAAAAAAACGATCCTGAACATCGAATCTGCTATGTATCTTGATGTTAGAGGACCTTAGCTCGCTACGCAAGGCATCTATTCTGCTACGGTTTTCGTCCACCCTTTCAAAAATCGCGTCAAATTTCCTGTTTATATCAGCATACGCCTCGCGAAACTCACTGCGAGATGCATCTACTGAATTAATGAGCTCGCGAATCAGAGAGGTATTGTTGGGTGGTTCATCGAGCGGTTGAGGGCTCAGCGCTACTTCTTCAACATCGATCTCTTCCTCTTCCGACGATTGGTGAAAATGAAATGGCGTCTGACCGGCGTTCGAGGTCGACGCTTCGCCACGCTCGCTCGTCCAAGAGCTCTGATCCCAAGCGTGGAGTTGAGTCACACCCCAGCCAGTCACGTCGCCATCATCATCATCATGGCTTCTATCCGAACCTGTTGTGTGGAAATATAACAATCAATCATAATGGTATGACAAATTTGAGTTTAAATGTTAATACATGTAGATAGCCTCACCATAAAACAGCTCAGGGCTGTTTTGGGGTACAGAATAATTCGTTTTTCTAGTCTTTTCCTTTGGTTGGTCTAAAGCTGTGGGGGTAGGAACTATTTGACCCCCGATTACGTCTCGTCTATCTGTTACGACGACGGTACGTTGTTCATCCTCGTCTTGAGTAAGGTTGACCACCGGGAATCCAGGCTGTGTGACGAATTGGATGAAATCTATAAAAATAAATAAAACGTTAGATTTCCGTAAACATAAAACATTACGTTGAAGGTGGATCTTGTTCTTACCATCGGCAGCGCTGTCTGTATCAAACCCATGAGTAGGCACTGTGAATTAAAAATAAGTGAAACTTAAAATAAATAAAAATTAATAAATAAAGATGCATAAAAAATAGGTAGATTTTAATTTATAAAGAATAGAAAATAAGTTATCACATATGGCATCAAATGCGTTCAGCTCGACGTTTGAATCTGAGGGGGAAAAACATATTATGATTTGAAGCCGCATGGTGGTCCGTTTTATATGGTTGATGACGCATGACGCACACACACACACACACACACACACACACACACACACACACACACACACACACACACACACACACACAAACACACACATACACACACACACACACACACACACACATACACACACACACACACACACACACACACACACAGCTATAATTTTAAAATGAATAACATTTATGAATCACATCAACATTTAAATAGGTAGATTAAAACAATTTACTCTAAACAAAACCATCTCCAACCATAAGAGTGACATGGTATATCATTTCACGACACTAGGGGATGCTATTTGCCTGTGAACTGGATGTCATTTATACCCCCGGATGCTAGGGGGCGCTATTTGTCTGTGAACTGGATGTCATTTATACTTCCACCATAAGGAGCAACCATATCCATTCCATACCTGAATGCGACGCTTCAGAAAGTGTTTAAAACGATGATTTTATGGTAAAATATCTACCAGTATACCGTCAGAAGCATCAGCAATGTTTTTCTGAAACATATACAGACAAAAGCAAAATGATATAGCCCCATAACGATGTGTGAGACCCGTTAGCAGCGTAGCACGAGATGCTAACCAACACAATGTTCTAACAGCATGCCACATGGTTAGTACGAGATCGGTTTACTAAATTATAACGCTATATATATATATATATATATATATATATATATATATATATATATATACCACCGTCTTTTCACATTAAAAGATGTTGAGATAGCGCTGCATTATAACACACATAAAAGCATTCGTAGAAGAGTGAAGTATACGGCGGTAAGCCGACGGCTGATCCATGATTTTCATAATAAAAGCCTTTTTTTTTCTCTCACATACACAGTTTCACATAAGCAGTTTTGCACTAGGTTTTTGCAGTACATTCGATGAAAATCCACATTAATGCACATAGGCATGGATATGCATTGCAGACTGATGTGTTTTAAAACCACCAATGGTCCATATTTTTAAAATTCAAACTTTTATGATAAATTAATACAATGTTACATATTTAAAAAATCAAACTTTTATGATAAATGAATACAATGTTACATATTTAAAAATCATATCTATTGTTTTACACCCTATGTGAAAACCCCTTTGTGAAAGCAATATTTAAAACACCGTAGCACATGAGTATGGAAATACAGACTGATGTGATTTTAAAAAACACCGCATGTAAAACACCATAGTCTAATGCACATATGCAGACTGATATTTTTAAAAATCATAGTTTATGATACTTAATATCTGTAACCAAATATTTTTAAAATCATAATTTATGAATATAATGCTCATATTTAAAAAATCATATCTATTGTTTTACACCCTATGTGAAAAACACCATAGCATAAAAGAATTATAAAGAGAAAATACTCACAGTTTTGCATGTTGATGAGTTGAGCTGCACAGTCTTGAAGTTTGGACAAGATATGGTTTGCCAGGGGTTCGAGTCGTCACCTCTTTATATACATTCTGAGATGCAATGAAAATTTATGGGAAAAGCTATAACTATGTGTGTCCGCTAGATGGCGTGCGTGTTCTATGAATGGTACAGCTGAGTTCACAGAGAGGTCGTTCTCAGAGATCGTATTTCACGGATAGAAGCTCAAAACTGTCACAAAAGAGGCACTCCTCTCTTGAGATACGATGTTTTTAATTGGAAAGCGTATCGGTAGGGTGAACTGGCGCTCTTATTTACCCAGCCTGCGACGTACAGCGGTACCGGCTCCTTTGAGGCTTGCTACACAGTTGTTGTTTTTTCAGGATATGCTCGCGATCATAAATTAGTATGAATCGTGAAAAACAACAGGTGATAACGATGCTCCATGGATACATCCCCCGGTGTCGGAAGCACACACACACACACACACATTTAGCTCAGAGACTGTCAACTTTAATCCATTTCTTCAGTACTCTGAAATGGTAAGCTGATTTTTATTTTTCACCACAGTGAAAAAATAAGTGATGATTTTATTTCTGATCATCCGTTCATAACTGTATGATAACATTTCATTTATATACTTTTAAAGATCAGTATGTATTTCAACTCTACTTAGGGTAAAAATATTATATTTGTAAATGTTATAACCGTTTCATATATACTTTTAAAGAACAGAATGTGTTTCAACGTTAGTGTAAGATATGTGCCATTACTTTTTCTCACTATCCCCATTTATATAGCGTGCTCAGGAATGCCAGGATATCGGGTGTCACACACACACATTTAGCTCAAAGACTGTCAAAATGCAAAAGGCCGGTGAGAGAATCACTCGGAGGAACTCTTTTCAACTTTAACCCAATTCTTCAGTACTCTGAAATGGTAAGATGATTTTTATTTTATTTTAAGATATTTATTTTAAAGGAATTAATGTTGTTCAACTTTAGTTAGTGTGAGATATTTTCTCACTTTCACTCCCCAGCAGGGGGATGCAGGAATTGGGGTCACGCACAAACTCACAGACAGACGCACACACTTAGCGCGGAGACCATGCCTGTCATGCGCTGATGTTTGAGAGAGAATCACTCGGAGACTGTCAGATGCAAAAGGCACTCTTTCCAAAAGAGGAACTCTTTTCAACTTTTTCAAAAGATCCTCAACTCTGAAACGGTAAGATGATTTTATTTTTGGACACCCCTATGTTTTATTCTAATCTATATGCAACATTAGAAAATTTATTTTCTCACTAACCCTGGCATGGAGGGAATTTCCCACAGCAAAAAGTTATTTTCCCCGGGGGTCAATAGGGGTAAAACTAAATGGCAAAATCATCCATCATAATACGGATCAAAGACAACTGTCAAACCCAGATCAACCCTAACAACTGGCAACTTGACATATAATACAAAGGTCAATAGGGCAAAGACAACTGTCAACTTGATCGATCGATAGGTCAAAGGTTAATCCCTACATCAAAGGACCTCCGGAGGACCCCGGAAGGTCAAAGGTTACCCCACCCACCTGTCAACTTGATTGATCGATAGGTCAAAGGTTAATCCCTACATCAAAGGGACCTCCGGAAAACCCCGGAAGGTCAAAGGTTAGCCCCGCCCACCTGTCAATCATAGGGTCATAAATCATCTTGACAGAAGGTGTAGTATATATCTACTCAGCTGTCCACATGGATGGCCAGAAAACGACCTGATGCACACTCTGGTAAGTTTTGTAAATCCCTAAATGACCACTTAAGGGATGTGCATGGTAATGTTGTAGAATGTTTGGGACAAGGGTGGCAGGGACATAGATTCTGTAATGTACTTGTCCATTGGTCAGATGAGTTCGATGATACAGTTAGGCTGTGTCTCATTTCTCTGTCTTACCCCTTAACCTTACCCCTTCCCCTCGGTTTTGCGCGTTCATGTGAGGGGAAGTGGTGTCTCAATTCTCATTTTGATTAAGGGCCAGGGCCAAGGCGTAGGGCTACATAGCCCTTGAACAGTGGTGGACGAAGTACACATACCATGTACTTGAGTTGAAGTAAAGATACTTAAGGTAAAATATTACTCAAGTAAAAATAGAAGTGCTGCCTTTAAACATTCACTTGAGTAAAAGTACAAAAGTATTTGCCTTCAAATGTACTTAAAGACTCGGCGCTTCTCATCAGGTGTGCGACCAACTTGAGGTTTCTCGAGCCATGCAAGGAGTAACACTGGATTATTTAAATAGAGCAGCGTCATTTTTATATGTTAGGTTGACGATATTATTATGATGTTTTATTACGGCTGTAACGAACAGGCTGCGCGATGTCAAGATTGCAATGTTGGAATATGCTGTGTCAAGTCAAGTATATTTATATAGCGCTTTTCACAATATAGATTGTATCAAAGCAGCTTTACAGTATCAATAAAAATAACATAACAATGTTTGTTTCTAAATGGAAAAAACATCCACGTTAGGTAGGGCTGATCAATGGTATTAATGATTGGTTAATTAATTTGAATATCCCCAACTGAGCAAGCCAAAGGCAACAGGCTGTGTGTGTGTGTGTGTGTGTGTGTGTGTGTGTGTGTGTGTGTGTGTGTGTGTGTGTGTGTGTGTGTGTGTGTGTGTGTGTGTGTTTGAGGCGCTGGCGCAATCGAACAGTGGAAACATAAAAACATATTTTATGTGTTTATCTTATATTGGCCTATAGACTAATTTTATGAAAACAATTTTTTTTTTTTATGAGTCCATTTTCCTTATATCATCCTGGCGACCCATTTTTGACCCAGGGTTTGAAAACCGCTGCACTAAAGGGAAGTATAGCCCTATGTATTACTTGATCTTTTTTTATTTATTTAACCAAATAGCCTTTTTTTAACTTATACATATTTCTTGAATTGGAAAAGTTTGAATATTTGTATAATTTTATATAAAAATAAATGGTGTATAATTACATTTTTTAGAAGATATGAGACTATTTCTGATTCCTTTTTTGACATTACTTTAATCCCTCGCCATAGCAAAACCGTTTGAGATATTCAATATCTGTTCACAATTTAGCATCTTTAATGTATTTTCATTATGTTGAAAAAGTTTTGTGTGAATAAAATAAACCACCTAGGAGGAGTAGCTAAAAACTCAGAGTCTGAAATATCCCAAAAATCCGCATTCAAACCAAAATATCTGACTTCCTGTTGGTCGGGGCTAAAGACTGTAAATTAGAAAGTTGTCCGGCTCGATGAGCGTACTGAGCTTTGTTACTGTAGGTAAAACTAACCCTCCCACTTTTGTCAAAAGCATTTTGAAAGTGACACACTTCCTGCTGCCAGTTGGTGGCGCTATAACTTTGACTAACAATAGTTACATCCATCTGATAGGCCTCTTACCACGAACACACTGCTGAAGTTACATCAAGATCAGTTAATGTATGCAGAAGTTATAACACACTTCCTGTTTCTCTTTTTCGCCATAAATTTGTTTCCTCACCATGGCCAAACCGTTCGAGATTTCAAAAATCTGTTCACAATTTAGCATCCTTGATGTCTTGAGTTCATGCACACCGAGTTTGGTGGCGATTGGATGAATTCCCTAGGAGGAGTATTTCAAATTACAGAGGATGAGTTTCCAAACAAGCTGACGTAAAACTTAGAGCACGAAAGTTGTTCGACCCGATGAGATCTATATATGTTAGGATAGTCCCTAACGTGAGAGGACGCTGGCGCGTTTTGGCTGCCGCTTCTTACTCCGGACGAAAAAGTTTGTTTGCTACTAAATGGTTTTACCTACTGACTCTGTCTGGTACCGGTGGTATCTGTTCCTGCCTCAAGATCTGGACTGTGTCTTTGCCTGGTCACCGCATCTGCTGCCTGTCACGTTTGTGACTGTTTGTGCTAGCTCCCGGTGTTGCCTTCGGCCCATCCCCGCTGTGTTCTGCTCGAGCAGTGGATTACAGCCCAGTTACTGGCCGGCCTGCACTCCGGAGCAGCCTGTCAGCTATGCGGCTATTGTTTATGACCTTCCTGCTGGCCTCTCTGTGGCTCTTGTCATCTACGGCTCTGACCATGGCGCTTCGATACACGTCCTTGCAGCTTCTCAGATTCAACCACCGCGCACCTCCTTCACTGGACATCATATCTACTTTGCAACAACACTGTCTTCTCCGTCGTTGCCCCTATATTCATCGAGGCTCCCGTCGCAATCTTCTCTACTACTTCAGTGCCGAAAACAGTATTCCATCTTTCTGGTCCAGCCGTAGTTCACTCCCGCCTGGACACCGGCACAACAACAACATCCGCATACGTCATCCGCGCACTCTTCATGTGACTTCATCTAACCTCCTGCCCGTCTCAACTTCCGCCACTTGGATTTCACAACAAAAGCCTCTTAAGACAGCGCTATTCAACACAAGATCACTTAACAATAAAAGCCTGTCCCTCTGTGAATTCATTATTGACAATAAACTGGATCTTCTCTGTCTTACTGAAACTTGGCACAAACCCATGGACTATATTGCATTAAATCAGACCACCCCACCTGGATACTCCTTCATCGACAACCCCTGTCTGGACCGGCGAGGAGGTGGCATCGCAGTCATTTACCGCAATGATACCTCCATCCGCCCCATCTCCATCCCGGTTGTATCCTCATTTGAACACTTGGCTTTCAGACTTCCTGGTTCCCGATCACTCACTGCTGCAGTCATCTACCGCCCTCCCAAAACCTGTCCATCATTTCTTTCTGATTTCACTGACTTCGTAACTCAGCTATCCTCTATTTCACCGTCCGTTCTCCTCATTGGTGACTTCAACATTCATATCGACTCTCCGGAAGCAAAATTCACATCTGACTTTCTGGACATTTTAAACTGCCTCAACCTCACTCAGCATGTCACTTCACCCACACATAATCATGGACATATCCTGGACCTGGTCTGTTCCACACCCTCCCTCACCATACATAACCTTTCATTGACCGACCTCACAATTTCTGATCATCTGGCCATCACCTTGGATATCATTACCCCCTCTCCTACAGTCAAACACACAAGAACAATTACATTTCGAAACCTGAAATCCATTAGTCCCATCTCTCTCACCTCCTCCATATCCCATGCCATCTCTACTTCTTTGCTTCCCTCTGATTCAATTGCCTCTGATCTAGTCAACTTTTACAACCACACACTTTCCACCTGCCTCAACCAAATACCCCCCCTTAAAACTGCCTCAGTCTCCTTCTCCACCTCTGCACCTTGGTACACCACAGATCTTCACATTCTCAAAAGAAAAAAAAAAGACAACTTGAAAGGATCCATAAAAAATCCGGTCTCACCGCCCATGCCCAAGCCTACAAACACGCTATAATCACATACAATTCTGCTCTCAAAACTGCCCGGTCCAACTACTACTCACAACTCATCCACTCAAATTCTTCCGACTCCCAGACCCTTTTCTCCACATTTGCAAAACTGACCAAACCCAAGGACAAATTAACCTCCACATTCACTCCAGACAAATGCAATAACTTCCTGTCATCCTACCATACCAAAATTCATACCATACACTGTTCACTAACATCCACTTCCTCCGCTTCTCCTCCCTCTGAATATCAACTCACTCCGCTTACACACCACAGTTTTTCCTCCTTCTCTCCTCTGTCTCCCTCTGACACCTCCAAACTCCTCTCAACCATGAAATTCTCCAACTGCCGGCTTGACCCGATCCCTTCTTCCCTCTTCAAAACCTGTCAACAAATCCTCATCCCTCTTATCACCATTATCATCAACACTTCCCTTATGTCTGGATCTGTTCCATCCCCGCTAAAACTTGCATCCATTACACCCCTCCTGAAAAAACCTGGCCTCAACCCTGACAATCTGGACAACTTCAGACCCATCTCCAATCTCCCGTTACTCTCAAAAATTCTGGAACACGCCGTCATCACACAACTCCACCAATATCTCCTCTCTTCTCAACTTTTTGAAACTTTTCAGTCAGGATTCCGTCCACACCACAGCACAGAAACAGCCCTTCTTAAAGTCACAAATGATCTCCTCATTGCTGCCGATTCTGGTTCCATATCCATCCTCCTTCTCCTTGACCTCTCCGCTGCATTCGACACAATAGACCATACTGTCCTCCTCCATCGTCTTAAATCTATTGGCATCTCTGGCACAGCACTTCTCTGGCTAACCTCCTACCTCTCTGACCGTCACCACTTTGTCTCTGTTAACAATTGCAATTCCGTCACCTCCCCTGTCACCCATGGTGTCCCCCAAGGTTCCGTTCTCGGCCCCCTCCTCTTCACCATCTACATGCTTCCCCTCGGTCAGGTCATCCGCCACCATGGACTCCACTTTCACTGCTACGCCGATGATACCCAACTCTACACATCCACCAAATCCATCACCCCGGTTATACTCTCCACCGTCACCGATTGTATTTCCGACATAAAAACCTGGATGGACAATAACTTTCTCAAACTCAACAGTAATAAAACAGAACTCCTTATCACCAGCCCAAAATCTCTCCTCTCATCTATTCAGAACTTTACTCTACTTACCGACGGACAGAATGTCACCCCCTCCCTCTCTGTCCGAAACCTCGGTATCATAATGGATTCCACCTTCTCATACCGAACACACATCAACCATATCACTAAACTATCCTTCTTCCACCTCCGCAACATCGCCCGCTTTCGCCCCTCGCTAACCCTGTCAACAGCTGAAATCCTCATTCATGCATTCATAACTTCAAGACTTGACTACTGCAATAGCCTTCTCTACGGACTTCCTACAAATCAACTACAAAAATTGCAATACATCCAGAACCCAGCCGCCCGCCTCCTCACCCGCACCCGGTCCCGAGAACACATCACCCCTGTACTCCAGCAGCTCCATTGGCTACCTGTTCATTACCGCATTCAATATAAGCTCCTCCTCCTCACCTACAAGTCCCTCTATAACCTGGCACCGCCCTACCTCACTGAGCTCCTGAAACAGCACAAACCCACCCGCCACCTCCGCTCATCTGGCATGAACCGACTTACCCCGATCATCCGCTCTAACCGCCGGACCCTGGGGGATCGAGCCTTCGCTATTGCCGCCCCACACCCTCTGGAACTCACTACCTACATCCATTAGAAACTCCGATTCACTAACAAACTTCAAATCAGTACTCAAAACCCACTTGTTCAAACTAGCTTTTCCTTAAAACCCACTTTTTGTTTTGTTTTGTTTTATTTCCCCATGTGAAGCGTCTTTGAGTGTCCAGAAAAGCGCTATAAAAGTCTGATGTATTATTATTATTATTATTATTATATGTTCCGAGTGTTTGATACATGGACAAGTTTTTGGACCCTGTTCCAGGGGGCGCTGTCGAGCCCCCCTGCCACGCCCGGGTACCAGCTTCAGCTGTATATATTATATTATATATAATATATTACTATATATAATATATATATTATTTAAAAAAAAATTAAGTGACAAGACAGAATTTTACTTGCCTGACCTGATTAAAACAATGTTTTGTTTTTTTTAATAAAAGAATAACTAGGGAATCACTAAAAGGAGAGAATTATTCTGATTTTATGATACACTCAAAATATTCCAAAACAAATCCTTTAAATTTAATGATATTTAGAACAGAAAAATAATAAAAAAAAAAACTATTAACAAGCCTAAATGAAATAATCTAAAGTGAAAGTAAGCAATGTTGGGCTCACATAACTCATGCGCAAAAATGTGCTTGGAAACATCACAGTTTAACATCTTTAATGTATTTTCATCATGTTGAAAAAGTTTGGTGTTAATAAAATAAACCACTTAGGAGGAGTAGCTAAAAACTCAGAGTCTGAAATATAAAAAAATCCACATTCAGACCAAAATAGCCGATTTCCTGTTGGGCTGGCCTAAAACTTAGAGCACGAAAGTTGTTCGGTCCAATGAGATCTATATGTGTACCGAGTTTCATATTATTACATGCAAGTGTGTTTGATTTATGAACCAGGTTTTATGAACCAGGTTTTCAGACCAAGTTTATGGACCAAGTTAATTAAATGAATAAACTAATTATATAAAACTATTGTCAATGCACTACAAATAAACTAGTTCTATGTCTTTATTAATAAAACTTATTTAAAAAATACAAGGCATAAGACATTTATTTTCCTTTTTAATGCAGGCCAAACCACAGCAATTAAATGGTTAAACTAAACTATCACCCGACAAGCCGGTGGCACCGCCACCCCGGTGCCGTTATGGTAACTGTGCACCATGGGCAATATGAAGTTAAACCCAGTAAATTTAATTTAAGTTTAGATGGATTTCATATCATGGAATGTCATAGGTCACTTTGAAATTAGTACAAAGTTACCGCTCAAAAATAATTTTGTCCATAAGTACAGTATTTATCTCAAGGTAAATAAAATATGATAAAAATTAATCATATTATTAAACTAAACCAGTTAACCATAAACCATCGTAAGAATTTTAACCAATTATTAGCGTACTATCGTTTGCTGCATGGTTAGAAAATACACTAAAAATATTCCACAACAAATCCTTTAAATTGAATGATATTCAGAACAGAACAAGAATGGAAGATGTTTATTGTAAGCCTTGGAGTACCAGACAAACTCCCAGGTCTTCCTCTCAGGCCTCTTTAACCCACTGTGGTCAACAAACGCGCTATATTTTCTTCACAGACATAACATTTATGGTCATACAGATAAAAGCAATACATCATTTGAAACTTAAACTTTTGTATGTGTCCAATTACAATCAAAACAAAACATTGTGCTTTTGTAAAATAAAGAAAACAAACAGGGTGTTGCTTTCTGGTGTCTCTGTCTCTGTGAACATTTTCTAGAGCACGTCTCTAAACTGAAACAAAACTCAGTGAATTCTTATAACACAGACATCAGCAATATCTATTTATAAACATTTAAGTGTTTACTTTTAGAATCATCTAATTCAAAATGAAAACAGATATTCTTCGTTTCTGTAATCAGTATGAAAAGAGAGATACCAGTCAATCTTGTGTCAGCTCATTATCCGCTAATGTGAACACGCCTACTAACAGTGCGTGCTAATGAAACTCTAATAATCTGAGGCGATCCATGAAAACAGTATTTGCGTTACCTAATTGTCAATAAAAATCTGTTGTGAAATGACGGCGTTTCCATTAACCGATGTTATGTGACTAAAAGTCATTTTTCCCTCTTGCGATAAGTCATTCCAAAAATCATGTCGACAGATGTTGTTGGTTCACATGTATCACGTCGATTCTGTCATGATTTAGGGGGCTTTTTACACTGGGCTCGTTTGCTGCGGTCCGAGCCCGAGCGCGTTTGTTCCCGGCGCCCCCGCAGCGTTGGTCTGGTTTCATACTCAACTTGATTCTATAAAACTCTGGTGCGTTTGCGTGCATATTGCGTCATCGCAAACGTGCACGGCGCATGATAGAAAACAGAATGCGGGTCAATATTTTGTTTTTTATTAATTCGCTGCTATTATGCACAGTTGAGTGAACAATACAGGTTTACTGTGCGTGTGTCACATAAGGTGGACTTCTGCTGCTTGCAAACGGACTCTTTTGGAAACAGTGGATTTCCAAATTTGTTGCCCTGAATCCACGCGCAATGCACGAATACACTGCAGGCTCACTCTCGCTCGTATCCAAGATAAATCATCAACACTATCATCCCTTACAGGTGTTTTATTTAACTGAATACATCACAATAAGCTAAAACGCATGCGCAGGTTACTTTACTTCCTGAACAAGTGCGCACCCGAGTCCGTGTTGCTTTCACATTCACGCGAACCGCGGCTCGGTTCGGGAGCAACCGAACTCAGACCACCTCCTCCAGGTAGTCTCGGGTTCGGTACCCCAGTGCGCACCCGGGTCTCATGACAGCGTTCACATTAGCGATTTTTCATGCGAACCGTGCCCCGTTCAGGATAACCTACGGCAGACATCAACTACTTCAGCTGGGCCTAACAACACAGCTGCAGTGGACACCTCCAACAGACTTTCCTTTGTAATGCCTACGTCCAACTGAACAACGACCTGTAAGGAAAAAGAGAAAGCGTAGCTCGAGATGAGGAATTAAACGACGCGTTCGTGCAAGAGGATCTAAACCCCCACTACCAACTATAGTCCTCTCTAATGTGAGATCGCTAAGGAACAAATTAGATGAACTCCATGCCTCTACGCAATACCTGTATGAATATAGAGATAGTTGTCTGTTATGTTTCAGTGAGACTTGGTTAAAGCGTACAGCGAATGATGACAAGTCTTTCCCTACCTGGTTTTGGTACACCGTTAAGACTTGATAGAGAACAACAAGCTACGTGGAAATCAATCGGTGGAGGACTATGCATGTATATTAACACCAAGTGGTGTAGACACCATATCATCAGACATACAATCAATTCCCCAAACCTAGAACTCCTATCAGTTTCCTTAAGACCTACATATTTACCACGAGAGTTTGGGCAACTATTTGTATGTCTAGTGTATATTCCCCCTGACGCAAACTACAAAGTGGCTGCAAATGCAATATATAACCATATACAAGAACTTGAGGCAGCGTCCCCAGACACTCCCAAACTTATTCTGGGTGACTTTAATGACTGCTCCTTGTCATCTGCACTACCCCACTATCAGCAATATGTGAAGTGTGCCATGCGTGGATCAAAAACAATTGATCTATGTTATGGCAACATAAAAAATGCCTACAAAGCAGTCAACAAACCAGCAATAGGTGGGTCAGATCATAACACTGTCTTTTTACTTCCCTCTTACCAACAAAAACTGAAAAGGGAAAAACCTAAAATCACATCAGTGCGTGTGTGGGATGATGACAGTGTGACAGCTCTGCAGGGCTGTTTTGACTGCACGGAGTGGAGCGTTTTTGACTGTGTAGATCTCGGCGACCATGCGGATGTTGTCACGTCATATATTAACTTTTGTGTGGATAATGTGATCCCGACAAAATGTGTGAAACAGTTTGCTAATTCGAAACCTTGGAATACAACCGAAATTAACAAACTGTTAGTGTATAAAGAAAGAGCATTTAAAGCAAATGACAGGTATGGAGGGAAGCTGATTCAGAAGGAAATACAGACGAAAATCAATCAGGGCAAGAGACAATTTAAAGATAAAGTTGAACAACAATTTAAGGAAAATAACTTGCGTATGGCGTGGAGGGGTATTAAAACTATCATAGGTCAAAATCACCACTCTAACGCCCCGGTACGTTCAGTCGAGCAAGCAAATGCCCTGAATGAACACTTTGCGAGATGGGAGAGTGACGAGCCAGTCAATCCAATCAGCCTCGATGGAAGAGCAAGTGCATCAATCAGGGTAAGCTGTGAGGAAGTGGGGCGGATCTTCTCCCATATAAGGACACGGAAAGCTGCCGGCCCTGACAAAATAGACTGGTAAAATAGACTACTGCCACATCAATGAAGCTTTTGTTTCGCAAATTTCTGCTCATATGCTAAATATATAGTCTAAAATATAATATACAAATTGTGTTGACATACTGTGCAATAATACATACATATGCATGAGATCACAAAGATCTCGTTTCCTGTAACGAGTGGACATTATATTAATGTTAATACAATAGTTGATTAAGTATGACATGGAGTGAAGTTTTTGTAGGAGAGAAAAAAAGAAACACTAACTTGACACGATCCACAATGACAAGGTTTAGATAATGACTATTACAATGCACATAAACGCATACTTTGCTACATCTTGGATTCTTGTGCACACGTCTGAGTGTTTGCCACTCATAACAGTAGCACCACCATCTGCACCTGACCAACCAGGTTGGTACGATATTCTAGTCCGTGTCTTTCAGGGAAATTTATTATCAAGCTGATCTAAGCTATCAGCCCTAGAAAGCTCTCATGTATCATCCCATTGTATTAATATCTGATAACCAGCGAACCAGCCAAGCATTTCATTTTGTATACATTTGCTTGTGTGCTTCCCATTTCCATAAGCATTTGTGCGCTTCTCTATTAGGGGGACCTTGTTCAGCAATTTGTTCAAAAGTTACCTTTATTATTCAAGTCATCAGACTCTCTGTGACGTCTTTGGGCGATGTTCTGGGTGGCAATCAGTAGGAGTAACTCTGCAATTGTTTTGATGTATTCCTGATTCTCTTTCCTCTCTCCTTGTTCATTGAAATTATAATGCATGTATTTGTTTGCATAACAGTTTATGTTAATACGTGACAGTCACAGAGATTAAAGGAATTTATATAGTAGGAATTTTCTGATCAGGATTTTTGCAGCCGATACCTATTTTTTGTCATCATGTCATCATCACAATACCAATCCCAATAATTCAATATATAATTATATATATATTAGAGGTGGGCATAGATTTTTTTTTTTAATCTAGATTAATCTCACTATAATCTTGGAATTAATCTAGATTAATCTAGATTAAAATGGCTCATTTGAATTCTGCCGAAGACATTCAGAATATGTGTGCTACCCAAATAATGACTAAAAGTAGGTCTTTGAGAATAGTTCGCCTCGCGTAGGGATGTGAATTTCTGACAAAAATGCCATTCGACAATAGAGGAGCAAAAGTCGAATATCGTTCGGAAAAAACAAAACAAAAAAAACGCTCACTCACAATGACAGAAAGGGAGGCCAATTTCATCTTTAGCGATTTGTCATCAAACAAAATGTTTATTAATTGAACAAGTAACATGTTTTCGTCGTTTTTTTTTTTAACATAGTAGGCTAATTGGAAGAAGAAAAAAACAATAAGCACGACGTAGCTACAGTCCGTTTTTGCATCGCCAAACCAGATGCTCGTTAGATCAAAAAATAATGTCATATGTCATAATGATTTTATGTGAACCTGCGTTTACCTTTACTATAAAACTCAACTTCCGGTATGCTATTCTGACAAAGTATGCTACATTGACAGAACACCGCCAATAGCCTCCTGCTTTTTAAACAAATTAGTTTTCAATCAATGTAAACTATTCGTGTGACTATGCCCCTGCGCAATACACACACATTACCGCGGGATGGCGGGTGTTCATTTCATAAACTGTACACAATGGTAGCTTATTTAACCTGTTAACCTTTGCCAGTGCGCCGACGCTCTGAAGCGTTTTTTTGTAGCCTATAAAATAATGTATATGTCCAAAAAAACAGATAATGTCATACTTTTTAGTAGTGCTATCGTGGCGTAATAATCTGTTTGGTTGTAAAATGTATTACCTGAATGAAATGAAATCGAATGTATCGTCCTGTGGAATCCTTCATTCACAGACAGTATACGAAGATGTTCAACTAATAAAGATCTTCATCGCTGGCAAAAATATGATGCATTTGCAGATTTGCTTTCACTAGACTAAACTGTAGATCCACGGCCACTTCATCCAACGCTCTTGATGTTCTTAAATCTTCCTGTTACGAATCCGAGTGTGATTGAACGCGTTTCAGACGATGCAGTGCGTGAGGAACTGAACAGATCATTCAGACTGATTCGCGAACCGATTTAAACAGATCTGCCAACTTGTTTGATGAAGTCTTTGAACAGAATCGCCTCAAAAGAGTGATTAATTTGTAAATTGAGCATCGCTCATGTCCATAAAAAGATACAGCGCCATTGGAATAAACTCATTTAACAACATGTAATTGCATTAAAATAACGAGAGGAACGTCGCCCAATGTAACATGTAAAAGTATACACCTTGTGTCCCTGACAGGAAAATACCCTGCTGCGCGATCTGTGACAGTAGGCGCAGCGTCAATTATGTCAAATATACTACGCTACACATGGAATTGCGCGAAAATATAACGATATTCGAAAAAGCTATTTTATGATCCCAACCCAATTTTGAGAATAGATTAACGGCGATATTTTTTTTATCGCCCGATAAGAGTCTCACGTTAACGCAGCACGTTAACGCCGATAACGGCCCACCACTAATATATATATATATACATATATGAATTTCAGATCCTGAACGGTGACGAGCACGTCGGAGCTGTTGTGCTGCGCGCGGGAGTAAACGACATCAGGCTGCGGCAGACGGAGGTTCTGAAGAAGGACTACAGGAGCCTGATCAAGACGGTACGCAGCACATCGCCTGAAGCAACGATCATCGTGTCTGGACCGCTTCCCACGTACCGACATGGACAAGAAAGGTTCAGTAGATTATTCGCACTAAATGAATGGTTAATGTCATGGTGTAATGAACAGAAACTGCCCTTTGTAAATAATTTGAATCTGTTCTGGGAGCGACCTAGGCTCTACCGTGCTGATGACCTGCACCCCAGCAGAATCGGAGCGGCTATTCTGTCAGACAACATCTCTAAGACGTTACACACCCAGACCTGCCAACATGTACGCATTTTGCGTAGCGGATACGCATTTTGACCTCAAAGTACGGTGGTACGATTTGTCACTCTAAACTACGCAAAAACCTGGTGACGCTTCTGTGCACGCGCAGTCCTCAAATCAAACAACAGCAAAAGAAGCGGGGTTCGACCAATCATAGTGCTGGGTTCATTCCCCAAATAGCAAGCAGGGATGATTGACAGATGCGTAAGGCCTATCAAATTAAAAAGAGACTGAAAAAAAAAAATCGACAGCAATAAAGAATCCCGCTCGATCCTCTTCCACTCCCGCGGCCCAACGTCTGATTGAGTTCATGAGTGAGGACAGTAGTCACAGCACGTCTGACTCCTGAAGGTAAACGGGCTGGGGTGGATGTGGAAAGTTGAAATATTGTTTTTAGTTAACTTAATCTGGATTCAATGATCACGCGGGAGTGATCGCATGGATTACTATAAAATACTCCGTCATTCATGGTCACTCAGATTAGAGGAAAACATCGTTCAGCCATGCAAATTATAAAATGCTTAAGTATTGATGAACAATAAATCTAAATAAAATTAAAATCGCCGTGGCTTAGTGATTATGAAAGTTCTGTGATAAATTGTGGATTACTGATAAACCTGGAGAAACAGGCGTTTATTTATTCATTCTCAGTGTTGAGAAACGTAGTCTGCATGTTATGTTAATGTGTTAATAATAACTAAAGTAGCCTACCTAATTATGTTACATAATTATTTTGTATGAAAACTAGCGTATTAGTTACTTATGGATTAAAAAGTACCGTTGTATCAGTGCTGCGCGAGCTCTCTCTCACAAACACAGACCGCGCGCACACAGAGAGAGAAGATAATTGTAAATTGACGGGCTAAGTTTAAATTTTGTTTTGGTTGTGTTTTTTTTCTGTCAAAATGACTGAAAGCATTTTGTATTATCCATCCGTGTTTTTAAAATTCGTTAAAAGACAGACGTTTTACTGTTAACACAGCCCCATATTTCGGATTCATCTAAACTTATATTCTACTTGATCATTCTTTTTAGAATAAGTGATTCGTTTTGCTATTATTGGTCATGTGACAGGACTCCTGTCTATTGTCAACTATTTTCTATAAATATGTTTGTATTGGCTAATGTTTATTCAGCTAATGCGTGTCCTGTTTAAAATGTGCAATGTTCAAATGCAAAGACAGCACGTCATAAATAAAAGTCCTATTTTCTGTGTGATTTAGTATCATATTTGGATATTGGAATAATAAATTAAGTAGCCTATCTTAAATGTACACATTCTTTTTTTTTTTTTTTTTTTTTTTTACTGTTTTCTAGTTTTTTTATTTTATTTTAGACTAGTTGTTGACCAGCACACATTACATTCTTTTTTATGCAATGCAATATTGCAATGCAATATTAATCATGAATAAAAAATGGTTTTGAGCAGTATATTGAATTTTTGGACTTTCACTGCAATAGCTAAATTGCTAGCTAAAACTTTAGAAGTCAAAACTAGAATTATGAAGATAGGCATGTGTTTGTGTGTGTCTTGCATTGTCTCAAAAAATGACAACAATCCCACTCGTGGTCCCACTCATCGTCTAAATCATACACTAGATTTAATTATATCATATGGAACCAATCCAACCAATATAGATATTATACCGCAAAGTGATGATGTCACTGATCATTACATGGTAACTTGCATAATACGTACTGCTGAAATTTTTCATGTTGCGCCACGTTATCGACCAGGCAAAACAATCCTTCTAACTACTATAGATAGATTCTCAAATAGCTTACCTGATCTATCTCAGCTGCTCAGTGAACCCAAACAAACAGATGAACTAGAGGAAATGACTAGCAGTTTGAGCACCATTTTCTCTAGTACATTAGAAATTGTTGCACCAATTAGATTAAAAAAGGTTAGAGAGAAAACTAAAGCACCATGGTATAACAGTGCTACGCATGTTATCAAGAGAGAAACTCGTAACTTAGAGCGTAAATGGAAACAAACTAATTTAGAGGTCTTTAGAATCGCGTGGAAAGACAGTATGTCACGTTATAAAAAGGCTCTAAAAGCAGCCAGGGCTGAGCATCTCCGCAAACTAATAGAAAATAACTAGACTAACAAATAAACAGACATCACCAGAGCAAAATATTCTGTTACAGTATAGTAGTAATGATTTTATGAATTTCTTCACTGAGAAAATAGAAAGCATCAGAAACACAATTGTAAATGTACAATCTCTTATGGTGTCTTATGATTCAGCCTCGATTATCGCCCCTCAAGAACAACTACACCGCTTTACAACTATAGGACAGGAAGAGCTAAATAAACTTATCATTGCATCTAAACCAACAACATGTTTATTAGATCCAATACCCACTAAACTACTGAAAGAAGTGTTACCTGTAGTGGAAGAGCCTCTTCTCAATATTATTAACTCGTCTTTATTTTTAGGTCATGTTCCAAGAATATTCAAGCTGGCAATAATAAAACCTCTCATTAAGAAACCACAATTAGATCCAAATAACCTAGCAAATTACAGACCCATTTCAAATCTTCCATTTATGTCTAAAATACTAGAAAAAGTTGTGTCCGCTCAATTGTGCTCTTTCTTGCAAGAAAATGATATCTATGAAAAATTTCAGTCAGGATTCAGGCCGCATCATAGCACAGAAACTGCACTAGTTAAAATTACAAATGATTTACTTTTAGCTTCTGACCAAGGCTGTATCTCAATACTAGTTCTACTCGATCTTAGCGCTGCGTTCGACACTATAGATCATAAAATACTCTTGGATCGACTACAAAACTACACTGGTGTTCAGGGACAGGCATTAAGCTGGATTAGATCGTACTTATCAGACCGTTACCATTTTGTCTGTTTAAATGGGGAAAAATCGAAGATAACGTCAGTAGACTATGGAGTGCCGCAAGGATCGGTGTTAGGCCCTCTGCTATTCTCAATATATATGCGGTCACTTAGTAATATTATAAGAAAACATGGAATTAACTTCCACTGTTATGCTGATGACACTCAATTATATATGTCATCACGTCCAGATGAAAACACTAACTTATCTAAATTGACAGAGCGTCTTAAAGATATAAAATGCTGGATGACGTGTAATTTCCTGCTATTAAATTCAGATAAAATGGAGGTAATACTTATTGGTCAAAAAAACTACCCACAAAACCTTGTACAATACAACTTTAATTTAGAAGGATGTCCTGTTACTTTATCCACTACAGTAAAACACCTGGGTGTTATACTAGACCACAGCTTGTCTTTCGAAAATCATATTTCATATGTTACAAGAACAGCCTTTTTCCACCTTAGAAACATTGCTAAGCTACGTAACATGCTATCTGTTTCTGATGCAGAAAAGTTAGTTCATGCATTCATGACCTCGAGACTAGATTACTGTAACGCTTTATTAGCTGGCTGTCCTGCATCCTCAATAAACAAGCTACAGTTAGTGCAAAATGCAGCTGCTAGAGTTCTTACTAGGTCAAGAAAATATGATCATATAACACCAATTTTATCATCTCTACACTGGTTATGTCACAACCACTAGTCCTGCTAGTCTCCCCAATAACCCACGACGATCGATCTCCCCCGAATACTGACTGGTTCCCGAACTACAGTTCCCACCATGCTTCACTCTGGCACTGATTTCATCCCCACCTGCGGGCAATGATCATTTCACACAGCTGCATCTCATCCCCAGCTCTATATAACCCACGCTCACAGCTAGCTCTGTGCGAAGTCTTGTTTCACCCCTGTGTACATTTCTGAGCGTTTTCCTGACTGTTATTCTGCCCGTGTTTACGACCCTGCTGTATCTCGTCTCTGATCGACTGCTGCCTGCCTACTGACCCCCTGCCTGTTTCCCTGGATCTCGTCTTGTCCGCTGCCTGCCCTGACCTCTTGCCTGGTTATCTTTTCGCTATTGTCTGCTCTACTCCACTGTTTCTCGCTGGTTCTGACCCTTGCCTGTCGACCTTGTCTATTCTGATTAAACTGTCTGCAAATGGATCTGACTGTGTCTGATGACTCGCAACAGAAGACTTCGCCATCAGAAGATCCAGCAACAGTACCTGCTTGGTCAGCTGTTTTCTCCGCTCAAGCCAATCAGCTCGCTGCTCACCATCACCAGCTGAACCGCTTAACCTCATTAACCGAGGATCTGATTCAAGCGGTCCGAGCACTACAAGTCTCGTCCACCGACCCTCCTTCGGTGCCAGTGCGTCCTGCTGCTCCTCACGCTCCCGAGCCCCAAACCCCCGCGGGCACAAACCTCCGCCTCGCTCTTCCCGAGAAGTATGACGGGAACCCAAGCAAATGCAAGGGCTTCATTCTCCAGTGCTCGATGTATCTAGCGCAACAATCCATGTCGTATTCCACGGATGACAGCAAAATCGCCTTTGTTTTCTCGCTGCTCACCGGTCGCGCTCTAGACTGGTTCACGGCAGTATGGAGGTCGGATGGTTCCTCTTTCCCTACGTTCGCCGACTTTCTTCAGAAGTTCCGGGCAGTGTTCGAACACACCAAGGAAGGTAAGGGAGCGGAGGACCGCCTCCTCGAGATCACACAGGGCCGGTCTACAGCAGCTAAGTATGCACTCGAATTCCGCACCCTCGCGGCTCAGACGGACTGGACCGACAATGCACTGAAAGTGGTCTTTCGTCGAGGTTTAACCCACGAACTGCAAGCCGAGCTGGCATGTCGCGATGAGGGAAAGGACCTCGATCAATTCATTCATCTGTCAATTCAAATAGACCATCTCATGAGATCACGTCGCCCCGGCCAGCGCCCCGTGCCTTCCACCCGCAGTTTTTTCACTCCTCGAGCTTCTGAGTCAACATCAATGGAGACCAGTGAGCCCATGCAGATAAACACCTCCCGTCTGACTCCAGAGGAGAAGGAAAGACGAAGATCTCAGAACCTATGCCTGTACTGCGGCGGCGCTGGTCACTTCCGTCTCCACTGTCCCTCACGACCACCTCTGAGAGATGTAGCATCGGTGAGTTTGACCATTGATTCCCTCAACCCCAACTCTTGTGTGTCGGTACCCCTTGAGTTCACCTTTAATGGCAAAACAGTAGTCACGGCTGCTTTAATTGATTCTGGAGCCGCTGGTAATTTCATGTCCCGAGACTATGCCATGCACCATAAGATTGCTCTGATTCCCTGTTCCTCTCCCCTCACAGTCGAAGGCGTCGATGGGCGGCCACTAGGTTCCGGTCTGGTCACCCACATCACACAAGAGGTGCGCATGCGGACCGGAGTCCTTCACCATGAGACCATTCAATTCTTTGTATTCCACGCCCCACACACACCTGTCATCCTGGGCCTGCCCTGGCTCCGCATGCACGACCCACACATCCAGTGGGCAACGGGTCAAATCATCTGCTGGGGGGAGAAATGTCACGCTACCTGTCTCGCCACTGTCACTCCCTTACCACTCCTAAGCATCATCGAACCCCAGGAGGACGCTGTTATGAAACATCTCCCATCCATGTATCACGATCTATCAGAGACGTTCAGCAAGGCAAAAGCCTCAAAGCTCCCTCCTCACCGTACCAACGACTGCGCCATCGATCTGGTGCCAGGCACCCCGCCTCCCAAAGGGCGCATCTTTCCACTCTCTCAACCTGAAACTGAGGCCATGCGCAGATATATTGAGGAGGAACTGGCGAAAGGCTTTATTCGACCTTCAACGTCACCTGCATCGGCCGGTTTTTTCTTTGTGCAAAAGAAAGACGGCGGCCTCCGACCCTGCATCGATTACCGGGCTCTCAATGACTGCACGATCAAGTTCCGCTACCCCCTACCCCTAGTACCTGCTGCCTTGGAGCTCCTGCGCACGGCCAGATTCTACACCAAACTGGATCTGCGGTGCGCCTATAATCTGATCCGCATTCGCGAAGGGGACGAGTGGAAAACTGCCTTTTCCACCTGCACGGGGCACTACGAATACCTGGTTATGCCGTTCGGCCTGCCAAACAGTCCAGCAGTCTTCCAGTCCTTCATCAACGATGTGTTCCGAGATATGCTCCACCGAACTGTCATCGTCTACATTGACGACATTTTAGTCTACTCAGACAACATACAAGACCACATCCAGCACGTCTGGGCAGTCCTTCAGAGACTCATTCAGCACCAACTCTACGCCAAGATCGAGAAATGCGAGTTCCACCAGACCTCTACCACCTTCCTGGGTTATGTCATCAGTCCAGAGGGCGTGGCAATGGATGAGTGCAAGGTCAAGGCCGTTTTGGACTGGCCACAACCCACCTCCCTGAAAGCGTTACAACGCTTCCTTGGGTTTGCAAACTTTTACCGCCGCTTCATCAGGGATTTCAGCACGGTGGCTGGGCCTCTGACCTCTCTGGTGCGGAAGAACACGGTGCGTCTCCCTTGGAGTAAGGACGCCACCCATGCCTTCAATCAACTCAAGCATCGCTTCACCACGGCTCCCATCCTGCACCATCCCAACCCTGAGTTACCGTTCATAGTTGAGGTGGACGCCTCTAACACAGGCTTGGGCGCCATCCTGTCCCAACGGCAAGGATCTCCCTCCAAGTTATACCCTTGCGCCTACTTCTCCAGGAAGCTCAATGCAGCAGAGCGGAACTATGATGTGGGTGATCGTGAACTATTGGCCATGAAAGCCGCCTTTGAGGAGTGGCGGCACTGGCTGGAGGGAGCCTCACACCCCTTCACGGTATTCACGGATCACAAAAATTTAGAATACCTCCGCACAGCCAAGAGGTTGAATCCCAGACAGGCCAGATGGTCGCTGCTCTTCAGCCGGTTCCAGTTTACGGTCACTTATCGTCCCGGATCTAAGAATACCAAGGCTGATGCTATGTCCCGCCAACACGACACAGACCTTTCCTTCCAGACCCCTGAAACTGTCCTGAACCCCGACCTGGTCCTCGGCCCTATCCAGTGGGACATTGAAACCGAGCTTAGTCAGGCTAACGCCCAGATAGAAGTCCCCCCCAGAATGTCCTCTCAACAGGGTTCATGTCCCCGAGGCTTACCGTAGAAGGGTCATGGAACATGTGCACGCTCTCCCCAGCTCTGGGCACCCGGGAATCACGGCCACCACCCAACTCCTCCAGAATCACTATTGGTGGCCCACGTTAGTCCCCGACGCCAACCAGTTCGTCCAGCAGTGCCAAAACTGTAACACCCAGAAGGCATCTCGACTTCTGCCCGCCGGTCTACTCCAACCACTTCCTGTCCCACAACGGCCCTGGTCACATATCGCCATCGACTTTGTCACTGACTTGCCCCCCTCTAATGGTTACACCACCATCCTCACGGTGATAGACCGATTCTCCAAGTCCTGCCGCCTCATTCCGCTCACCAAACTCCCCACTGCCCTACAGACGGCAGAACACCTCTGCAACTTAGTGTTCCGGTTCTACGGACTGCCCGACGACATTGTGTCCGATAGGGGTCCCCAATTCACCTCCCGAGTCTGGGCAGCCTTCTTCCAGATGCTCCAGGTCAACGTAAGCCTCACGTCCGGGTACCATCCCCAGGCCAATGGACAAGTCGAACGCCTCAACCAGGAGATCATCCGGTTCCTTCGGTCCTACTGCCATCTACATCAAGAGGACTGGAGTCGGTACTTAATGTGGGCTGAATACGCCCAGAACTCCCTTCGAAAACCCTCCACGGGCCTGACTCCATTCCAATGTGTCCTCGGTTTTCAGCCACCCCTGTTCCCCTGGTCCGGTGAACCCACAAACGTCCCCTCCGTGGAGGATTGGTTAAGACGCAGCGAGGAAACATGGAACCTCGCGCACACTCACCTCCAACGGGCAATCAACCGCTGCAAGAAACAAGCCGATCGACACCGCCGACCCAACCCTGAGTACCAACCCGGTCAATGGGTCTGGCTCTCCACTCGAGACCTCCGCCTTCGGCTCCCCTGCAAGAAGCTCAGCCCGAGGTACGTGGGTCCATTTAAAATCCTTCGGCAGATCACTCCAGTGTCTTATCGTCTTGCCCTGCCTGACCACCTCCGTATTTCTCCAACTTTCCATGTCTCGCTGCTCAAGCCGGCCATAACCCCCACCGAGGAGAGGGAGGAGAGGCCCGCGGAATCCACTCCTCAACCCCTACTGGTGGAGGGTGAGGAGACCTATCAGGTGCACCAACTACTAGACTCCAGGCGCCGGGGGGGCTGTCTCCAATATCTCGTCGACTGGGAAGGGTTTGGTCCAGAGGAACGGTCATGGGTCAACGCCAAAGACATTCTGGACCCCACGCTTACCCAGGAATTCCACCTTAACCATCCCACCAGACCGGCTCCCCGACCACGTGGTAGACCCCGTCGTCGGCAGCTTTCTCGCGCCGGGAGTCGCTCGCAGGGAGGGGGCTCTGTCACAACCACTAGTCCTGCTAGTCTCCCCAATAACCCACGACGATCGATCTCCCCCGAATACTGACTGGTTCCCGAACTACAGTTCCCACCATGCTTCACTCTGGCACTGATTTCATCCCCACCTGCGGGCAATGATCATTTCACACAGCTGCATCTCATCCCCAGCTCTATATAACCCACGCTCACAGCTAGCTCTGTGCGAAGTCTTGTTTCACCCCTGTGTACATTTCTGAGCGTTTTCCTGACTGTTATTCTGCCCGTGTTTACGACCCTGCTGTATCTCGTCTCTGATCGACTGCTGCCTGCCTACTGACCCCCTGCCTGTTTCCCTGGATCTCGTCTTGTCTGCTGCCTGCCTACTGACCCCCTGCCTGTTTCCCTGGATCTCGTCTTGTCCGCTGCCTGCCCTGACCTCTTGCCTGGTTATCTTTTCGCAATTGTCTGCTCTACTCCACTGTTTCTCGCTGGTTCTGACCCTTGCCTGTCGACCTTGTCTATTCTGATTAAACTGTCTGCAAATGGATCTGACTGTGTCTGATGACTCGCAACAGGTTACCCATCAAGTTCCGTATCATTTACAAAGTATTACTACTGACCTATAAAGCCCTAAATGCTTTAGCTCCTGTGTATTTAATGGACCTTCTATCGCCCTACAATCCATCGTGTTCTTTAAGATCACTAAAATCGAGGCTTCTGGTCATTCCTAGGATATCTAAGTCCACTAAAGGAGGGGCGTTCTCACATTTTGCTCCTAAACTCTGGAATAGCCTTCCTGATATTGTTCGAGGCTCAGACTCGCTGTCCCAGTTTAAAGCTAGATTAAAGACACATCTCTTTAGCCAAGCATTCACATAATGCTTACCTTTTATACTACTGTTGAATCAGATCGAATGCATTAATATTATGAACAGCAGCTATGCTAATTATCTCCCATCTGCTCTTCTGCTGTTATCTCGGGACGTTAGTCCCGAGGTAAATAGCGTTCGTCAGCTCCAGTTTGTATCCAGCCTGTATTGTATTCAGATGACCCAACACCTGCGATGAGATGACTAAACGCCTGTGAAGAGACGACTCGACTTTGGAAATTGGATTTCCAATTTCGGCAGTAGACATCTGGGAAGAACAGCACAAAGATCCGGGAATTACCAAGCTATTTCAGTCACTTGCAAACAATGATTCCTCTATGCAAGACCAATATGAAGTAGTTGAAGACTAAGGGCCAATCTCATTTCTCTGTCTTACCCCTTCCCTTTCCCCTACCCCTTTGTCTGCGTCTTCCCCTTGCCCCTCGATACCGAGTGAAAGGGGGTAGGGGTGAGAATGCTCCTCTAAGAAATGGATGCCATTTGTACTACACTCAGAAGGAGGACTTTGGATTTCCAATTTCGGCAGTAGACATCTGGGAAGAACAGCACAAAGATCCGGGAATTACCAAGCTATTTCAGTCACTTGCAAACAATGATTCCTCTATGCAAGACCAATATGAAGTAGTTGAAGATTAAGGGCCAATCTCATTTCTCTGTCTTACCCCTTCCCCTTCCCCTACCCCTTTGTCTGCGTCTTCCCCTTGCCCCTCGATACCGAGTGAAAGGGGGTAGGGGTGAGAACGTTCCTCTAAGAAATGGATGCCATTTGTACTACACTCAGAAGGAGGACTTTGGATTTCCAATTTCGGCAGTAGACATCTAGGAAGAACAGCACAAAGATCCGGGAATTACCAAGCTATTTCAGTCACTTGCAAACAATGATTCCTCTATGCAAGACCAATATGAAGTAGTTGAAGACTAAGGGCCAATCTCATTTCTCTGTCTTACCCCTTCTCCTTCCCCTACCCCTTTGTCTGCGTCTTCCCCTTGCCCCTCGATACCGAGTGAAAGGGGGTAGGGGTGAGAACGTTCCTCTAAGAAATGAGACACCATTTCTATACATTCAGACAATGAATGTATATTTCATTGTACTTCCAACGGCGGTGACACAATAGCTAAGCAAAACATTAGCGATTCAAAACATTACAATTAAAACCGCTTGAACATTTTATTAAAAGTATCATAAAACACAAGTGTCATAATTATAATATCAATTAAACTGCTGAAAATACTTACATTTGTGCGACTCCTTAACAGTTCGCCATTCAGTCATAAAAAAAACTTGATGCGGCACTTTTGAGAAATTACTATGTTGTTACCCCTCTCTTTCAAGTGTGGTCCTCCGCAAACTTCATTTCAAGGGCAGTGGTGGACAGTAACGAAGTAAATGTAATTTGTTACTGTACTCAAGTAGCTTTTTTGCGTATCTGTACTTTACTGAAGTATTTAAATTTGGGGAGACTTTTACTTTTACTCCACTACATTTCAAAGTCAAATATCTTACTTTTTACTCTACTACATTTTCAAAATCATTCGTTCCTTTTTATTTATTAGTGGATAAAAACGTAACTGGTCAAACGAGCCAACAATCACAGTACAGCGCGCGCGCCTTGTTTTGAACTTGAATTGAAGGTATCTACTAAGTGCGAACCAAAGCCGTTATAAGAGTCTTAAATGAGTTAAATAAATTTTTAAATGAAAGTCAAGAGTAAATTAGAAAATGAAATGCGTAAGATCCTGTCATCAGCGGCAGATCTTAAAGGGACAGCAGCCAATTCTGTCTATCAGTAAAGTTAACCAAAGAACAAAGGGGAACAGAGCAAATTACTCACTGATCTTGTCTAAAGAACATTTGTAGTTTTAATAAGGATTAATCTATATTTAATTTATAATTTATGCCGTGCAGACTATTTGATAACCTTATTCAATTTCTGTATATTTCATACCTGTTAGACAGGAAGTGCACAGGTAAATATGACATTTATTATTGTTTATGTGAGGATTGTTTAAAGTTCACTTAAATTAAAAGTTGTATTTTTGAAGCCTAATAAATGTTTCAAATTTTTTTCATGCGACATCAGTAGCTATATGTTAGAAATGGAAATGAAATGGTCCAAACGAAAAGTGCCCCAAATCTTGGTCCTTTATTATGAACAGATAATACAATACACCAGCGCTGGTTGGAGTAGAAGCTCAACCCAATATCCTTTTTCGAGGGTTTATATAGTGAAAGTCTTAAACAAAAGAATACAAGTCTAACCAATAAAATCAAACATTACATCATAGATATCATATAGACGTTATATAACAGCTTCTTAATATGGGCAATATCCTGTTAGATTTCCACAGGATCCTTAGGATCCTAGGAGCTTTTCAAACACACAATGTATAGAAGTGGAACGAACATAGAGAGAGAAAAAGAGAGAGAAAGAGAAAGGAGGGGTGAGCAACTTCTATTAATGAATACCAGATGTTTAACATACACACAAAAGGAAAGAAGAATGTGCAGACGTGGCAGTTATGCTGGCTAGAATAAAAATCATACATAGACTATTGTTTTGTATGCTGAAGGAGAAAGATATTTCTAACAATGGCCACTTTGATAAGATGATTATAATAGAATTATCATATCACATACGTTTCAGCATACTCCTTCTAGTACAATAATACATGAGATATTCTTCAATCAAACATTTCCTTCAAAATCACTAATGCTTAACAGTTCTATTCATCAAAGCATATTTGCGAAAATACAACAGTATTCATAGCACGATGAATCTTAATGGATTCAGTTATAATTATTGCTAATCTCAATCAGCAATCTCGTTACTCGTCTACTTCTCTTCCTCGTTCTCCTTTTGATCACCACTTCCGCATAGGCTTATGCGTTCCCCTGGGATGGAGCTGGTTTCACTCGGCTAGCATGGATCCACTGTGGCTGGAGATCAGTCAGAACACCTGTCCTCGTCACAGCGATAACCGTGGATGGTCCTAAGTAGTTCGGCTCACCGAGTTTCGTGGGCTTCAGACACCTTATCAGCACCTGCTGTCCTGGAACAAAAGGATGAGTCGGCTTTTCTGAAGGAAGAGGGAGAGAGAGAGAGACATCACCATTTATGCCATTCAACGTTCTAACTAGGGAATCCACGTAGTCCGCGATGATCACTTCCGTGTCACCTGTGGAGAGATTGCCAGCGCGACCTCTGACCCAAGGGGTCGGGAAAGGTCTACCCATCAGAATTTCAAATGGAGACATTTTTGTGGTTGCTGATGGAGACATTCTCATTTCCGTCAGTACGGCAGGCAGCAAATCAACCCAATTTCTGCCCGTATCTAAACACGCCTTATTCAGACGTTCTTTTATCGTCTTATTCGTCCGTTCAACGTTCCCGGAGGATTGTGGCGAATAGGGAATATGGAAGTGCCAATTAATATTAAGTTCTTTGGCCAATAATTGTGTGACTTTTGAAGCAAACGGAGTTCCATTATCACTTGCGATAACGGTTGGAATACCGAAGCGCGGTATAATTTCTTTTGCAAGAACCTTTACAACCGTCTGTGCGTTTTCTTTACCACACGGAAAAGCTTCTGGCCACTTTGAAAATCGATCAACAATCACGAGCAAATATTTGTGATTTCCACATGGAGGCATGTGTGTAAAATCGATCTGTAAATATTGAAAAGGAAGCTCAGGATGCGGTAAAGCGTCATGGCGGGTTGCCTTGTGCCTGTTTGTTTGTGCACACACTAAGCAAGCATCCAATATCAACAAAGTATTCTTCCGAACATTTGCTATGCAGTATGATTGATTCAAATTTTGGATCACTTTTTCTTTTGACACATGTGATACCCCGTGATAATGCCTGCACAGCATTACAACGGTGGATGCTGGTAGAGCGATTCTACCCTGCTTGTCTCTTAGAATACCAGCTTGATCTGGTTTTACTTCATTCGCGGCCCAATGAATCAGGTCGGCTTGCGTAGGATTAGCTTGTAGTACTTTAATGTCCAAATCATTGATTAGCGACGAATTCATCATAGGCACCTCGGTGCTCTGTTCATTTACATATGGACTAAGTATTACTTCTTTAGCAGCCCATTTCGCGACCTCATCTGCAAACCTGTTTCCCTTAGCCTCATCTGACTCACCTGTTTTATGACCAGGTACTTTAATAACAGCAAGTTTCGATGGTTGCTGTGCTGCACTGATGAGCTCGGCCACGATATTGTGATGTGAAATTGGTTTTCCGTCGGAGGTTTTGAAATTTCTTTCTTCCCACAATTTAGCAAAATCATGGACAACGCCGTACGCGTATTTGGAGTCAGTGTATATATTGATGCACTGACCTTTTGCCAATTGACAAGCTCTCGTTAGAGCAATTAATTCTGCTACTTGCGCTGATTTATATGGCAACGAATATGCCTCAATTACACGATCAGGTAATTCAACAATAGCATATCCACACAAGTATAAATTGTCATTTGGCTTGAAACAGGATCCGTCTATATACCAATTATCTCCCTCCTCCAGGACAGATGTAGACACATCTGGCCTGCAGGCAGTCGAAGTTTGGAGTCTGGTCAGGCAGTCGTGGTCATCACTCTCAAATTCACCATCCGTCAACAACCTGTGCAGATGTACAGTAGGGCCATGAATAACAGAAGTTACTTTCAATGTTAAATTATCAGTTGCTAATAATATAGCCTCATAGCCAGAACGGCGTTGAGCAGACATGTGTTGAGTAGAGATATTTTGCATAATCGTACCCACTTGGTGTGATGTGTGAACTGTGAGTGGATGTGATAAAACAACCCTTTCAGCATCCTGTACCATGATCGCTGCAGCAGCCACTGCACGTAAACAGGCCGGGAGTCCCCGAGCCACTGCATCAAGAGTTTTAGACAAATAAGCTACTGGACGGAAAGTACCCCCATGCTCTTGGGCTAGGATTCCCGCGGCGGTGCCCCCACCTTCGTGCACGTACAGATGGAAATCTCGTTTGTAACATGGGAGGCCGAGGGCGGGAGGCCTTAACAGAGAGGATTTCAAATGTCTGAACGCTTGGTCCATTTCACTTGTCCATGTAATGTCCTCTTTGTCATCCAGCGTAGCGTCTTGCAGGATTTTGTCATACATGGAACAATTCGGCACCCATAATCGACAGTAATTGACCAGTCCCAGAAAGCTTTGCATTTGCTTCCGTGTCGAAGGGTGCTTGAACGAAGCGATGGCTTTGACTCTGTCCGCTGACAGGCGAACTTGGCCTTGTGACAGTTCATGGCCGAGGTAATTGACTTTCCTCTGCACCCACTGCAGTTTCTCTTTAGATGCCTTGAAACCAGCCTCTGCTAAAACGTTGCAGACAATTGTAGTGGCAGCAGCACACAGGTCCGCAGAAGCACCAGTGACGAGAATGTCATCAGCGTATTGGAGCAGACAGGTGTCAGGAGGGAGTCTGACATCCTTCAGCGTTGCGTGCACTACAGCGGAGAACACCGCGGGGGAATCTTTGAAGCCCTGGGGTAATCGAGTCCAGCTGTATTGGCAATTCTGAAAACAGAAAGCAAAAAGTGGCTGTGTTCGTTGGTCAACAGGAATGGTGAAAAAGGCGGAGCATAAATCAATAACAGAAAAGAATGCATGTTCCAAAGGGATAGAATTAATAATAGTCTGTACATCTGGCACAATAGGAGCAAGTGGTTTTATCAAATCATTAATTTTTCTCAAATCTTGCGTCAAGCGCCAAGAACCATTTGCTTTCTTAATTGGATTAATTGGTGTGTTGTAAGGTGAATGAGTGGGGACCAGAATGCCTTGGGCCAGAAACTGATCAATGAGACCTCGAATTCCCTCCTCTTTTTCCTTTGAAAGCGGGTATTGTTTTTGAAACACAGGCCTATTCGTTGTCAAAGTGGCCACATAAGGTTGAATGTCAAGTAGGCCTACGTCATCCTTATGCGCCGCCCACAGTTTCGGGTTTACCCCAGCAACTTCCTGTCCGAGCTCAGTTGCAGACACATCCTCGAAGGGAGCACTTCCTGTGTCGGTTGTAAGAGGAAAGGCTGATGGAAACATAAGTTGCAAAGAGTCAGAGTCAAATTCCAATTTAACACCCATCTTGTGCATTAAATCTCTACCTAACAAACAGAATGGAGAATCGGGAATTATTGCAAAATCATGCATTTTGAATAATGATGGTACATCATTAGAGGTAACTGGTAAAGTTGGTGTCAAATTACAAACCACAGGAACATTGTCTATTCCTATAGAATTTAGTTTTTTCCCTGTAATTGGTCCCTCATACACAGTAGAAGACAGCGATGAGATGGAGGCTCCGCTGTCAATTAAAAAAACATATGGCTTATGGTCAACATTCAATTCAATAAAGGGCAAAACATTTGACTTGTTTGCATAACTCATTGAAATCTGTGAAAAGTTATCAGAAAAATGCAGCACCTTTTCCTGGCACAGTCATTGCTTTTGCCATGCGTTTGGATAAACAGGTCTCTGTCTTTCAGAGGGAGGAATGAAGGGAGGGGGTTTTGGCATCGGGCCATCAGAGCGCCTGAACATCTGTTTATCATTATTTCGCTGAAATCTCTCAGCTCTTTTCTTACAAAAGCGTTGTGTGTGTCCGCGACACCCACAGAAAAAACACTTTACGTCCCTTCTGTCATTGGGTGGCGGGCGATTTTGGACAGCGGAACTAACTTGAAACATTGCGGGAACTTTTTCCTCTGGAGTGGTCAAATGCCCCAGCAGACGAAAGTTCACGCAAGCGTCTTCCCAAGTCATCAACAGAAATGTTACTAATGTTGGTGGTAGTGATTCGAATCATTTGTGCAGTCTCGTTGTGCATGCTATTCAAAAACGTTGTCACAAACAGTAAATTATTATCATCAACAGGGTACAGTCTATTTTTTATAAGTTCAGAAACAGCAGTTTGAATACTCTCGTATTGTGGAGGGAGGGTTTGAAGCGTCTGTTTTTCCTCCAGCGGGAGAGACTTTTTTCTCTCTCCGCTGGAGAAGAAAAGGCAGCAGAAACACTCTCCCTCACAGTCAGTTCAGCAGTTGGGACAATATTATTGTCCATATTCTCAACTCTTTGTGGACCTTTGTTCCAATAACATTGCATGTCCTTCCAAATTTTATAAGACTGTTTCATGTAAGAATAGTCCCAATCAGGGTCGCCCCAATTTCCAAAAATCATGTCTTTCGCAGCGAGCATGTCATTTTCTTTAAATGAACCGTCTCGAGGAAACGGATCTAATTGTGTTTTGCCAGTTGACCAGCCAGCTAAATTTGACAAATATGGCTCCGTAAAAAATGCTTGATTATTTCTAATCATAAAGTCTTTCGGAGATTCATCTTGTAACGGTGGACTAATTTTATACCCCATTATCAATACAAAAATTTCTCCGTAATGCAACTTAAACAAATAAGAGTATGGCCAAATAGAAAACAAAGAAAAACATGCAGTTTAGGATTAATTGTGTTAGTAAATTGGCCAATAAAGAGAAAAGGAAATATATATATAAAAACGAAAAGAAGAAAAAAGAGAAAGAAAAATAAAAATAAAATGAGAGAAAGATAAGAAAAAAAAATTAAAAATTAAAGTATGTATTATCTATCCATAACCAGGACCAAAGATAAAACGAAATATAATTTGCAAGAGAAAAACCGAATATCTCGTGTCAAATCTATATTTCCAAACGGAGGAAAGTGATCAGTTTTCCTACCGTTCTTCCCGCGTTCGATCACAAACACGAGGATAACGTCCCGTATTTATTTATACGACGGACAAACGTCCCGCATTTATTCATGCGACGGACAAACGTCCCGCACATACGACGGACTTAGCGTCCCGCAGGTACGACGGACAAGCGTCCCGCATATACGACGGACAGGCGTCCCGCATATACGACGGACAGGCGTCCCGCATATACGACGGACAAACAAACAAATTTCACCAAATATGGTGAAAATCACAGCACTATAGGTAAACTTTTCTCAGCAGACAGGAAGAATCAACCTTTTCTTTTGTAAAAAAAAATTTTTTAATTCTTACCTGTCTTTAATTCTTACCTGTAGAAATCCCGGACGAGCAACCAAATTGTTAGAAATGGAAATGAAATGGTCCAAACGAAAAGTGCCCCAAATCTTGGTCCTTTATTATGAACAGATAATACAATACACCAGCGCTGGTTGGAGTAGAAGCTCAACCCAATATCCTTTTTCGAGGGTTTATATAGTGAAAGTCTTAAACAAAAGAATACAAGTCTAACCAATAAAATCAAACATTACATCATAGATATCATATAGACGTTATATAACAGCTTCTTAATATGGGCAATATCCTGTTAGATTTCCACAGGATCCTTAGGATCCTAGGAGCTTTTCAAACACACAATGTATAGAAGTGGAACGAACATAGAGAGAGAAAAAGAGAGAGAAAGAGAAAGGAGGGGTGAGCAACTTCTATTAATGAATACCAGATGTTTAACATACACACAAAAGGAAAGAAGAATGTGCAGACGTGGCAGTTATGCTGGCTAGAATAAAAATACATAGACTATTGTTTTGTATCTTGAAGGAGAAAGATATTTCTAACACTATATTAATATCAGTGATACTGGCCTTCATTCATAAAAATATGCTATTAAACAATTATTTAAAATATACTGTTTTTATGTTGTTTTTACATAACAGTGTAAATTGTGTCTCACATAATTCCAAATTTATTTATTTTTTCATTCATTTTAACATTTTTGACTTTATAAAATGATTCTCTCAAGTCTTGGCAATCGGCCCCTATTAAACAATAAAAAAGAAAGACATCATTTTGTTATACATAGTTTAGTAGCCTACTTTTATTTTTGGCAGAATTTATCATTATAATCAACTTTTTGATTGGATTTTGATAATCAATTTATTTCCTGGATTTTGTATCACCATAGTCCCTAAATGTATGTAAATGCAGGAAATGGGATTCAAAACGAAAAAATGTTTCCCCATTTTGTGCCATTTTGTGCCAAAAAAATCATAGTACTTGGATACTTAAAATTCGAACATATTATTCTCTATGAGTGTACACACACCGGCGGCGCGCACTGAACGAGCTGTTCTCCCGATTAATCAAGTTTCATATAAATGAGTGTCCTGTCATTCTATAATTATCCTTTCACTGAAGCAGGATAATGGCTCACCAGTCCGTGTTTCAGATTCTCATCCACAGACGACTGGGTTTGTGCATTTTTACTGCGTGATATTAAGCGACAACAGTGGCAAACATTGTGCAGTGTGGGCATGTCAAAAAATCTATTCTGATTTGAATCTTTTGATTTATAAACACACACATGTGATGTAAAGTTTTTTTTTTTGTAAAATATTTAGAAAGTTAAAATTACAAGCAAAACAATGAGGAAAATATGTTAAATATGTATCAAAAGTGTAAAGAAGCGCAAAGTCCAGGTCCAAAAAAAAGCAAACAAAACAAAAGTTAAAGATGTAAGTATTTAAAAACAGTGCACATTTAAAGGTTAAGTTTGATAGTGGGGTCACGCATCCTCATCCTCCACTGGAAGAGCAGATTGTGTGGTCTGCATTTTCCGCTGAAGGTGGATCAGTTTGTGTGGCGGTTTCATTTAGGTCTGTGAAAAAAGAGGACGTTATCATTGTTTTGAATAGTATAGTAAACATTTTTTAATGATATGTAATAGAAGACAGAATGCGAAACCATCTTTGCAAAAGTCTTTGGTTGCTGCTAAAATCTCAGCTGGTCGTTGAGCTTCTGAGAGTTTAGTTTTTGTTTTGATGAGTTCTGTTCTTAGAGTTTGTACTGTGTGTTGAAGAGCAAGTTGTTGCTTCTGCCACCGTGACATGATGGTCATTAAATCGGTAGCAAGGGTGCAAAGTAGTGATGGGAAGTCCGGTTCTTTTCCGCGAACCAGTTCTTTCGGACAGTTCGTTTCAATGAACCGGTTCAAAAAACCGGTTCACCAGTTCTTTTACGTCATCACGTAATGACGTCAATTCTATCATCCCGGCGGATACAAAATACTTTAAATTAAAGGCATTTGTAATCATAACTTCAGTTAAATAATAGTACTCATCGTCATAATCATCTTGTATAAGTTTCTTACTTTTACGTTTTGCAAACGAACCCTGTAGCCAACAGGCGATGTGCAAACGTGGATGTTTTACATGTCTTAAAGATGTAAAGTGCATAAATGGTCTTCATCATTTTATTTGTTATTAAATAAACTTACATTTCGCCGAATTCGGCCCCTCGTTTAAGTCCTCGGTACACTCGTGCTGGGTGCTCATGTATCAGTACATCATCAGTTGGCCGAAAGAAAGTTGTGTTTAGAGACGGTGCTATCACGCATGCGCAGTATCTCCAGCTCATCGGTTCTCCGTATCGAACGTGTCCGAAAGAAACAGTTCTCGGTTCTGTACTGATTCTAGAACTGCAATAACCAGTTCTTGTCTCGAGAACCGTAGCATAGGCCATCGATGCATGTCTCCAGTATGTTTAATACGTTATGTTTTAAAGAATTATAAACATTTACTAAGCAGTGCACCATTAAACCTTGGCCAGAGTTTACATCAAAGATTTATATCAACTTAGAAATTAAATGAGCTATTCCTGAAAATATTATTTTACTATAATAATAAATGTTTAGTTTGACAGTTTTACAATCCATTTATTGTTTCCAAACTTTAAAATAATACAGTAATAATAAAGTAATTATGTGATCAACATGTTTCCAACATGTTTTATTTTGTTTAATTTAGCCTACTGTTTTTTAACTACATACTTAAGAAACTTACATTTCGTCCCTCAGTAAAGAATTGCACGCATGCTCAGCTCATCAACTCATCAGTTCTCATTATGACGAACGTGTCCGAAAGAAACAGTTCTCGGTTCTGTGGTGATCTGAGAACCGATGTACCTGTGCGTTCGGTGGTACGCGCATGAGCAGTATCAGTTGCTTGTGCTCATCACTTCTCTCAGCACCAACATGTCTCAGTTCAGTGAACTGTCGGAGTTACTGAAGTAAAATATACTCCGGGATATTGGTTTATTTCGATTCGGAGGGACTGACAGGCATGTCTGAAAGTGAGTAACTTTAGTAACTTGTGGATCAGCGCTGACGCAAGACGCGAACTGTTTCGAACGATTCAGTCCGATTTAGTGTACTGGTTCGACCGGTTCACTAAAAAGAACCGGTTCAAAAGAACGATTCGTTCACGAACCGGCCATCACTAGTGCAAAGTTGTTGGCCCGTTTCTCTGGGGTTGACTGTGGGGTCATGGCACTTGTACTATTGAAAGAGCAAATAATTAGTGTTAAAATCAGTATGGTTTGTGTTATTGAAAATATGATGTAGTAGAAGTCAAAGCAAAACAATAAAGGCAAAAAATATGTCTTACATCAAGCAGTTGAAGGCGGTCATGGATTATGTCAGCCTCAGGGTGGTGGATTTGGGGAATCTTAGAGGGTTAAGTGTAGTCTGCCATAATCTGAAATGTTAAATATATGTGTGTAGTTAACCCTCTGGGGTCTAAGGTGTTTTTGGGGTCCTTGAGATGTTTTGACATGCCCTGACATTTGTGCTTTTTTCAGTTGCTTATAAACATATTAATGGCAAAGGTGTAATTACACTCTATTTAGCACAAACAGGGCTACTATAATATGTGAGCAACATGTATGTACATGTTTGTATTTTTGAGAGAATAATGTTTATGCATGGTTATTGAAAAAACTAAAAATGAAAGTTTCTTAAATAAGGCCACAGAACACATACTAAATATGTGTCCACAAGACTAATGGATGTTGTCGCCTAGAGTTTTTGCTTCAAAATGATCTGAAAATAATCCTGCCTAATCATTCACATAAAACGATAGATTGTATTAAATTGTGAAAAACATTTTTTTGTTTGGAAAGGCAATATGCGGATGGGTATGAACGGCCCAACCCCTATAATGAATAATTAGTTGGTTCACACCTGAGAAGACAATGACCCGCATAATGAGCCTTTCATTCAGGTGTGTCACACAAGAAAGAATGCAAAGGGAATATATATATATATATATATATATATATATATATATATATATATATATATATATAAAATCAAAATATAAATGAAAGTCAAAAGCACATTTTTAGTCATACCTGAAAACAAATCCTGTTCAAATAGGCTATATCGGCCATTCTACATTTCTGTAGAATGGCCCATATAGCCTATTTGAACAGGTTCAAAGTTAGAGTTTAGAAACATCTTGAAAAGAAAATTGTCTTTTTCCATAAAAAATGTCTTATTTAAAAACAAATTGTATTCTTAAAGTAGGCCAATACATTATCATACATATTTCAAAGTTAAGGATTCATTCGTTTGATATAGCTTGCATTGGAACAAACACTTCCTGTTTATTTTTGACAAAACATACTATATATTTAACAGCAGAAACTGCTAACAAAAGCTTATTTGATGTCTATTTTAGAGTAAAAACTTTATAATCTATCCAAAACTAATCAACAAAATGTTGACTCACATTCATTCACTCACACACAGACACCCGATTCATATTTAAACAATATTAGTAAACAACAGTGCCCATCTGTGCCGTTAATTCATTTACACACAAAAATGTGATTCAAATTTAAACAGTATTTTTGCGTTTACAGACACTATCTATATTGTGATTAGAACAAAGCACAAGAATAAAAAACTTACACAATTTTCAGCTGGATGCTTTGGATAAACCAGCACTTGTTCTGAGGTAAATGTCCCAGGATTATTCCTCACAGCCTCGCAAGACGACAGTACATTAATCTGATTATACTTGATGTGTTTTACCGAGTTTATGTGGGCGTTTACACGTCTGCATGTGTTGCTTCAGATCATTTGCGTTTGAATAGCGCGCGCTCTCCGTGGGCGTGTCACATTAGCAGAATAATGAGCTGAGAGAACGATAATTAGAACGGCTGACATCTCTCTCTTTTTATATAGATTACATAAACAGAGAATATTTATTTTAGTTTTGAATTAGATTATAAAGATATACAGCTCATGCCTGGGTGAATAGTATTCGCTGAGTTTTGTTTAAGTTTAGAGACGTGCTCAAGAAAAAAAGTTCACAGAGACGGAGAGGCAGAAAGCACACCCTATTTATTTTCTTTATTTTACAAAAGCACAATGTTTTATTTCGTGGACACAAAAAAATAGACATTTAACAGTTTATTTTGTCATATTTCTTAAGTCTGTATGACCAGAAATGATGGAGTATTTTAAGTCTATTTTTCTGCTATGTGAAAAAAATCGAGCAAAATGCGCTGGCGCATTTGCCGACCCCAGAGGGTTAATGTATTTGCATTGTACTAAAATGGACATTTTTGAAACCTCTGGTCTACTTGCGTCTGTTACCAATATTTACCTGGGAACAAATGTGCTGCTTCATTCAACTCAGTCTCATGACCGGTGTGGACAGTGCCCGGCGATGGGGGTGGATTCACGGGACCTTCCATCTCAGTTGCAGGTGTAGTGTTGTCTGACAGTAACAATAAAAATAAATTGTGCCATATCACAACCTTTATTCCGAAGTAATCCAGATTAGATATACACAAGGGGCAACATATATTGTTTTCTTTTACTATTTACCTGGGTATAAAGGTGCTGCATTATCCAACTCAGCCTCAGCACCAGTGCTGTCAGTGCCTAGCGATGGGGGTTGCTGTTGTTGTGACCTCGTCACTCTTCTCCTAAACCGCTTGAACCGGTCTGTGTTCGTAGCTTTGACCTCAGTATGCCCGAGGTACAGAGAAGTGGCCCAGTCAGGATCACACTCCAACATTTCATAGGCAGGTTTGCCTGCAAACACAGTCACCAAATAAATTGCTATGTAGCCTAGATGTACAACATTTAAAACTGATTAACGTTACGCTTTAGTACATTGGTAATTTAAGCTCATTTTCTAGCCATTTCATGCTAGTTAACATTGGCCTAACGTCAAATCTAATGGTCTGGTTAAATCAAACAAAACATGCTGGTTATTTGCCCACAACATAACATTTACAGAGAGTAATTGTAACTTACCTTTGTGAAAATGCTTTAAACACACCATCGTGTGTGGTGGAGTGTTATCGAAGGTAATCTTTGGCCTCCTTACTGCTGCTATCCATCCCATTCATCGCCTTATTGTCACCTCTGAAACATGGCTTGTACTATTATTTACCATGCTGGAAAACAATTAAAAGGATTTTCCGTTCTTAAGCTTTATGCCACTTCTATCGTGAGAATGACTATTGCAGTTTATAACACAGCAGGTAGACAGCATCTTGAACACTGCGTTCTTCCCTCCATGCAATCAAGTCTGACACCTTCTGTTTGTGCCGCGGATTCCTAAAATGCTTTGCATTCACCACTGGTGTGATGACGACACATTAGCAATCTCTATAGTGAGGACATTTTGGTATAGTATAGTCATAGCTGAACACACAAGTCTAATGTCAAGACATTTCTATGACAATGTTATAAGAAAGACATTACTGGACTTACCAATAAATTTGTACTTGTAAGCTTTGGTTTACAGCAATCTTAAATGGCGTCTTATCAGGTAAAGAATTCAAACTTTTGTTTTCTATTTCTTTTACCCTTGACTGTGAAGGATCAAATTACAACCAAAGGTGACACGTCTATCCTGACAGCAGACAGCTGTGATTGGCCCAAATCAGTTACATAAGTGTATTACTCATCCTCAAGTCACCTTTTTTTTTCTCTTAATGCATGCATTCTTACCCATATTTTTACATACGTAAATACCTGTCAGACACTGGGCGCCTGTTTGATTGTTTGGAGAGATAATACGTTTTGTTAGAATCTGGAAGGCCTAATGTTCAAAGTGAAAACAACACCAGCCAATAATGCAAATGGGTCTTAGTTCCTTATTCATTAAGTAAAAAAAAAAAATGTCTATGGGATTTTTTTTTTTTTTGACAATGTTTGATTATCATTTATATCAAAACTTTAAGTTTGAAAAGTTTTAAAATATATAGCAACGAACTTCGGAAAGGGCGCATGGCCTGTGGTGAGTTTGGTGCTTGTAGCATTAAAGCTGCAGTAGGTAACTTTTGTAAACAAATATTTGTTAAAACTGTCATTATGTCCTGACAGTAGAATATGAGACAGATAATCTGTGAAAAAAATCAAGCTCCTCTGGCTCCTCCCAGTGGTCCTATTGCCATTTGCAGAAATACACCGCTCCCGGTTAGAAACAACCAATCAGAGCCAGGAGGAATGTCTAAGCAATGTCAATCACGCTCGTGTACGCGCTGATCACCCCTCTCTTGCACAGCGCGAGCGCGTACCGTCGTTCGTGACTCTCCTGTTCGAACTCGTTCATCCAAATGAACGAATCTTTTTTCGAGTCATTTCGTTCATTCAACGAACGAAATGACTCGAAAAAAAGACTTGTTCATTTTGAACGAGTCTTTTTCGGAGTCATTTAGTTTATTCAACGAACGAAATGACTCGAAAAAAGATTTGTTCATTTTGATGAACGAGTTCGAACAGGAGAGTCACGAACGTGCATCACAGAACAGAGCAAGGCGAGCATTTGTGCTTATGAAACTTAAAGTTTTTATTTATTTTTTAAATAACCGATCGCTTCGCTAGATAAGACCCTTATTCATCGTCTGGTATCGTTTAAAGCCCTTTGAAGCTGCACTGAAACTGTCATTTGGTCCTTGAACCGTTTGTGTCCCATTGAAGTCCATTATATGCAGAAAAATCCTGGAATGTTTTCATCAAAAACCTTAATTTCTTTTCGACTGAAGAAAGAAAGACATGGACATCTTGGATGACATGGGGGTGAGTAAATTATCAGCAAAAGTTTTTTTAAAAGTGAACTAATCCTTTAACATTATCTTACTAGCTATTTATAACTTATAGAAAGAGTGCAATGTTATAAAGTTACATGTATTGCAAAATACATAATGATTTGAGGACCAAGTTTGTAGTCAAAGTATGGGCAGGCCATAGTCAATGTAAAGCATATTGTTGATGTTTCGTCCCTATTAGTGAATGTTCCATAACTGTTTATAATCCGCCGTCATCGGTGGTCCTGCTTACTAGCCTGCGCGTTCACGGCAGGCTCCGCTGTGGGGGAGGAGCTGTGGAGGGAGGGCTGTAGCACAGCAGAGAGCAAGGGGGTTGGACCTGTAAGTTGTGCTTGTTCAAATTTTCAGGCTAAGTCAACATTTTCTCAAAACTCCGTACTGCAGCTTTAATGCACTTAATGCAAAGTGACAGGCGGGCAAACTTCCCTCTACATCCAGCTGATACAATCCATCAGATCTTTGTGTTCCCATTCCTCTGAGATTTCCATTTTTCGTTTTCCATTAGATTTCGTTTTTTAAAATATATGCAAATTAGCGCATATTTAATTAGATAATGCCTCATTTGCATATTTAAACATTAAATTACAGAAAACTTGTAATACATTTTTTTCTCATCTTAATGTAGGTAATCAACTGGCAAAGTTTCATGGTGATATCTGCTAGTTAAAAAAATTACCCTATTCACCTGTAGTGTCACGCCTTAACATTACCAACTCCTAGAGCGTCAACCACTCTGCCATCACCAAGTTTCACAGACTGTGCTTTTGGAAATTGCTGGTAGTCTTGGAGAATTTCTTCATGACACGTCATGTGCTTTGAGGCTCCAGAGTCGATCAACCACTCGACCTGTTGTGTCATCTTATCCTTATTTGCCTCTCTGGCGATGAAGGCACTTTCAGACAAATCTTCATCATGGTCACATGTTACATTTTTAGCTTTGTGAGTTTTAGTCTGTTTTTTCTTACTTGGACAGTCACGCTTGATATGTCCTTCTTTCCCACACTTGTAACATCTCTACGAGCCAGGTCTGTCAGCTCTCACTGCCTTGGAGTTAGCCTGCTTATCACTACGAACTTGTGCTGACATTGCTGACGCGCCACCGGACAAAGCACCACTGGACATAGCACCGCTATAGTTACCATCAGCAGACATTCGTTTTTGTTCTTCATTTATTAATGCTTGCTGAACAAACTGCAGCGTTAAACTGTCCAACTTAGTTTCCAGTGCAGTGACAATTGTAGCATAGCTTGGAGGCAACATGGGTCTAAAAAGACCCGTATTCATTTCCTATGTTATTTCAGTGATGGCTGAGTGTTTTCTTTGCTGAATCTTTAAAATATATGTATTTTATCATTTGTTATTCCAGGTATTCATTAAATATCTTGTTTTTGATTTCCACAAATCATTATGTTTATGTTTCCTTTCTTACTTTATAAACAAACACAGTTTTTGTATTTCTACATCAATTTTACATACATGGCTCTAAAATGACCCGTATTCATTTCCTATGTTATTTCAGTCATGGCTGAGTGTTTCTTTGCTGAATCTTTAAAATATATGTATTTTATCATTTGTTATTCCAGATATTCATTAAATATTTATATTTATGTTTCCTTTCTTACTTTATATACAAACACAGTTTTTGTATTTCTACATCAATTTTACATACATGGGTCAAAAATGACCCATATAGAAACCTTTGATATTTGCACATATTTGCAAGTAGGAACATATTTACTGCATAAATACTATTACTATAGTATTACATAATACTATTCACCTTGTAGCGACAATGAGTCTTACATTGAATTAGCTCAAATTATATATAGGGAATTTTAATAATTAATCATGAATATGATTAATATACTGCATATTACAGTTAAATTATCGAAGTTGAAAATAGATCGATTGTATATATGAATGATCAATCACAACGAATTATAATTCTTCATTCATATATCAATGGTCCCTTTCCAGATCGATTATATGAGATAACCTTTAATGGAATTAATTTAGTTATCGAACAATCTGTTTGTCCAGCAAACGGCCGTAAGATTAACTTATCAACTTCTCAACAAGGTTATCCCTTCCTTATAATTCCAAAAAGCTATTTTCTGGCCATGAAAATTCACCTTCTTGTTATTATAAAATTTAGGTTACTGAAATTGTAACGAATTGTAAAGCTTTGTAGCTAGGATCAAACACTTCATTGACTTTGTAAAAATGAGCAAGATTGGACAATTAGCAATCAAGAATATAATGGTTTTAATAAAATGAAACTACGGATACAGAATTCTACAATTCACACGGAATATATGTGTATACACTCGAAACAAACAAACGAAAAACATTACAAACACGAATTAAAATAGGATGAGAGAGGGAGAGAAAACGATATATATATATATATATATATATATATATATATATATATATATATATACATCGTTTATATATATATATATATATATATATATATATATATATAGAGAGAGAGAGAGAGAGAGAGAGAGAGAGGATGAGAAAGTGAAACTAACGGTCAGGATGAGAGAGATCACCGGGGTGATCGCAGCATGGCAAAAATCACAGACATCATAACCCTTAGAGAGACAACAAGGAATCACAAAGATCAAATCCCCTGAATGGGGTAAACAGATCTTAAAGCATTTAGATCGATAGGAATTACGATACTTGCATGATTCTTCGTGTGGCTGAGGACCAAAGCGTGTGTGTGTGTGTCTCTGTCCTCGTGTCACGCGTTCACGTGGTCTTTCAGAGCGAGGGAGCGCGTTATTTTGAATGTCCTTTGAGGTGCAGTTGCTGGTTGGTTCAAAGAGTCTCTTTAAAGTTGAAGTTGCCGATTACGTTCATTTCGCTGAAAATGAACGTAGGGAAGTCCGAAGACGAAAATAAAGAAAGATTAAAGAAAAAGGAGAAACACTGCGTAAAGCTCCCTAAGGAGCCATGGCACGGAAACCTCTCACAGGGAAAAAGCTCTTTAGAAACTTCTGTGTCAGTCTCTTATGGAGAGGAGGGGTTCACGCCTGCTTCGCGTACGTGAACCAATCATCTTAGAGTATCTCGAGCGGGAAAGTTTTTCTTTGTCCTGTCAGGATGATTTGTGACGGTATGAAATTTTGGTCATTTCTAACCAGAAAGATTGTACACACAGAACAATACATTTTACTGTAATATCCTATGTATGACTGGTTTGGTCAAAACAAGATGGTCAAACAGGTACCAAGAATGGCCGGAAAGAGTAGAAGAAACATAACGTTACATTCATATGCAGAATTACACACATTTAATGTTCACTCACACGACTATAAAGTCATAATACCGGCTACCATGACCTAGGAAAGATCAAATTCATGTTTATACATTTCTTAAGTGGTTATACTTATAGAAAATATAAGATTGCAGAGTCTATTCCTCTTTCTTTATCAGAATTCACGTGGGAGCTATGGTTCCCTTGGAATTCCTTTTGGGGGTCATAAAGTTTTATGACCTAGCAAGAGGGAGAGGCACAGAATTTGATCCTGTTAGGTATTCTTTCTTTAGAAATACACGTAAGATTCAAAGTTACAGAACAGTCTCAAATTTAATCTATAGAATAAGACAAAACTAATTAGATATGCATGCATACAGGAAGGTTAGATACAATTCTGTGTTATATATATTAAGGATATTTCTATCCTAAGTTGCACACAAGGGACGTCTGTGTGTGCGTTTTTGAATGGACAATGTGGAAGTGACAATGTTCGTCTTGTTATCGAAGGGAAACCCTGGGGAGTTCTCCGCGTGATCTTGAGCCAAAGCGGCCTTTTGGTCATATGCCTTTTGGTCACATGTGGTAAAACCGGACACTGCTTAGTAATTTAATCAACTGGCAGAACTGGCCATCTGCTTGCGGCTACAGTTCCCCCTTTTCGTCGGATGAAGTCCCTGTGTGGACATCATCGGACGACAATCGTCACGATGGGCAGATGACAGGTGAATCATGATGGTTATGTAGCAGGTGGACCAGGATGGTAGGACAGCAGGTGGATCATAAAGTTGAGGATTCCGCTCGATGAGGTTCGGCATAGTCTCTGACTTGGCACCCCCTTTCCGGGGATTCTGTCTGAGACCTTCAGGCACGGCTTTCGTGAGCTCGGCTGTGTCGCATCTGGTTGAGTCTTCTGTACAGAATGAATGCCATGCATAGTGTCAGAGTGTGGCTGATTACCTGTAGAGATGCACAGCACAATGTCGGCTGAGGTCCCGGCTAGGACCGCAGATGAAGTGTTCATAACGGACAGTCGAGACAGTGCTTGGATGGCTGTGTTGACCGGAGCAATGTCAATGAATTGGGACCCCCTTTCCTCGATCAGGAGTTCCAGTTCTTGAAGGACGGGAGTTCCAGTGCTGTCTGATATGCTTTGCTCGGAAGATGGTACAATGCCAGATCAGTCAGGTGGAATATGGCACCTTTCGGGGCTTGAATCCACGTACTCTGGTTGAGCATGTTGCCACGGCTGGTTGTGTCATGCTGGTCGTAAGTGAGAGTAGCTGTACGCACAGGTGTGTTAACGAGCCACCTGTCACCTAAAATCTCTGCTTGCATCTCTGTGACTTTTGCTCGAGGCTTAGCTTCGGCAGGGCAGCGTGTGTCGCTGACCAGGGGTTGCAACCCGTAGGTTCCTTCAGTGTTGTCTCTGAGGAAGGGTTTGCTAGGGCAGAGATAGTGAATGTCTTTGGTGAGGTACACATGTGCAGGTTTGGGGCCAGGTGCAGCTGTGTGGTAGGCCACCACATCTGGAATGTGTGTCTTGATGTGGGTGTTGCTTTTCAAAAACCCGACATTGGCAATGTCTTTAAGTCTGTAGACTTGGTTTGACTCACTGATGGGCAAGTTCAGGAGCAAAACCCACTTCTCTCTGCTTGGGGTCGACGCAGAGTGGGATGGCGCTACCCAGAGAGTAAGCGAGGTGAGTGAAAAAAAATAAAAATAAATAAATAAAATCAGTTGGCATGGTGATGGCGGAAACCAGCATAATTAGCACAAGGCTTAAGGGTTTCAAGTACGGTGGGATTCTACCCGTGGCTGGGCTGTCATTTGAGGAGTTAACCTCCCACAGCATGTCTGTTATCAGGGCTGTAACCAGCTGAGTTTGGGCAAAGTCATTCTGGAAGACAGTAAACAGCGGTTCCATGCAGTTCATGGTCTGATTCAGCAGGACGCTGTGAATGTTGAGAATGACCATGTTCTTCTCAATGTCTTGCCGACGGTTTGGAAAGATGCACTCTGCGTGGTGAGTTGCTCTTTTAGCTGTGAAAGTTCAGTCTGGATTTCAACCACATGCCGTTTCGCAGTGGCTATGTTTGCTGTGTGGACACTTGGCATACCAGTGTCGAACAGAGTTCTGGCGGCAGCTACGGCTCCGAGCAACGCTCCCAGGAACCGTTTGGAGTGTTAGTTGGTGCTTAGGAGTCCTGATTGTGTAACAGTCACTTTCCCAAGTTGGTTGGACACGTGTTCGACCTTGGCCTTGGCGTGAGAAAGGGAGTCCTCTGTCCATCGGGCACTTGCCCAGCCGTATTGGGCTACGGTGCTGGGGTAGTGTGCTCTGTAGGCCTTGTGGCTGGATGAGTCGAACATGCGCTTAATGGGTGTAGGTCCTGCAGTTGGTGATCAGGAGTCTCAGTTGTTCTCTCGGTGGCAGCTGTCCTCTGGATGGCTGACAGCACGGCATAGTGAACCACAGCAGCAACCTGGTACAGACAACAGGGAGAGAAAGAAAGGGGAGGAAAAAGCCAGCAAGTGTTGTCTTTGGTTGGACAGGGCAGTCTTTTTTATTTCATGGGTGGCAACTAGGTTTAGCTTGCCTTGGCCCATGTTTTGCCACACCTTGCTGCTGGCATGTCGCTTGCTTCAGTGTATTGTCAGTGGCTCTGGTGCTGTGGTTTGCAGCGCATGATGCGTCATGGACGTACATTGGCCTTATCCCCCCTTTGCGCCGTTGCATTACACGTCTGTGCGTTGTGGTGTCAGACGGTGCACACATAGAATGTAGCTCTGTGCACGCAGAATGTGCTTGGTGTCATGCAGTGTTCTGAGTAACTGGTTGTCAGTGAGTGTAGACGGCATTCAAAGGTTGGTTGGAGGGGTCTGAGAGGTGGTGAAGCAAAGTCTTTATTGTGTCAGAAGCCCGCATGTTTGTTATGTTTGTCTTTGTAAACAGCGGAGCTAGCGTAAACTGCTCTGAGGTGGACAGTTTAGTTTGTAAAGTTCTTATGCTGTGTGTAATCACTTCAAACTTCAGGGTGGGTGGGCGGGTGTGAAGTGACCACAGCTAGTCGTTTAGTGCGCCAGGCTTGGCGAGGGTATGGGTTTGGTTATTCAAGTCTTTGTCAAGGCCCGGTTGCCTTGAGTGTCCTTTCACCTTTTTCCAGTAGACAATCATGTTGTTTGTTCTTGTGATGTCATCGCATGCCTGGAACCGGTGTTGGTGTGTGACAGGCATGTGTTTTGAAGTCTTACAGCCATTTTGTTTCCAGCCTGGAAGTTGGTATGGGAAACTGAGTGTGGCATAGTTAAAGTCTGTGCACATAAGGAGTTCTTTGATGTTATGCGTCAACGCGATGTGCAGCGTTATGAGAATGGCTGCTACCTCAGTATATTGTGATGACTGCGGGCCCAACTTGAAGTATTGTGGTGGGCACGGTATGTCATTTACCCACAGCATGCCCGCACCTGATTAAGGGGTGCCCTCATGGTGGTAGGAACATCCATCGATGTAGGCTGTGGGCATACCTTGGCACGCATTCTCTTTAAAGTACCTGTGACAGGTCAGTTGTTGTTGTTGGGGTTCTTCTACATCCACCGTTGCAACTGGTGTGTTATCAGAGCAGTTTTGGCAGGCTGCCAGGCCGTTGCCTAGCGCAGACTTGTGATATTGAGCATGACGTGCCTCAACATTGCGCGCCTGGAGGGCCATTAACCATGTGGCTATGCGTGAATTGGTGACCACGCCATCTCGGATGCGCTGGCTGTTGAGGAACGTTACAGCCCATACAGTGCATAGCAGAGATTTTTCACAGTCTGAGAATTTAGTCTCTGGTGGGAGAAGTGTCTTGCTGGCATATGTAACGACTCTTTTGTCTTGATCATACTTCTGGTACAGGCCAGCACTGAGACAGTGGTTGGAGAACCCAGCTTCTGGATAGAACTCTTTTTGTGGGTTAGGGTAAGCCAGCCATGGAGCTGTGCCTAGGTGTCGTTTAGCTCATTCATGGCATTTTCCTGAACTTCTGTCCATACAAATGGGCAGTCTCTTTTTTAGAAGGGCAGTTAGAGGTTTCGCAATGTCTGAGTAGCTTTTGCTGAACTGCCGTGAGTAATTGCACACCCCTAGAAAGCTTCGCAGCTCTGAGATGTTGGTGGGTGGCTTGATGTTTTGAACAGCTTGAATATGGCTGGAGTGCGGTTCAATGCCCCGTGATCCGATGAGTAGACCCGCATAGTTGACTTTGGTTCGACACCACTGTCCTTTGTGGAGGGCGTTCTTGGCGCCGGCAGTGGATAATTGGTTCAAAACATAGTCTATTTCTTTCAGGTGGTCAGCCACTGTTCTGCTTTTCATGAGAACATCATCAATGTAGATAAGGTTACCTCTCCTTCTGGCATCTGGGCATGCTTTGTTCAGGGAGGTGTTAAACTCAGCAGGTGAGTTGGCATAGCCGAACGGCACCTGGTGCAAGTGAATTGTCTGTTGCCGAACGTAAAGGCTAGCTTGTGCTGATCTTCTGGATGCACAGGTATGGTCCCGAATCCAGAGGCCACATCAAGTGTAGAGAAGATTGTGTCTCCTCTGATTCTTTGTGTTTCTTGCTCCAGCTGGGTCAAGGGCCATCGGGACAGTGGCACCTGTTGATGCAGTTTCCTGTAGTCAATGGTGGGGTGCCACTTGCCGTTTGGTTTGAGGACGGGCCAGATGGGGGCAGAATGGGTGCTGTTGCATGGACGGATGACACCTTTTTCAAGCCTGGATTCGATGAGCTCTCGCACCGGTTTGTGTGAAGCGATGGGGATCTTGTACTGCCAGACAAAAGTGGGAGGAGCATTAGGGTGCGTTGGGATGCGCACAGTGTGGAGTTCGGTGAGACCACAATCTAAAGAGTCTTTGGCAAAGGATGCTTTGAACTTGTAGAGGACTTTGTAGATCTGCATCATTTTTAATTGCGTCAGCGTCTTTTAGAATTTGCTGAACTTGAGACTCAAATCCTGGGTACGGCTCCTCTGTTGGGGTGTCGTCTGTCGTGTTGGCAGGCAGAGGTGCAGCAGTGTCGTCAGTCTCGCAAGCAGGCTGTCTGGAGACTTTGTAAGTTGCAAGGTGTTGGTCCTCTGTCAGTGCTGTTCTGCATACTTGGTCTTTGTCCATTGGCATGACCGAAGTAATGGAGATGAGTTTGAAGGGTGCTGTGAACACTGTGTGGTCTGTGTTCCCTTCGGGCATCATTGAATATGGGATGGGCCCAATGATTGGTAGTGTGAGTTCAAAAGTCATGGAAGTCGTGGCTCAATAGCCATCCCACTCGGTAGGCTTTGGGAATTGTGATGTCCCTTGCCATGCCGTTGTTGAAAAGGATGTAGACTACACAAGATGACACTTCAGTAAGGGGTGTGGCTTGCAGCGTGAGTCCAAGTTCAACACATCCAGGTGAGGGCTGAAAGAAGCCCAGCGTGTGGTTTAGGGTTCGACCACAACGCATGTTGAGCCGGTCGGCGACCCCTTTGGTGTAAAATGGTATCACAGTTTCCTGTTCGTTGATTAGGGTGCAAACCTCAGGAATGGTCTGACCTGACAGGAGGTTCTCAGTGTTGGTTGGAACAACAGGGGGCTGTAAAGTCAATGGGGCCCACACTACCTCATTAATGATGTCCACATGAGCCTTGTGGCGAGTCAGGATGTCTGCTCCGATGTAGACATCATGGGGCGGGTCCAGAAGGACCAGGAAGTAATGGGTCAGACAGTCGGTGGTTCCAGTTCAGGTTCAAAGCGCAGACACCTTTGGCCGTCATCATGGTTGATGGGCACGTGTTTAAAAGGAAAATGGGTGTGCTTGCTGGCAGAAGGAAGGTCCGGTGTGTCTTCAATGAGAGCATTGAATAGTGAGACACTGATGGCTGAGTTGTCTGCCCATAGTGCAAGTACAATGTCAGTGGTGGTTACGTCATTCAACTGCAGGTCAGTTGTGACCTTGGGGCAGAAGGAGTCAGAGTCTTTGGTGAGCTGAAATGTGCAGAGTGGTGAACTTGAATCTTGGTCTGGTGCTGGAACTGTGTCCCCGTGGCTGGCTGTGAGAGTTCCCGTGAACTCTGTGACCTGACAGTCTGGCTCTGCGGGAATTCTCGTGACCTCTGTGACCCAACAGTCTGGCTCGGGTGGCCTGTGTGACTGGAGGGGGAGGGGTTCCCACACTTGAGCCCAAACTTACAGTTATTTGAAGTCCAGTAAAGGTTCAAAGCGATCTAGCAGGTCTTTGCCAATTAGAAGTGGGTAAGTGTTCATTTTTGAGATGTACACTGGGTGGATCAGATTCATAGAACCAATTGTCAGGTGGATGGGAGCTACCTGTTTGAGCCGGATGTCGTCCTGGCTGTGGGATTGCACATTCAGCTCACATGTTTGAGATTTAAAAGTTCGATCTTGGCTCTTAGTTTTAGCACTGAGTCTTTCAAATAGTTGGGCTGACATTAACGTGATGTCTGAGCCGGTGTCTAGCAGGGTGTCAAGGCTCAAATCATTGTCCACAGTGGTTGTTAGGTAGTTTTGGCCCACCCCCTTTTTGATCAGGTTTCCCAGAAGTCTTGGCGTCGGGGCTGGTCTGTGTGGGTCGCTGCGGAGGCAGGTAGCCAAAACAGCATTTCTTGGTCTTTTGGGACTTTGGTCCCAGTTGTGGGACGCTGTGCTGTCCTGCTCAGGCTGTGCAGCTGTCAGCTGTGGTGGCTGGGTGTTGCTATCACTTTGTGATGTGGCAGGCAGCTCTGTGGTCTGATGCTGACGCGCAGTGTTCTGGGTACCTGTTTCAAGTCTTACGCTTAGACATAGGACGTCTGGCTCGTCCCTCTTGTTTCTCTTGTGAGATCTCATGTGCAGAAGCTCTTTCAGCACCTTCAGGATCTCTGCCGTCTCTGACGTGGCTGCACTGTTTTTATCTGATGTGTGCTCAGACTTGTGCTTACCAGTGGCATGTTAAGAGGGGTACCGCTCCGGGCTGTCTAGGTTTGAGTCTCTTGGTGATGGGGGTAAGCTGTTTCTGGGTCGCCGGCAGGCTTCCCAGAATCTTTCAGAGCGCTCGCTCTGGTGCCTTGGACGAGCACCATTGCGGCTGTGCTGCCCTCTGCTGGCTTGGAACTGTCTTGACTCTCCGTACAAAGGTCTGTGGTGTTGTGGGGCGCCCTCTAGAGTCAGCTCTGAATAGTGTTCGGAGACAGGGAAGATGGTGTTGTTTTTCACAGTCTTTCTGGACACAGTCCTTTGCTTGACATAAGCTTTGTGAGCCAAATCTCGTAGCTGTTTGGCAGACATGGTCCGTGAACAGGCCAGGATGCCCATGTGATGACTCACTGTGGGATGCAGGTTTTGGGGAAACAAGAGTTCTGAAGTTTGAAATCCTCTTCCATACCTGGCTCTTTCCGTGCTCCGAAGTAGGCTTGTCGGAATCGGCCGTAGTAGGTCTGTGGGGTTTCAAGTCTTGTCTGCTTGAGGTCCATGGCGATGAGGACCCCTTGGTCTGATTCTGGATCAGAGAATTCTTTAATCAAAGATTGTCGCAGCTGCTGGTAGTCAGTTTTGACGGTCTTTGTTTGACGGTCTAGGAAGCTGCGCACGTCGCAGCTAGACGTAATCCTTAGCAGGTGAAATCTGTCCCAAATAGTTACATTGGCGACAGTCTGTAAGTGAAAGTCAATGTCTCTCAGGTAGGCATGTATGTCGTGGCCTCCTGCAGGGTTCGGAGTGAACGTAGGGATGTTTCTGGCCAGCTCGACGAGTTCTTTGGGGCCATGCCATGGTTAGCGGCAGGGGTTCTCTGGAAGCTGGCTGGTGACATTTTGAGCAATGGGCTTTTAACCCCCCCCTTTCAGCTCTGAGTTTGTGGCTGAAAGGTACGGACCGGCTGGTTAGGGGAAACTTTGTGGTGTGCGTTTCCCCTTCCCGGTCATTCTGCAGTCTATAAGAGTGTTTCAACTCTTCGTGAACAATGTCAAGTTCGTTTTTGAGATCGTGTCTCTGCTGAGTAAGCTCGTGGATTTCAGCTCGGGCTGCGTGCAAGTGGTTTTTGCATGCCTTGGCTTTAGCGTCTCTTTCTTTTAGTTCAGTCTCTGCTCTTGCAAGGAGAGCTTCACCTTGTCGCAGTTTCTCGTTGAGTTTCTCTCTGGCGTTTCTCTCCGCTTACTTTCTTTGGTCGGTGTCGAGACGAAGATCACACAGGGCCTTTTGAAGTCTTTCCGCTTCTTTCTGTAGCGCTGGGTGTGTTGCATCCTCTGTCCCGCGCTGGCCGTGGGTCTCGCGGAGTAGTTGATCTAGATGGCTCTGCGCGTGGGTCTGGTTCCTCCGCTTGAAGCTTTAGCGTTGTGGCTTCTTGCTCTAGGCTGATGCTGCTCCTTTCGCTGAGCTGTGCCTGGGCAACGGGGTTGTGTGCGATGCCTCCGACGATTCTGGCCCAGTCTTTGTAGTTGTAGCTCTGGGTCGGATCGTGGGCCATCAGCTTGTCCACGTCGGCGTCCTTAGGCAGGAAGGAGGTCGTCATGGCTCTCGACCATGACTGTAGGACCGGACCATGCTGGCTCACTGTGGGCGAGAGGAACACAACACACAAACAAAGAGACCAGTGCAAGTTCGTTCTAAGGTTAACGAGCTATACTCATATGGGCTATGCCGTTTATGAGAATTTTGGGGCTAACTGATGTAACCAGTTAGCGGAGCCAATTGATTTGGGTCAACGAAGGACCCGAACTAGAGATTTGACAGGCAGTAGCCTAGCGGGTCACGTGATGACACCGGCTGCTTGGTTTGTCGCTCTATTATTATTTAGCTTCCTTGGTGGCTCTCACAGGTTACTGTCTCTAAGTAAAATGAAAGAAACACATCACAACAGAACACAAAGATAGAAGAGATCAGAGTGAAAGGAAACAATGAAAATGAATAGGTCTGAAATGAACTGGAATAAGTACTAACATTGGAAGTGTTAGGGAGAATAAGGAGGCCTAAGCCTACTACCGCTGATAGGGTTTAAGATAGGGCCTATGGGTGAGTGGGGTTGTCGGGATAGCAACCTAAGAAGGTGTGGCTTGGAGAAGAGATGGGCCAAACACTTAAAATATCCGGGAGATATCTAGTATTTTGTGGCTTATAGTAAGTGGGATGTTTTTTTTTTATTTTTTTATTAAATTTAGTTGACCTGCGGTGAATTGAGTCCACTCCGGTGAGAACCAGTGGCATGGTCAACCTCCCTGGCGCTTCCCAAACACTCAACCGCGGTGTCCTCGGCCCTCCGTTACTCTGTCGCGTTGCGCCCTCCCAAACAGTCTTTTTGACTTTAAACACAACTCGGCAACGCCAAGATGTCAACCGCCAGACAACACTACAAAATTGGGCTGTTCCCCAGAACCCTCCAGAAGGAGTGGCCTCTTTTTAGGCCCCGGTTTAGGTACTGGTCCCAGAAATTGCCTTTTTGTGTCGGCTGGACTGGTTGACTATCTTTGGAGTGCCAAATTGCTGATGTCAGCACTGCGGGCCGCAACGACGGACAGAGATAAAAGAAACCGAGACTCACGCACAGCCAGTGTTGTTGGTAACGCTGGTCGGACAACCCTGCTGGCCGGAACACCACCAGAGATGACTTCAAATCACCAAGGGAGTACTACAATAGATACACAAAAGGATGAACAAGGGAAGCATAAAGTGAATTAAGGCTTGTTTGTTTAAACCAAATTGAGTAATTATTTATGTAGCAATAAGAGTCGAAGGTTTTACTAAATAATAATAAACAAGAGGGAATTATGATAATGTTGGTCTTTATCAAAATAACCTAACCCAAAAGAGAGGAAAAATAATAAAAATCAAAATATAAAGAGACAGGATTGAAACACGGTAGAAGAAGCAGGCCGCAGTAGTAGGTTTTCACCACAAGGGGGCGTACTCCTTCTCCGTGCTTTGCCCGGGGAACAGAACACTTGATTAAAATTCAAAATTCAAAACTTGTTTAAATTTAAAATTTAAAACAAACAGGAAAGAATTAAAAGGGAAATCAGAATGATATCCTATAATAGCTAATAAGGTAAAGCATCATTAATAACTATAAAATAATAGGACTTCCTACCAAGTGGGCTCACGATAGGCTGGGATTTTAATCTAAGTTTTAATTCAAATCTTGTTTGACCAAACTTAGAGTAAATGTACCAGTCAAAAGCAGGAAAATTGTCTAACACAAAATAATATTCGCACAAGCAAAGCTATAAATGCAAATAATTATTGAGAATTTAGACAGGCTAATTCACAGGGAAATGAATTCAGCAGTAAAGAGAGCATTATCTTACACGGCCACGAGATGGCGTAATTGTGCTCATGCACGCTGATGTCAGAAGGCGGGGCGTAATTTGAGACTTCTAAATACCTAAAGGAGCGCCCTCTGGTGTTTAGCAAGCGGAATTACAACCGACTTTAATGTGATTCAAATTAAGAGCTTTCAGCTCGCATTGTGCTGATTTCCTGCAATAAATCACAAATGAACAAACAGATCTCTGTGGATCTTTTCGGTGCTATAGTGCACAAGAGCGTGAAACAGGATTTCTTCGCTGTGAAAACATGCGAATGTGAAACAACAGGAATTTTCGTCTGTTGTTACTCACACAAACCTTTTTATGTATTAGATTTACATTTAAATGTATCAGATCTTTAATTGGGTAGCTAAACCAATTTTGACCAGGAGTTTACCGTTTTTGTTGAATATCACTGGGTTAACCACGAATTCAATAACGACATTATGTAAGTAAGGCCTTTTACCACTGAACAGAGGAAACTCGCTCTCGATCAGATTTACGTCTTGCTCTGATAAAGAGATTCTCGTCTTAATCAGGCAATATTTAAATAATATTTACATGTACCAGCTGCAAAGAGTTTGCTTCGTCTTTACAGGGACAGGTATTATATTATGAACTGCAGTTTAATTTAGCAATTAACAGTGTTCACATGTTAAACATATTTCACAGGGTCAATTTGCTTAACTGAGTTTGGCTTCGTGCCGATCAGTTCTTCAGTGGGTTGCTTTGCGCGACTTTCACTGGAGCGCGCATAAAAAAAAAAATTAATACACAATATACTCATAGATTGAAACTGAATTTGCTCATAAAACAAAGTTTGAAATGCCTCGCGGTCTCCACCAAAAATGTAGCGACAATGAGTCTTACATTGAATTAGCTCAAATTATATATAGGGAATTTTAATAATTAATCATGAATATGATTAATATACTGCATATTACAGTTAAATTATCGAAGTTGAAAATAGATCGATTGTATATATGAATGATCAATCACAACGAATTATAATTCTTCATTCATATATCAATGGTCCCTTTCCAGATCGATTATATGAGATAACCTTTAATGGAATTAATTTAGTTATCGAACAATCTGTTTGTCCAGCAAACGGCCGTAAGATTAACTTATCAACTTCTCAACAAGGTTATCCCTTCCTTATAATTCCAAAAAGCTATTTTCTGGCCATGAAAATTCACCTTCTTGTTATTATAAAATTTAGGTTACTGAAATTGTAACGAATTGTAAAGCTTTGTAGCTAGGATCAAACACTTCATTGACTTTGTAAAAATGAGCAAGATTGGACAATTAGCAATCAAGAATATAATGGTTTTAATAAAATGAAACTACGGATACAGAATTCTACAATTCACACGGAATATATGTGTATACACTCGAAACAAACAAACGAAAAACATTACAAACACAAATTAAAATAGGATGAGAGAGGGAGAGAAAACGATATATATATATATATACATCGTTTATATATATATATATATATATATATATATATAGAGAGAGAGAAAGAGAGAGAGAGAGAGAGGATGAGAAAGTGAAACTAACGGTCAGGATGAGAGAGATCACCGGGGTGATTGCAGCATGGCAAAAATCACAGACATCATAACCCTTAGAGAGACAACAAGGAATCACAAAGATCAAATCCCCTGAATGGGGTAAACAGACCTTAAAGCATTTAGATCGATAGGAATTACGATACTTGCATGATTCTTCGTGTGGCTGAGGACCAAAGCGTGTGTGTGTGTGTCTCTGTCCTCGTGTCAGGCGTTCACGTGGTCTTTCAGAGCGAGGGAGCGCGTTAGTTTGAATGTTCTTTGAGGTGCAGTTGCTGGTTGGTTCAATGAGTCTCTTTAAAGTTGAAGTTGCCGATTACGTTCATTTCGCTGAAAATGAACGTAGGGAAGTCCGAAGACGAAAATAAAGAAAGATTAAAGAAAAAGGAGAAACACTGCGTAAAGCTCCCTAAGGAGCCATGGCACGGAAACCTCTCACAGGGAAAAAGCTCTTTAGAAACTTCTGTGTCAGTCTCTTATGGAGAGGAGGGGTTCACGCCTGCTTCGCGTACGTGAACCAATCATCTTAGAGTATCTCGAGCGGGAAAGTTTTTCTTTGTCCTGTCAGGATGATTTGTGACGGTATGAAATTTTGGTCATTTCTAACCAGAAAGATTGTACACACAGAACAATACATTTTACTGTAATATCCTATGTATGACTGGTTTGGTCAAAACAAGACGGTCAAACAGGTACCAAGAATGGCCGGAAAGAGTAGAAGAAACATAACGTTACATTCATATGCAGAATTACACACATTTAATGTTCACTCACACGACTATAAAGTCATAATACCGGCTACCATGACCTAGGAAAGATCAAATTCATGTTTATACATTTCTTAAGTGGTTATACTTATAGAAAATATAAGATTGCAGAGTCTATTCCTCTTTCTTTATCAGAATTCACGTGGGAGCTATGGTTCCCTTGGAATTCCTTTTGGGGGTCATAAAGTTTTATGACCTAGCAAGAGGGAGAGGCACAGAATTTGATCCTGTTAGGTATTCTTTCTTTAGAAATACACGTAAGATTCAAAGTTACAGAACAGTCTCAAATTTAATCTATAGAATAAGTCAAAACTAATTAGATAGAATTGTATCTAACCTTCCTGTATGCATGCTGTGTTATATATATTAAGGATATTTCTATCCTAAGTTGCACACAAGGGACGTCTGTGTGTGCGTTTTTGAATGGACAATGTGGAAGTGACAATGTTCGTCTTGTTATCGTCTTGTTATCGAAGGGAAACCCTGGGGAGTTCTCCGCGTGATCTTGAGCCAAAGCGGCCTTTTGGTCATATGCCTTTTGGTCACATGTGGTAAAACCGGACACTGCTTTGTCCATTAGTAATTTAATCAACTGGCAGAACTGGCCATCTGCAATCCTAGTGAGAGATTACTTGTGAGAAAAAGAAACATATCCAATACTATTAGCTAGCTAGCTGTTGACATATTCTATTCTAGCTAGCTAATGTTAGCTACACTAAAAAAAGATGGGTTCTTAAAGGGGAACTCAGCAACTCTAGCTATTTCTTCGCTGATTTTCACTTTTGTTGTCGCATGTTTTCTCAACGAGCTCCCCCTAAAGCTGTGGGACGTATATTTCACAACAATGTTGTAAAAAAACTCACTTGCGGACCCTCCTCCCCCTTTCTACCGCTGCTCATGTGCATTTGTTATTATCGGAGCCGGCCAACTTTATCGTGTGGAGCTATACCGTGGTGGGTAATACATCATACACATTGAGGGCGGCTTGTGTGTTTATGTTGAATTTTGTGTTTCTCGCTCGTTCTCGCTTCTCACAAGACTTCCTGTTTCCAACTTACTGGGACGTTAAGGCAGGAACACACCAAGCCGACGCCGACGAACTAGCGCTGATGAAAGCCGACTGTGTTGTCGCCTCGCGTCGGGGTAAAAAGCTGTACTTGAACACACCGAGAGAACTACAGCCGACTGTTAGCTAGAATGCGTGTTCTGCGCCTGTGTGTGAATGAGACAACTGTCTATTTCTGCAGATGTATTCATCTATATTTGACATTCAAAAAGAGAAACCGACGCTGCAGATAACATTACACAAACCATAAACAAAGCAGTGCGTGCTTACCGTTTTGAATATCAATCCTGTTAAACACTTTCTTTATTCCACTCCACTCATGTTAATATTTAAATATTTGCCAAGGAACCCTCATGTAAGATGACGTAACATAACAGCAGCCTTCTATCTGTACCGTTTTGACTTCTTTGCTCTCTGTTTTGCTATTATTCTCATGCACTGACTCGTTCACTAAGCTGAACAGCCAATCAGAGTTCTCTCTCTCACCGACGGCCCGACGCCGATTCAACATGTCGAATCGGCTGTTAAAAAGCCGACGAGGACCAATTTCAGCCGACGGTGCGTAACACACTGAGAAAACTTAGTCGGCCGACGCACAAAAACTGCCCGACGGCCGACCGTCGGCTTGGTGTGTTCCTGCCTTTAGTCCCCATGTTGCAAGGTTGGTTTTCCACCTAGGAACGTTGGGGGGAGCAGGGAAAGTCACCATTCTCACCAGAACAGGTTATTAAACCATCCAAATGATTTCTAAACGGTTTTATTAAGTTGAAATAGTTGCCGAATGCCCCTTTAAAGCTTATTTACATGTAATAGGCCTAAAAGTTCTATTAAGAACCGTACAGTCTTGAATAAGCCATTATGCTGAAATGCTTCGATGTGTTAAGAGTTTAAGGTCCTTTTTTTCCTGCCTTTTTGATTTTAAAATCTGTAACTGTCAAAGCCACCTGAAATAACATAGGAAATGAATACGGTCATTTTAGACCTTTGTATGTAAAATTGATGTAGAAATACAAAAACTTTTTGTTTATAAAGTAAGAAATGAAACATAAACATAATGATTTGTGGAAATCAAAAACAAGATATTTAATTAATACCTGGAATAACAAATGATAAAATACATATATTTTAAAGATTCAGCAAAGAAACATTCAGCCATGACTGAAATAATATAGGAAATGAATACGGGTCTTTTTAGACCCATGTTGCGCATTAGAAGGGGTATCCATAGCTTGCGCATCAAAGGGTTAAGGACATTATGAAATTAAGACAAGGTCTGTACTATGTTATGATTGTACTGTACAATTAAATACAATCGTTGCTACACTTTACCTCAAAGCGTCCGTTAACTGCATGAATTGAGAATCTCACCTATAAATCCGATAACATCAGCAATTTTCATTCAGTCAGCTTATTTTTGTGAATGAGTGTGTGTACACTCATAGAGAATAATGTGTTCGAATTTTAAAGACATGGCGCTATAAACTGAGAAAGTGGGTGCGCGTCCGGTGTGCGATACCTATCCTAGACGCGATGTGGCGGGGTGCTGCGCTTCTTGTCCGGTGTATAACGTGTGCAAGTGCAACCCCCTTTACATGACCGGCTGTTAGCGTGTCACCCAGTACGTTGCTAGGTTACCAGAGAGGGAGTACATTTGTTCATGCAACCAAACTTGCAACAAAACTTTCTTCCGACGAAAAAAAATAAATAATTATCGAACGTTTTATCGAATGCATTTTTTATTGATATTGATTACGTGTCTATGGCGATACATATCGTTATCGTTTTATCGCCCAGCCCTAGTTCAGTTATGTTTTCTCTAGGGATGCTCCGATTGATCGGACGCCGATCATGATCGGCCGATATTGGCTAAAAATAGATTGATCGGCGAACCCCAAAAGCGCCGATCAAAAAAGCCGATCACGTGACGTAAATTACTCGCGCGACTTTTTCCCACCTGCATGCGTGGCGCACGGGCACACACCAGCAGAGTGCAGCTTGGCAGTGGCAACATGAGTTCTCCTTCACCGGAACGAATCGGGAGTCTCCCAACGGATTGAAGCGCGCGTCCGAGTGAAGACCGTGCACCGCGCGAGCCACAACAGAACGCGGTATCTGCGCCACTGATCGCTGGGGCAACGAGCACTTTGATCACTTGATAAAAAAAAAAATATTTCAGCGCTAGATAGCCTCTTATTTAACAAATGAACAAAATGAATGCTCTGAGTTAACTGGAGATGTTTTTATTTATTTGTATTGGTACATTCGTGCCGCGAGATGTTTCAAAAGTGGTGGTGGTATTTTATTTTTTTTGATCTGACGTAGTTGGTTCCTCAACTACATCAGATTCAGATTCAGATTATTTTATGTTATGTCAGCATTCAAAGCTATTTTCATGGCAAAAATTCAATTATAAAAACACAAATATCATATAAATACAATAAAACAAAACAAATATAAACAAGAAGTCATTTTATACAATATATATTTTTAAATGAACATATGATAAAAAAATCCAAAACCTTTCCAGGCATAATCTCATTAAATATGTCCTTTAATGAAGTAACTTCATAAAAGAGCATTCTGCTCAACTACATCAGACGTTCATAATAATAACAGAAAAAAAACTTGCCATAGTTTTGTCCTTTTATCAGTAGCCAGTTTTGGTGTAACAAGTTTTACATTTTGTTGCCAATTAGTAAATGTAGTGGGTGTATTAAGAGGCTACAATTTCCAAATATGCCTAAGTGTAACTTGATCCCCTCCCATTAGGCTGATCTGATGTGTGTTGGTCTGCCTGACCCCTCTTTGTTTGGAATAATTTAATGTTACTCTGCCTTATTTGGGAAAGCTGGTCTACAGTAGCCTTAAGACATGTCATTTTCTAAATACAATTAAATAAACACATTTTTTACAAATGGTGCAAACTCTGCTAGATTATAGATAAAAGATTCCCATTCCCCTGCCATTCTGTGATCGGCAGTGATCGGCAATCGGCAGATCATGATTTTGGTGATCGGTAATCGGTGATCGGCCCCAAAAATGCTGATCGGAGCATCTCTAGTTTTCTCCTTCCTTCATTTCACATCTGAAGTATTTTTTTTCAGAAACAGCTTGTTAGCAAGAGTGTCTCTCTCAAAATGTGTGTTCCACACTTCCTTAGGGGTCTTACTGCTTGTTATCAGGTACAACTGAGGCGTACTCACATTCAACACCAACACAGAAAACGCTTTTTCCTTCCGTTGTCAGTCTCCATCACCATGCCCCATAGTCCTTTAGCTTTCATCAAATGTTCCATTTGAAATTTCCACGTTGCCCAGTTCTCTGGCCCACTCAGCTTTTCAATAAACAGTTTATCCTCCATTGTGAGTTCCAGAACACTGTCTATTTCACACACACACAAAAAAAAGTACCTCTTCTTTGCTTTAGCAAAGATCTGGGCCCATAACCTATTGAAATTTCAACAACGAGAGATAAAAGCAACGAAGAAGAAGAATAGAAGAACTGTAGCAGCACACTAGATGGCACAATACAACAGTGACACCTATTGGCAAATTACTAATTACAACAATCATCTCCAGACAACGCGGGCAAAAAGTTATCAAAAGCTTTTTGATAAACACAACCATTATTGAATAACACGTAAATGAAATTGATGTAGAGCACCCCAAATTGGGCACAAGGCTATATCTCCGCAACGCTTTATCATATTCAGACCAAACTTGGTACATGTCATCACAAGCATAACCTGAGGCTACATGCTGTGTTTTGGCACAGCGCCACCTACTGGTCCGGAGATACAAAAAATGACTATTTTTGCTTATAACTTCATTTGTCCAAAAATCATAAAATTGGTCTCGTTAGATTCAGGACGTCATGCTGAGTCGACTGATATCCAGATCGGCCATTTTGTCTGTCGGCCATTTTGAATTATGTGCTAAAATGCTGTATTTTTTGAACACGTGAACGAATTGTTACGAAACTCGGTATGGGTCATCAGTACGATGCCCTGAAAGAGCCTGAGAAGTTTCAAAACAGCGCCATCTAGTGGTAAAATAAAAATTTCAAATGCTTATAACTCTGGCTGTGGTTGACTGATTTTCACGGGAGTCATCTCAAGTTCCTGAATCCTTGCCGAGTCCACAGATACCAAATATGCTAGGTTTTGCCTTACGGTTTGTGTAGCGTTGTGATTTAGCGCTTAAAAAACATTTGCTGATATCTTCGAAACGGCTTGTCCGATCGAGACGAAACCACCCCTTGATGGCGCTATAATAGAACAAAACATGAAATTCCCATTGACTTCAATACAGTTTTGATGTAAAATGCTATACTTAACAAATGCATTGCTGTAACATTATGAAACTCAGAATTTGCCACCAGCACCATCCCCTGAAGGTACTCAAAAGATTGAGACAGCGCCACCTGTTGGTCAAAAGTTAAAATTAAATTTCCAAACATGCTAATAACTTTTGAATAAATATGCCTATTGTAATGACACTGGTCTTAATAGATTCATTGGGTCATGCCGAGAACATAGATGCCAAGATTTACGTATTTGGACTAGGGATGGCTCGATACCACAATTTTGGCTTCAGTACGATACCAGAACCTAATACCTCGGTATCGATACTAAATCGATACCACAGGTAAAAAAAAAAAAAAGTCTCAAAATTTAAGTGACACTTAAAAAACACTGCTTGAAACTCTCCACTATCAAATGTGCAAAGAAAGGGTATCAAAATGTAAATAAAAATAAAAAAATCAGTCAGGGAACATACAGTAGGTTAAATTTTGATTTTGGAGAAAAAAAAAACCCTGAAATTATACAATTAAAATAGGTTAATATCTATAATGATAGATTCACATATAATAATAGTAATAGAATAATGAAATGACATCTAAACCATTAGCTGTCATGCATCAACAGAGAATTATCAACATTTATTGCATTTATTAATCTTGGTTTGGTTACTGTTTGGGTTCATATTAGTTTAGTGCATTGCATAAAGTAATGTTAACATGCTAAACATGTATTAGTACATTTAAATTTTTAGGTAATTTAATTACTGATTGATATAGATTAATAAATGCTATAATACTGTTAGGTCAGGTTACCTAATGAATTAGGGATGCACAGAATGTTCGGCAACCGAAATTATTCGGCCGAAAATAGCAAAAAAAGCACTTTCGGTGTTCGGAATAAGTAAAAAGACCGAATAAATTTGACCGAACAATGACGTTTTTGATGACGCGATCAAATAGTAACCAGCGTAGAGTGAGAGGGGGGTGGGGGGGCTGGGTGTTGGAATTGCATAACTCCTGACACAAATTAAGACAAATACTGAAACTTGAGTCTTATATCATTTTAATAATCATAATAATTATTCTCTCTAGGCCAATTCAATTAAGATTATGAGAAATTATTGACATTGCACTCTTTAGCAGTAGCACTTGTGCAACTCTACATATCCCTTTTCCTTAGTTCCGTGGTTCTCCGATTTTTTAGAGTGCCGTACCCCTCTTCCACTTAGACTGCAGTCACACCTTTTCCATTAAGGGACAATATTTGCCCCCTTTAATCAATTTTTCCATTTCATTTTTTTTACCTTTGTAAAACCTTTAAAAAATAAATAATTCCTTAAATAAAACAATGTTCAATAAATAGGCAATGTTAAAAATCGTTTAATATTAATAAAAATATTATATTAAAATCGCCAGTAGGTGGCGGTAACTCATTGTCTTTATGTGTGAGTCATCGAGTCATTCACTGAATCTCACGATTCGTTTAAGGCCACAGATTTCGTTGCAAAATAGAGCAATAAGCCTGACTATACTGTTTTAAATGTCGTAAATCACTTAATGTTACCCTTTTGTTTTGTTTTTAACTGTTGTATAAAATCAATGTCACATTTGAAATCGTGTGGATATTCGGGAAACATTGCATCAACATTAAAAACACTGCTGGATATCAGCCTGCATTTTGTTCGCACAAACAGCCCAAGCGGCTCGTGACAGAACATAGACCGACTGAATGACACTTCAATTTAAGTTGAAAATCTCAAATGATGATTGCTGAACTCCAGCTTGTCTGTGTTTTCAGATCATCCGCGCTTCTTGAGCAGTGTAGAGAGCGCGCACGCATGGTTGCCAGCTACTATTGAAAAGACCGGGTAGAAAACAAGTTCTTTTAACTGAAAAGCTCTGATTTGGGGGTTAAATTATTGAATTCTGGCATTTGTGGCCACAGCTGATTAAACTGAAACTATAGGAAATGGAAATGTTTAGTTTAGCTACTTACATCTTATCTCGCACTTGACCGACCGTAAACTGAAGCGCGTCGAGTCGCTCCTTTACTGTCTATGAGTCGCTCTGCTAAAATTCGCGCTGAGAACATAAAGCCCGCCTACTTTGATTTGATGGGTCATCTCAAATATTCTGACATTGACGAGCAGTGACAGACCAATGAGGCTCAGATGAACACACACACACCCTGTCTTCTGTTTGTTCTGACGTGCTTGGCGCCGCTGCGGAAGAACGCGCTGATAATAAGACTGAAGCGAACACGAAGGCTTATCACATATTTAAAGATTGAAAGGGAGAAAACAGGCCAGAGTAACTCGGCGGATATCGCTCATATAATTTTTTTTGACAACGTAGTTAAGGCGGCAGGCGTGTGTTGCTTAGGCGGCTGCCTTAGTTACAAAGTGCTGCGGGAAACCCTGCTGTGCTTTCTGCCTCTCCGTCTCCGTTTTTCCTGGAGCACGTCTCTAAACTTAAAACTCAGCCAATACTAGTCACACAGGCAAAGGCAATATATCTTTAATTGTCTACTTTTAAATGATCTAATTCAAAACGAAAACAAATATTCTCTGTTTATGTAATGAAAAGAGAGAGATGTCAGTCGTTCTCATGGCAACTCCTTATCTGCTAAATCGCCACGGAGAGCGCGCGCTAGCAGTTCCGCATCACAATCCGTACAGCGGCACTTCCGTAACATGAATCCGTACAGTGACCTTTTGAATCAAATGTACAATGAATCACTTCCAGGTCAAATAAAGTTATATATACCTTTGGAAACTGTGTTTTGTCATATTTGATCTTCTTCACTCATTGTCGAAGTCCACGCCCTTTGAAGACGACATTTCAGCGGTAAGTACAAGGACACCCGAGTGACGTTTAAAAATGGCGGTGGGCGGGGATCTCGCGTAGACTTTGGTGAAGGAGGGAAGAGAGTCAGCGAATGAAATGAATGAAGTTTTGGTCATGTGGTCTATAGTATTGAAGTTAAACGTAATGTTTATTGGTGTTGAACATTTTTAACCTAAAATGTGTGTTATAAGATTAATAAAACCCCATTTTAAACGGCGGTTTAAAAACTATGTTCACAAGGTCTTGGAAACGACCTGAGGTGACTGAACGCGCCATTTTTTATACTGAAACTAAATACACATCCAAATCGGTTATTTCGGCCTGACAACAGATAATATACATAGCATATGAAGTAACAAACAGCAAAAGTTAAGGTAATTCACATAAATTTATATATAAACGATACCTTCACTTCGTCGAAATCATGATGCCCTGTTGTACGGTTTCATGTTACTCTCCCAACAATGACTGTACGGAATCTTGTGACGCGTAACATAGTTCCCCAACCAGTGCCGCCTCAGCAAATCGCCATTTATGAGCATTTCATAGGCCAAAAATAAACCAATCAAAGCTAAGAAACGAAGATAAGACCCTCCCCCAGTAAATGACATATCAAAAGTTCATTGGTCTTATCCATTAAGGGTTGCTCTGACGTTTTTACGTGCCCGGAAGCGAGTTTTCGTGTACGGATTGTGATGCGGAACTGCTATATTGAAACCCAAATGATCTGAGGCAATCCATGCAAACCTGTCAACACCCACGATAAAGTGTATGTATGTACGCAAAAGTAGGCTTATGTCTAGGACAGTTATTCATTTGTTGTGGGTAATTTTTTTTTTGGCCACTGTTCAGTGTTCAATAAAAGTCTAAATTAAATCAGTTGAATGATGGACTACCTGTCGATCTCTGAACTCTTTGAACAAGTCAGGATGAGCATCTGACGATTCAAATGCTTAAGCAGATATGATGTGTTGCCTCCCCGTTTGCAGAGTGGTGCATTGAGATCTGTTTCTTTACTTTTCTTATTACTTTTGTAGGCAAAGTAAAGCCTTATCTCACTCATACTGCTCTCTCTATTTATTAATTTCAGGCGTGTAGAAATTTGAATGAGCTTCGTTTGATCCATCGTGTTCCTCTGTTGTCACCGTTTGCCGGTTCCCTTACGAAGGGAACTCAACGATGCGTCGATCGACGCCATGGGAACGCCCCCAGCGTGACTGCGTCTGAAGCATCTATGTCAACTAGTCCAATGGAAAGAATGAGCGTCACGGGCGGGTGACGTCATGACCAGGAAATGATAAAAGCACATCCGGTGCAAACCGGCATTAGCTTCTGTTGCCTCAGCAAGCGATCTGTGTTATACTGTCTCTGTCTATTTATTGTTGTCTGTTGCAATTTATTCGGAAACGTTATGGCGAAACAAGTGTACAAGCAGTGTGTTCCTCCCTGCCCGCGTTATTTAACGGGTGGGGACACACACGAGCTTTGTGTCATTTGTTTGGGAGTGGAGCATGCGGTCTCAGCCTTCGAGGAGGCTGAGTGTCAACACTGTGAAATGCGAATACCGCTCCGCATGCTCCGCTCTCGCCTGTCACTCTTTGATGTAAAGAGTGGGCAGGCTCGCGATCCTCAGGGATCAGGACCCGCGTCTGCCGATGCGGCGCGGAGAATGCATTCCTGGGGATCGCGGAAGGATCTTTCGGAGGGGTTGGAGACGGGTCTCTTGGCCTTTTCTCCTTCCTTACCCGGAAGATCCAGCGCTCTCCCCCCGGTGTCGGAAGCACGCTCTGCGGTTTCTTCCGCCCGGGGAGAGAGCCCTCCATTACTTCAATGCTCTTCCTCCGAGGAGGTCGATGTTATGAGTATGGAGAGTGAAAGCACACACAGGGGGGAAAAAGATTCACAATTTATTTCCCCAGCATATGATGAGCTGGTGGATGTTATGTCACGGGCTGTAAAAAAATAAATAAATATTGTATGGCCATCTGAGAATAAAGGCGCTCGTCCTAAAAGTAAATTAGATGAGCGCTTTTTATCATCCACTACATTATCTCCACCACGAGAGCTTCCCTTTTTTCCTGATCTTCACAATGAAATATCGAAATCGTGGAATAAACATTACTCTTCACGACTTTTTAGCCCTCAAGTTAACACTTATTCGAGAATAAGAGGGCTAAAAGAGTATGGTTATGAGGCGATGCCCCAGGCGGAACAGAATTTAGCATAAAAAACAGCTATCTTTCGCCTGGTCCCGCATCGTCCCTGAAAGCCTCGGCTTTGCCCACTAGACCGCTTAAAGCCACCTCGGTTTTAGTGGGCAAAGCTTATACGGCAGCAGGTCAAGCTGGAGCATGTCTGCATACAATGGCAAAAAAGTGCTACAGGCGTATCAAGCTGACCTGCTGGGGGATCTGGATAGTAGTGAGGGAATTACTCATGACGATATTCGAGAACTTCGTCGTGCTACCGATCTTTCTCTCAGGGCTACTAAGGAGACCGCCAGAGCAATTGGGCGGTCTATGGCAGCCTTGGTAGCTACTGAGAGACACTTATGGTTAAATCTGTCAGAGATTAAAGAAAAAGATCGAGCTTTTTTATTAGATGCTCCGCTTGAACCTTCTGGTCTCTTTGGCGACGCAGTCCACGCGGTCGTCGAACGATTTCAGGAGTCTAAGAAGCAAGCTGACGCTTTTAAAAAGTTTATCCCTCGCCGTGTCCAGCCCCCTGGGGCTGCTGGGCGTGAGCAGACCCAGCCGTCGAGCTCATCATATCATGTGCAACAGAAAGAGAGTGTTTCGTCTCGTGCACCTCCACATAAACAATGGAAACAGGCGCAACACTCTCAGTCGAAGTCTTCTAAGTCGAAGCCGGATCTGAGGACCGTTCTTCAGGCGAAGAAGACTTCGGCTCAAAAAAAAAAAAAAAAAAAGAGGTCCTGACGTCACTGGCGTCAGACCTGTGAGGACAGCCCCGACCGAAGTGGAGCGGTGTACACCTCAGAATACGGTGCCCGTTCCACTTCGGGGTCCTCACGGGACCGTTCTGCCAACCCCGTCACCCTTGGTGCTTCGGGGCGCAGCGGTCTCCAGCGAGTCGCTGATGCTATGCTGCGGCACTGCATCGGTTTCGCGCCCTCTGAGGGGGGTTTTAGAGCAGCCAGTTCAGGTAGTTCCTGCCATTATGTTTCAGGCTCCGGGACTGGCTGTCTCGTTAACACCAGAGACCAGCCTCGAGAGGCTGGTTCCCTTAGTAAATTTTCTGGCAGCGTAGAAGCTTCTGCCGAATATTTCTCGTTGGGTCCTGCAGATTGTAGAGAAAGGATACAGAATCCTGTTTGGTTCACGTCCTCCTCGTTACAGCGGGGTGTTGCCCACAGTGGTGCATCCCGAGCAGGCTCTGGTAATGGAGCAAGAGGTAAAGGCCCTGTTAGCGAAAGAAGCTATAGAACAGGTGTACTCACCCGACCGAGGTCGGGTTTTTACAGCCGTTATTTCATTGTTCCAAAAAAGGATGGAGAGTTGCGTCCCATTTTAGATCTTCGTCTGTTAAATCGTTCAGTACAGGAACTCAAGTTCTAGATGCTGACACTCAAACAGATCGTGACTCAAATCAGATCCGAGGACTGGTTTGTCACGATAGATCTGAAGGACGCTTACTTCCATGTCTCCATCTTCCCTCAGCACAGGAGGTTCCTAAGGTTTTCTTTCGGGGGCAAAGAATACCAGTATTGGGTACTTCCTTTCGGTCTAGCTCTATCACCCCGCACGTTCACGAAATGCGTAGATGCAGCTCTAGCCCCGCTCAGGCTGCAGGGCATACGTATTCTGAACTACATCGACGACTGGCTGATTCTAGCGGAATCAGAGCAGTTGGCGGTTCGGCACCGAGGTGTCGTTCTCGCTCATATGCAGATGTTGGGGTTGAGGCTCAATACCAAGAAGAGTGTGCTTTCTCCAGTACAGAGAACCACTTTCCTTGGTGTGGTATGGGATTCAGTGACGATGCGGGCCACCCTATCGCCCGTTCGTGTAGCTGCTATCCTGTCAGCCACAAAAGAGCTGAAGCTAGGCCAGTCACACACTGTAAAACAGTTCGGGAGACTGTTGGGTCTTTTGGCAGCAGCGTCCAACGGGATACCTTTTGGCCTGCTGTACATGAGGCCTTTACAGTGGTGGCTCAGGACCAGAGGGTTCTCCCCGAGGGGAAACCCACTTCGTATGATCAAGGTCACGCGGCGTTGCTTTCGTGCCTTAGTTATATGGAGGAAGCACTGGTTCTTAACCCAGGGTCCGGTGTTTGGAGCTCTTTGCCATCGAGTTACTATCTCGACAGATGCTTCCCTCACCGGCTGGGGAGCGGTAATGGAAGGCCGCTCGGTTCAGGGTCTGTGGAAGAGTCATCATCTCTCGTGGCACATAAATTGCCTGGAGATGATGGCTGTCTTCAATGCGTTGAAGCAATTCCTCCCAGACCTGAGGGGTCATCATGTGCTCGTCCGTACAGACAACACATCGGTGGTCTCTTATCTGAACCGTCAGGGGGGTCTGAGGATCCTCCTGTGGTCTCTGGGGAAGGTACTCTCCCTGAGGGCAGTGTATATTCTTGGGGACCAAAATATTGGAGCAGACATCCTGTCGAGGCAGGAGCTGAGGCCAGGGGATTATTTGGGAGTTTTACGGCCAAGCAGAGGTGGATCTGTTTGCGTCTCAGCATACGACGCACTGTCCACTTTGGTTCTCCCTTACTCACCCAGCCCCCTGGGCTGGATGCTATGGTGCAGACGTGGCCGAGGCTACGTCTGTACGCATTTCCCCCTGTTGCTCTGCACCCAGGAGTTCTGGAGCGAGTTCGCCAGTACGGAATAAGCCTACTGCTAGTAGCACCACGCTGGCCGAGTCGGATCTGGTTTGCGGACCTGATCCATCTCTTAGACGGTCCTCCCTTGGAGAAATCCCGATCAGGAGAGACCTTCTGTCTCAGGCCGGGGGCACAATATTTCAAAACCCCCGACCGGAGATTTGGAACCTGTGGGTTTGGCCTCTGAGGGGGCCCAACTCATAGAGAGTGGTCTCTCAACTGAGGTTGTTGAGACCATTCTAAGCTCCAGAGCTCCAGCTACTAGGAAACTATATGCGCTTAAATGGAAAGTTTTTTCTGTATGGTGTCACCGACATCAGTGGGATCCGGTTAACTGTTCTGTGAACACAGTACTCGAGTTCCTGCAGGAGCGCTTTACGTCAGGTCTATGCCCTTCCACGCTTTAGGTCTACGTGGCGGCCATTGCGGCTTACCACGCCCTGTGGGGGGTACATCGTTGGGTCGAGACCCCCTGATTTCACGTTTCCTTCGTGGCACACTGCGGACCAGGAAAGGCTGAACCTCTTGTGTCCAGTGCGATCACTGGATACTTATGTTTATCGGACATCTTCAATGAGGAAGTCCGACCAGTTATTTATTTGCTTGGATCACCTGAGAAGGGTCTTCCTGCTTCTAAACAGACGGTTAGTAAGTGGATAGTTGAGGCTATTTCACTTGCATACGAGTACTCTGACCAGCCGTGTCCTTTGGCGGTCAGAGCTCACTCTACGAGGGGTATGGCGGCCTCTAAAGCCTTATTACTTGGAGTTTCTCTTCAAGACGTGTGTGATGCGGCAGGCTGGTCCTCACCGCTCACATTCATTAGGTTTTACTGCCTGGACCTGGATGCTGCCCCAGGTTCTCAGGTGCTTAGTGCTTAGTTACAACAGACTAACACTCAGGTACTTGGAATTCTGGCGCTTTGGGTATTCTCGTTCCCATGGCGTCGATCGACGCATCGTTGAGTTCCCTTCGTAAGGGAACGTCTCAGGTTACTATTGTAACCATAGTTCCCTGAGAACAGGGAACGAGACGATGCGTCACCCTGCCATACTTCCTGCATCCCTGTGATCGGCTTGCTTCGGCAATTTTCGAAGCTAATGCCGGTTTGCACCGGATGTGCTTTTATCATTTCCTGGTCATGACGTCACCCGCCCGTGACGCTCATTCTTTCCATTGGACTAGTTGACATAGATGCTTCAGACGCAGTCACGCTGGGGGCGTTCCCATGGCGTCGATCGACGCATCGTCTCGTTCCCTGTTCTCAGGGAACTATGGTTACAATAGTAACCTGAGACGTTTCGCATGACCCGCGTCAGTTTAGGTAGCGCACTGCCGCCTAGCAGTGAACTTCGAAACAGCAGCGCATCAAATACCGAATTGAACAAAATTATATTGTACCGTTTGAAATATAATATATACCGGTATTTTGGCAGTACCGGTATACCGCGCATCCCTAATTTGGACGAACTTCCTGTCCGCCATCTTGATTTTCATTGAATACCTACTTTTTCAAACTCCTCCAAGGCCGTTTGTCCACTTTTCACCAAATTTCGAATCGTATCATCTCCAGACCGTGCTGAATAAAAGTTATGGATTTCATCCACAGCATCAAATTTGAGGCATGCTGCCAAAATTACTGTTCAGACTTTATCTCTGCAATGCCTGTTATGATTTACAGTGATGAACCCAAGTGCAGACAGGATGCTTAACACACACACTTTATTGTAGGACAAAACAAGGGAAGGCAAAACATACACAGGACTAGGAGACACTAAACGTTGACTAAGACTTGACAGATTACTTGACGATAAACAAACAGTAGATACGGGATCAGAACCTTCTCTTACACAATATACTTGACAGGATACTCACAAGAAACGTCTCATACAATGTATGAGAACATCAAACAATGAACCGGCACAGGACAGCAAACACAAGGGGATTATATAGGGAACAATAATGACAAGGACAGGTGAAACTGACTAGACAATAATGACAAGACGAGGATAACAAGGGGGCGGGGTAACGTAACGAGACAACACAAGCACATGGCCCAAACAAAAGGCCATGTGCTTGTACACAAAACATGGGTCTGTCATGATCCAGCCTCAAGACTAGGGGAAATCAAGGACAAGAAGGCCGGAATATGACAATGCCTTCACATTTTGACAATAAGCTTTGTATGTGTCATTGACACCTCACTCTGACCATATCACATCTATTTCGTAACTGCGCCACCTATTTGTCGAAAGTGATAAACCATCAAATCATATTTTTAATTAATGTATATGATTTTTCAGCCTTTTTTTTTTTTAAATAGGAAGGCTATTTTGTTTTAATCAAATTTTAATTATAAATATGTTTGTGTTTCCTCCAGGAGATTGATATTCACCTGCCAGGCTATTGTTGTAAATAAGAATTCATTCGTAAGTGTCTTGCCTTGTTAAATAAAGGTGAAAGGGACACACACACAAAAAAGATATGAATAAGGCATTTTTTTTTTTATTCTGTATACGTTATTCTTACAGTTTATTCTGGTTTAATCATCAGTGAAACTGGATAGATTGTTTTGAACAACTAATTGCTTCAGTAAATTTCTTGGCTTAAAATCATGAAATAGTATCTAGTATTGAATAGTTATTGTTTACAAAGGGTGTAACGGTACATGTATTCATCTCGAACCGTCACAATTCGGGGCAAACAGTCAGATGACAAATACAGTCAGTCACAGATGATCCACACTCCAATTCAGAAGGGGGCATGTATGCGGTAATGCAACGATGTTTGCTAACCACCACAATAGGAAAAAGAGCAGAAAAAGAACAGCGCATGTGTGAATGACCGCTTAAAAACAAAATAGTATCTTCCTGAGCTCACGGACAAAGGAGCATACTTTGAAAGGTTTGCACTTGCAACTGTGTGCGAAACGGAGTGGACCGTGGGAAATTAAGTATAGGATGTTTTTTGTGGAGCAAAATTGGAGCAAGTGGAGCAAATTGTAACAACAAAATATTTATTTTGCACTTTTATAACACAAGATGTTTTGTGGCTGATTGTGACCAAATACCATTTGTTTTTTTATCATCCCTGCAAGAGTGCATTCTGTTTACTACCTCAGGATGAGTAAATGCTGCTAGGTGGAACAAACTGTAATTTGCACTACTGTCTGTTCAAAATCAAATAAAACTACAATTTTGGATTTGTTGCTTTTTTCGTAACACTTTAGTTTGGGGTCCAATTCTCACTACTAACTAGTTGCTTATTAGCATGCATATTACTAGGATATTGGCTGTTTATTAGTACTTATAAAGCACATATCAGTGCCTTATTCTGCATCCCTTAAATCCTACCCGATTCCTAAATTTAACAACCTTACTAACTAATAAGCAATAATTAGTAACAAAAGTTGATAGTTAGTTAATAGTGAGAATTGGACCCTAAAGCTAAAGTGTGACTTTCCTATTCCTAAAGTAAGTCTTTCCTATTGTGCCGAAATCCTACCGAACCATGACCCCAAAATCGAGGTGAGTACCGAACCGTGACTTCTGTGTACCATTACACCCCCTATTGTTAACACATTTGTGACTTACAAAATCTGTAATTATTATCAATGTTTTGTTTCTGTCATGTTCTCTTTTTAATGAAAGTCATTACAGATAATGGACAGGAAATCACTGGGAAAACCTTTGTGTACCACCTCAAATCTGTCTACTCTTGTTTTAATATTTATATTTTAAAATCACTGTATTGTGGAGGATTTTCTGCTGGAAGGTGATCCATGGTAGGGTTGCTGACCATAGGTATCTAAAAGAAAAATATATATATATGAGCTATATGATCAGCTTCCTTGCTTACAGATTACTTATTTATTGATATTATTAAACAATTAATGCACCCATACTCAGTACTTTACACAGTTCAAGATCATATATATATATATATATATATATATATATATATATATATATATATATATATATAGTGATACTATTTTCAAGTAATTCAATTGTTTTGTGGAACTTTTTTTTTTTTTTTTTACCGTTTTACTCGGTCTAATTAAACTGGGGTTACAAGCTTCTCTTACCTCTGAGTTGTTAAGATCTTGGAAATGATTGTGCCCAAAACAACAGGGATGTTGAGTCAAAACTTGTGGAACAAACGGCACCTTTGGAAAAATGCACACAAATTGTTGTATGTCTTCTCACTGTGAAATGCCACACATGCAATGACACTGGCAGACACTAGCAGAGCCGGTCCGAGCCTTTTGGGGGCCCTAATCAGAATTTGATTTGGGGGCCACCTCCCACTACGCGAAGTCACCTGTGCTTGACGATTATTGACACAAATGTCACGCAATAATGATACATTATAAATGAATACAGTGAGGTTATGTATTAATACAAAATAAATACTTAGTAAAAAAATAGATCCCTATTTAAATAAAAAAGTTTTAACTTTTACTTTACTCTTTTACTAACTCTTTGAAACTTCTTAAAACAAACTGTCTCAAAACATATAAAATAAATTATTTGCTAAAATAATGACAAAAATGAGAAATCAGAAACATAATAAGAGCAAGGGTTCAACAATGACAATTATTGTTGAAAACTGTAAAAAATATTATTATTTCTCAACTGTCTCAATACAGTGTAACTGTCCTCAAAATCTTTTTTTATTATTATTATTGTAACAGACTTTGTTGGATTGTACATGACAGAATCCAACAGAGTCTGTTACTATAATACCGGTAATGATGTCCTGACATGCGTTGTATGCGTGTATGCAATCTATTTTTCCCCTCGGGGCTTGCCGTAGATAGGAATGGGTCGTGCGCACTTGGTACTGGAGTGTCGCGGGTTTTTGGAGTTAGTGATCTGATGTGTGGTATAATAAAGTGAAGAAGAGTTCAAACTGCTATGTTTATTATTTATTCAAACTGCTACCCTTACACCTAGAAGGTTAAGTTCCCCTGCGGCTGTTTTCTCCAACTCAAAACCGATACCGTGACTATGCGCAGTTGCGCACAAATTGTCTATGCACTCGCGAGGTGTCTAGTTCCCTTTCGAGAGGTCTCTCCTATTGCGTAAGTAGCTTACGCTATGGGAAAACTCCTTTTCTCAAGAATATTGAAGTCTTTATGTAAAACGCATTGCAGCTGCACAGCTGACAGCAATGAACGAAGGAGCTCGGTCATTGGCTGTGCTGCGGCAACTTGCTCGAACCAATGACGGGGCGACTCTGAATGCGCGACCAATGAGCGCACTTCGAGCCCGCCAAGATGGGCGTGGCCAAGAGCTATATATTGGGCGCCCCGTCATGAGAGTTCTTTAGATTTAATCTCCTTCAGCGAACACCTTCTTCGCTGGATCCTCCGGATTATTGAAAGCCTTCGCCGCCGTGGAAAAGCATACCAGCGGGATTGCTACGAGGACGTCGGCACCTTCAGCCGCCTTCGAACACCATCCTACTGAGCCATCTGGCACGCCACACACGCAAGTATTTTACATCTGTTCGCCCCGCGACATTTGTAAAAGAGCAATTTTCCTGAGGCGTTGTTTCAAATGCCTTTCTGCGCGTCGTGCAGAGACCTTCTCCCGGACGGGGATCATCACATCATCTGCGCTCGCTGCCTGGGCCGGGACCACGCAGAAGCTGCATTGATCAAGGGCGGATGCCCGGAATGTGATGACCTGGGTCTCTCCACACTACGGGCTCGCCTCGCCGCTTTCGCCGTGAGCGAGCCCATCGCCACCCCTCTGTTTGAGCCGCGCACTAAGAAAAAGCGCCGCTCACAGAAGCTTCCTGAACCTGAGCTCAGTGATGTCACGCCGAGCCAGTCTCCGTGTGCTTCACCGCCGCTCTTGCCTTCCCCACCGCCGGTTCAGTTCACCCAGCCGGACCCACACCCCTCTACCAGAGCGGTTGGCCTTGTGACTTTCGGTGCGTCCGAGGACGACGGGGGAATGGATGACAGCTTGTCCATCGACGCTGCATTGGACGACTGGCCGGGCTCCACTCTCGACCCCGCCCCGTCGACGCTAGCTAGCACGAGCGGGGGCTCCACCATGGATACCGAGATTATCCGTGTCCTCTCTAAGGCCGTGGAAGACCTCGGGCTCGATTGGTCTTCTCCCGGAGAACCAACCCGGAGCCGACTGGATGAGTGGTTTCTGCAGGGGCGCCAGCAGGCCCCTCGGCAAAGGCCTTCTCCCTTCTTCCCGGAAGTTCACGACGAACTCACCAAGTCGTGGAAAGCCCCCCACTCTGCGCGCCTAAAGCCTTCTTTTTCTTCTTCGCTCTCCTCTGTGGACGGCGCGAAGGAAAGAGGCTACGAGGGAACGCCGCCCCTCGAGGAGGCCGTGGCCAATCATCTCTGCCCGCCCTCCACCACCGGATGGAAAGCTAAAGCTTCCTACCCCTCGAAGCCCTGCCGCACTACTTCTGCTCTCGCCGGTCGCGCCTACGCCGCCGCCGGCCAAGCTGCATCAGCGCTTCACTCAATGGCGGTACTTCAAGTGTTCCAAGCCAAGCTTCTCCGCTCTATGGACGAGTCTGGCCCTGAACCCGAAGCCTTTAGGGACCTACACAGCGCAACTGATATAGCTCTGCGAGCCACGAAGGCCACCGCCCAGTCTATTGGCCGTGCTATGGCTAATTTGACTGTTCTCGAGCGCCATCTGTGGCTAACTCTGACTGAGATGAAGGACGCGGATAAGGCGCCATTTCTCGACGCGCCTATCTCCACCAGCGGGCTGTTTGGACCGGCAGTTAAGGGTTTCGCCGAACGCTTCACTGAGGCCCAGAACGCTTCACAAGCTATGCGTCATTTCCTGCCCAAGCGCTCCAGCTCATCGCAGAGCAGGCAGAGACCGCTACAGCCACAGCGGGCTAGAACAGCTCCCACCACCTCTCAGCCCGCGCCTCAGGCTGACGCTCGACGCCGCTCGCGCTCTCACAACCGCAAGCCGCCTTCTGAGCGACGGGGTCCTCGGCCCAAGATTGTGCTGAACCCTGAGCCTCGAAAGCCGTCCTAGCCACAGGAATGAGAAGAGAGAGTGCGTGTCTCTCAAAAGCCGGACCACTCTCTCTGCAAGAGCTCAAACATTACTCAGTCCCCTTACAGGCGGCTGGATATGTCCATACAGCAGTCAATGGGCCAGTCACAGAGCTCGCTCACCTGCAAAGAAACGCCGTTTTTACGGCGACGCACAGAAAACACAAAAAGAGTCTTTTTCTGCCTGTGTCACTAAGGGTTCACATGTCCACAAAGTGTGCATTCCCAGATACTGTCAAAACACTGCCAAATTCATTCCCAGCTCAGGCTGCGCTCCCCATGAATGTAGATCACGTGCCTACGGTCATGTACGCACCACTACACACAAGCACTGTTCACACAGTTATAAATTCATCCCCAGTAAAAGCGGGAAACATTATAAAAGTGACGCGTGTGCCTACCACTGTTTATGCACCCCCACTTATAAACACTGTCCTTACAGTGTCAAACACAACCCCAGCTCAGGCTGCGAGTTTTACACACAGCGCGCGCTGTTGTAATCACACACGCGCCCATTCACTCAGCTGCTCAGCGCGCGCCCGCGCCTCTGAGAGCTACGAGCTCAGGCGATTCGCTAGCCGGGTCCCTACGTCACAGCGGCCCGCCCCTAGCCTGTATTCAGCCCATATCTGTGCACGCAGCGGCATGGGAAAGCATTCCAGATATGCCGAAATGGGTATTGAATATAGGAAAGCACGGATACTCGCTCCAGTACGCTCGCAGACCACCACGTTTTACGACTGTGGTCGAGACGAAAGTGAGAAAGGAGTGTTCACATGTTCTACGCACCGAGGTGCGCAAACTAATAGAAAAGGGCGCTGTGGAAACTGTTTCCCCCTCTCTGAGCGAGGCAGGTTTTTACAGCTGCTATTTTCTCATCCCGAAAAAGGATGGCGGTCTCCGCCCCATCCTAGATCTCAGACACCTGAACAAAACACTAATGATTCGCTCGTTCAGAATGTTAACAACCAAGCATATCCTCGCGCAAGTAAGCCCAGGAGATTGGTTTCTCTCAGTGGATCTGAAAGATGCTTACTTTCACATTCCAATAGCGCCTCATCACAGGCCGTTTCTGAGATTCGCTTTCGAGGGACAGTCATACCAGTACACAGTACTTCCGTTCAGCCTGTCCCTGGCTCCCCGTACATTCACGAAATGTATGGATGCAGCACTTTCCCCCCTAAGGCGAAGGGGAGTGCGAATACTGAATTATCTCGCCGATTGGCTGGTTCTAGCTCAATCAGAAAGTCAGATAATAACACACAGATCTTGGATTATCAGCCATTTAGAATGCCTGGGTCTAAGAATCAATTTTGCAAAAAGCATACTATCTCCCAGCCAGAGGATTTCTTTCCTGGGAATAGTTCTAGACTCGATGCAAATGACAGCGCGTCTCTCATCAGAGCGAGCGCTCACCATCCGGCGCCTTGCAACATCATTCAAGCGGTTTCAGAGGATGCTCGGTCTCATGGCCTCAGCATCGGCCGTACTCCAGCTAGGATTGTTGCATATGCGCCCTCTCCAACGCTGGCTCAAGAGCCGCGTCCCTACTCACGCGTGGCGTTCAGGCGACTTTTTAATCAGAGCGAACCACGGCTGTATAAAAGCCCTGATGCACTGGAAAGCCGCCGACTGGTACCAGTCAGGCGTGAGCCTGGGTGTGAACACAAGGAGAAAGATGATATCGACAGATGCCTCCAAAATAGGTTGGGGGGCCCTTTACGAGGGCAGGCCTTTCTCCGGCTTTTGGTCAAACCCGGAGAAGCGCCTACACATAAACTGTCTGGAAATGAAAGCGGTCGCTTTGGCTCTCAGAGCCCTGCTCCCACATCTAAAAAACGAACACGTCCTGGTCCGAACGGACAACATGACGGTAGTGTCGTACATAAATCGCCAGGGTGGACTCAGGTCGAGCTCCATGCATTCAATGGCCAGGAGACTCATTTTATGGTCCCAGCACAACTTGCGCTCGCTGAGAGCAGCGCATGTGCCAGGCGCCCTGAACCAGGGGGCAGACATGCTATCCAGAGACAAGATTCTCCCAGGAGAATGGGCTCTCAACCCGCTGACGATTCAGTGGTTATGGAAAACCTTTGGCAAAGCCGAGATCGACCTCTTCGCCTCCAAGGAGAACGCGCACTGCTCTCTTTTCTTCACGAAAAGCACGGACGCGCTCGCCCAGAGCTGGCCGAGCCGCCCCTTATATGCTTTTCCCCCGATCGCGATGCTGCCACAGGTCATCAGTCGGGTCAGAGAGGAGAAAAACGCAGTGCTGCTGATAGCCCCACTCTGGAAGAACCAAACATGGTTTCCAGATCTGATGCAAATGCAATCTGCACCACGGCCGATTCTCAGACCTCCTCAGTCAGGCCAGCGGGATGATATTTCATCCCCGCCCCGATCTGTGGGCCCTCCATGCATGGCCCCTCAACGGGTTCCCAGGAACCTCACGAGCGGAGCACTAAAAACCATTGCTGAGGCGCGGGCGCCCTCCACGAGACGCTTATATGCCCAGAAATGGAAAGTGTTCAGTGACTGGTGTAATGCCAAGGGCCTGAACCCTGAAACATGCGAGATTACGAACATACTCGCTTTTCTACAAGGGCTTCTGGAGGCGGGCCGCACCCCCTCCACGCTCAAAGTTTATGTGGCGGCCATCACAGCGTCACACGAACCTGTAATGGAACGTCCATTGGGAAGAAACGACCTAATTATTCGTTTCCTAAGGGGCGCTAGGAGGATGAACCCTTCACGCCCCCCCTCAGTGCCGATCTGGGACCTAGCTACTGTCCTAGACACTCTTAAAGGGCCCCCGTTCGAACCACTCCAAACCGTGCACCTTAAACAGCTCTCACTCAAGACTGCGCTCTTGCTGGCACTCGCCTCGGTCAAGAGAGTGGGCGACCTGCACGCGCTTTCGACAAGCGCTGCCTGCCTAGAATTCGGACCTAACGACTGCAGGGTCGTCCTTAGACCGAAACATGGGTATATTCCTAAAGTGCTCACCACTCCCTTCAGAGCACAGGTTATCTCCCTAACTGCGCTTTCGTCTCCAGCAGACGAACACGACGCTAATCTACTCTGCCCCGTTAGGGCTCTCAGAGTGTATTTGGAGCGTTCTGCCCTATTCAGACAGACAGAAGAACTGTTTGTATGCTTTGGCGGCCATACGAAAGGTTCCGCCGTTTCAAAGCAGAGAATCTCTCACTGGATAGTTGAACCGATAGCGCTGGCTTATGAAGCTAAGGGACTTCAATGCCCCTGGGGAGTCAAAGCACACTCCACCAGGAGTGTGGCTTCTTCCTGGGCATGGTCGAGCGGGATACCGATCGAGGATATTTGTGCGACGGCAGGCTGGGCCTCACCGTCCACATTTATCAGGTTCTACAACCTACAGGTCCCGACATTGCATTTCAATGTGCTATCAGCATGATGCTAGTTGAACTACGAGTTCGTATCTAGATTATGTATGTGCTTGTGTCACACTGAGCGCCTTCTAGCCGCTCTGTATTTTTTCCCACATATAAAGCTCTTCCCACATATAAAGCCTCTGCCGGCTAGTTGGATGATAACTTTGCTTTTCAGCTCAGGCACCTGCCTCTGGCTATCATAAGGCGAAGTTCAGCACGCACGGCGTTTTGCATGATGTTCCCATAGCGTAAGCTACTTACGCAATAGGAGAGACCTCTCGAAAGGGAACGACTCGGTTACTAACGTAACCTCGGTTCCCTGAGAGGAGGGAACGAGTATTGCGTAAGCTGCCGTGCTTGTGCTTGGTTAGTTCGCTTCAGTCGTTTTAACCTAAAGAACTCTCATGACGGGGCGCCCAATATATAGCTCTTGGCCACGGCCATCTTGGCGGGCTCTGACGAGCGCGGGCGCGAAGCGCGCTCATTGGTCGCGCATTCAGAGTCGCCCCGTCATTGGTACGAGCAAGTTGCCGCAGCACACCCAATGACCGAGCTCCTTCGTTCATTGCTGTCAGCTGTGCAGCTGCAATGCGTTTTACATAAAGACTTCAATATTCTCGAGAAAAGGAGTTTTCCCATAGCGTAAGCTACTTACGCAATACTCGTTCCCTCCTCTCAGGGAACCGAGGTTACGTTAGTAACCGAGTCGATTATGCGCATGACTTAAACGCTGGCAGACACAGGAGCAGTTGTAGGCAGATATATTGATCATGAAATCTGAATTTTCTTGTCTTGAATTATTCATTCATTTATTCAGTCAAATTCATTAATTTATGTCATACAAATTATTATTTTTTTAAACCTGGCCACCAGGGGGCCCCCCAATCGAGTTTAAAAAAATAAGCAGCCGCTTAGTTCGCTTATGCCTCGGGCCGGCCCTGCAGACAGTTTCAGTATTACAGGTTTATAGACATCAATGTACTTCAAATGGAGTAGAAAAAAGCAAAAGACAGAAATCCTTCTGACATGTCCTAGTGAGGAACCTTATGCTTTAACCCTTGTGCATCCTTATGGACATTTTTGTCCTTTTCAGTTTTGTTTTTTTGATCACTTTGCCAGTGTTAATGCTAACTGCATAAAATTTGGCACAGGTGTGTGTTTTTATTGGAATTTTACTATTTCACCGCCATTTTCTTAAAAAAATATTTTTTGCACTAGCTACACAAAATACTCCCACTCAGCGCCTTTTGGACAAAAATGTCCCCATTGAAACCCATTAAAACTGCAATTTTTAATCCCAGGGCCATTTAACTATAAAATGATGCAATCTTTGTTAAGAGGCTTTCATTCTGTTGACAAGGCTTCAAAATTTAAATTTTTACTATTTTTTATCAGATGGTGCCATTTTTCCAGGTTTGGCCTATAAAACAAATATCGCTTTATTCCTGTTTTCTGCTTCGGCATATTATAGAGCCAATTGGATAAATTGTGGAACGATAATTGTGTGGGTGTGTTGGTATGGATGTCAGAGTGTGGTTAGTATGTGTGTTATAAAAAAATATGTGTGTGTGTGCATGTGTGTGTTTGTAATATTGAGAGAGAAAAACTCAACTGCAAATAACAAATCCAATCACTGTGTGACCAGTGGAGTTTTGCTGGCACCCAATGGGGAAAATCTGTTACTGCGCCCAAACAAGCTCTTACCGAAAGCTCATTTTTTGAGATATCATCCTCAAATTTGGAACACAATTTAGTTAGATTTATGGCTTTTATTTTCTTGCCGTTTTAGAGTTCAATTTGATTTATAAAATATATATTTTGTATAAAATAATTTTCATAAATAATTTTCATAAACTTATACCTATATAACTTTTTTTTGGATTTACTTATTATATTTTTTTTACTTCAGCAATAATCTCCCAAGGGTCTTCTTTAAAATGATACCAAACTTAAGTCTGTGCTCCCAAGCTTCCCATTTTTATGACAGTTTTTAAACATGGACATTTTTGTCCTCTGTGTACCTATGTGTAACTTTTTTTAATTGATGCACAAGGGTTAATTTGGATTTCTTGAAATAATTTCACAACTGAAAAACTTGACGCATCACTCACCTGTGGAGAACAGCAGGAAACTTTACAAGCAAATCCTGACAGAGAGATGGAGATGATAAACTGAAGGAAGGCGAATATCAATGATACACCACTGATTCCCCGGAAGAGAGTCTGAGAGAGAATTCAACATTAGCACAAATTATAATGACAAAATAATTCATGATTAGCACTCGGAAGTTCATAATCTATCATCCTTGAGGTTCATATAGTAATACAACATATTTATAAATTAATGTATAATTAATGTATAATGCCTTCTTGCATTGTAAATGATCAGTAATAGCAAGAGATCTATAAACTAGACTGGATAGATGAGAGCAGATTAAGGCTTGACTTTTGACAACTGTACTGACCACAGTGAATTTATTGTAATTACTAAATAAATGTGAATATAAAAGTTGGTAACATACCTTATACTTGCCCTTAATATCATAACAATCATAATAATTGTTGCAGTAATTGTACATGTTCAATGGCCCTATAGTCAAATCCATTGAAATGATGATAAAGGAAATGCCTGCAGTTATAGCACTGAAAATGTTCATTCCAAGTGAACCTTTCACCTATAGGTAGAAAAAAAAACATAAAATATATTGATAAATGAACTAAAACTTTAACTTGTTAGCTTAGATGGAAAGGTATATGGAGTGTGATAAAAATAAACAAACAAATAAAATATACCCCCAAGCATCAATTATCAGGGTCCAAGCACCAATGTCTCATGTGGATGATTAAGGGATATGATTGAAATGTATCATTTAAGAAATAATGAGTTTTTTTACAACAAAGTCCAGTCAATCTTCATTAGCTATGGTTCCATCCACCTATGCATTTTGGGATATCACTTAAAAAAACGGCGGATGGAAATGCCAAGATGCGCATAAATTCAAAAAATGTGTATAAAAACATATGCGCTCAATTGAGTCGGATAAAAAAAATTATCTGTTAAAGAAACATGGGCATAAATTACAATGAAACTTCCTCCCCCCCAGTAAATTACAATGGAAACACATTTACTGAATAAATTCCTCGATGTGCATCAAAAAAGTCATGTGACTTTGCAATGTAATCGGTCCCCTGTTTAGTCCAGTTTAACCATCCCATCGCAAAGCATCTGAAATGCTGTTTTGGTCGTTCTGAAACGCCTAAAGCCCAATTTATACTTCTGCGTCGAACTTACGCCGTAGCTACGGCGTAGGCTGTGCGTAGCGCGCGTACCCTTCGGCGTACCCTGACGTGCACCTCTCCAAAAATGTAACAACGCGTCAATTGTACGCGGACGCAAGCGCTGTGATTGGTCTGCTCAAACCGCTCCCTCGGGTTTCACATGCTCCCTCTGCGTGCATCAACGCGGACAACGACGCAGAAGTATAAATTAAAACCAATGCGTAGTCTACGGCGTAGAGGCTCCGGCGTAGGTCTGACGCAGAAGTATAAATCAGCCTTAAGCAAAGTCTGTTGTTAAAGTGGTTTGGTATAATTACCTGCCAGACCTGTCTTACACGACTGCGTTTTGTCTGCACTCTGAGTTGCTAGTAATTTATAAGATATGAATATTATTATATACAGTGGCTTCTCCTACTGCAGCTACTTCCATTTTTCTTCATATTAAGTGCCAGTTTATCAGGAAGTGACGATTTTGTTCTCTTCGGCTCACTGAATGGAAACTGTGTTTTATTTGCAAATTATTTATCTGATATTCCCATTTTACGCATTAGTCACAATTTTGAATGGAAAGATAGATTACAGTAAATATGGTGTCAAAAAAAATTTCCTCTTACTGTTAATCTAAAACAAAATCCTCTGTATAATTTTTTACTGCCGTAAGATATGCGATCATAAAATATATGGGGTGTATGTGGACTTGTGTTAAAGGTTCTCTTAGCGATCCTGGGTGACGTCACTTCTTGTTGACGTTCGAACTATTGTCAAACAAAACGGAGGCTAGCTAGACCCTCCCTCCTCCTCATCCGCGCATTAACCCCCCAAACCCTTCTTGTCGGTTATTGGCTGGAACAGTTTGTTATGTTTCGTGGTGCGGGTAAGCCCAGTTTGTTTTTGTTGCTGTTTGTGGAGCCTGGGGTGTCTGCAGAGACCGCGTTTTTTTACAGTGTGTTCAGGGGACAGGCAGTTGGCGGATAGTGAGGAGATGTTTGCTGTATGTGACAAAAAATGTTTTGGCCTAAAAAACGCGTGACATCGCTTAGATCACCTTTAAACATTTAGGTAGGCCATTCAGATTTGACGTTATTAGACGCTGGAATTCGCTGATCGGCTTCTAGCATACAATTTTTTTTATGTAGGTGAATCATATTATAACTTTTGTTATGACATCCACCTAAAAAGATTCATATTAAATTTTCAACTTTAACTGAACTGAAAATAACTGTAGGATCAGTAATGTTCAGTTATCTTATCTTCTTTTTCTTTGGCTCTCAACGAAGGCGGTCGCATTTTCTTCCCCTCCTCTCCCTTACCTCCCCTGTTTTGCTCCTCTCGTCTCGTCTAGTCTACTGTCTTGTACTTTGAGAGACTCTCTCCGCACTGCTCTCCAAACTAAGAAATTATGGATTTGATCAACTGGTCTCTCAACGCAATTGACACCATCAACAGAAAAATATAAAAACAAACTCGTATCAATTATAAGAAGACAAAAAAAGATTATTATACCAATCTGATAGACAAAAGTAAAGGCAATATAAAAAATACATGGGGTGTAATGAACAGTCATGCATAAAGGCAGGCCTAAAATTATTACTCCCGATTTTATAACCAAGAATAACTCAGATAAATATGCGACAGAAGAAATTGTAAACGAATTTAATAATTATTTTGCAAATATTGGCTCAAATTTAGTACAATACATCCCAGATGAAAATATTGATGGTAGTATTATTCCAAATAGTGTAAACAGCATTTTTCTTGAGAGGGTACAAGTGAGTGAAATTTTGGAAATTGTGTATGGATTAGCAAATAAAAAGTCAAATGATTATATAGATATGAATATGTCACTGATTAAGCAAATTATAGACGTTATTGTTGAGCCTTTTACTTATATTTGTAACTTGTCATTCACTACAGGGAAATTTCCAGAAAGTATGAAGATAGCTAAAGTGGTTCCTTTTTTTTAAAAAATAAAATAAAAATGATGTTTCGAATTATAGACCCATATCTCTGTTACCACAGTTATCTAAAATCTTAGAAAAATTATTTGTGAATAGACTAAAACATTTTTTGAATAAAACGAATTGTTAACAAATAGTCAATATGGATTTCGTTCAAATCATTCAACTGCAACAGCAATTTTGGAACTTGTAGAAGAAATAACCAATGCTATGGATAAGAAATATGTTACTGTAAGTGTTTTCGTGGACTTGCAAAAAGCGTTCGACACTTTACACCACGAAATATTATTGATTAAATTATATAAATATGGTATAAGAGGTATAGCTCATCAGTGGGTCAAAAGTTATTTAAAAGACAGAGAGCAGTTTGTTGAAATCAATAGCATAAAATCAAGAAATTGTCCAATAAATTGTGGTGTACCCCAGGGATCGGTACTAGGTCCAGTACTTTTTCTTCTTTATGTGAGTGATATAGTAAATGTTTCTAAGTTACTAAAATGTATTTTGTTTGCGGATGATACTATTTTTTTATGCAGGCAAAAATATAAATGAGGTATTACAAGTTGTAGAGTACGAATTTGGGAAAATTATAAGATGGTTTAACGCCAATAGACTGTCTTTAAATATCAGTAAGACAAAATTTATGATTTTTGGTTGTATAAATGTGGATTTAAATGCAGCATTGACAGTACAAGGAGTACAGATTGCAAGGACTCATGAATTTAAGTTTTTAGGTGTTGTTATCGATGAACAGTTGATATGGAAATTCCATATTGACTATGTTAAATCTAGGGTATCCCAAATTATAGCTGTGTTACATAAAGTAAAAGAATCTGTTAATAAATGTGCCTTAATTTTGTTATATAATTCATTGATTGTTCCACATCTGAGCTATTGCATTGAGGCATGGGGAAGTGCAAACAAGATTTATATAGAACCTGTCTTTAAATTACAAAAACGTGTCATTCGCGTTGTAAATGGAAGCGAATATAGGGCCCACACAAATTCAATATTTATAAAGTTAAAAACTTAAAAATTTAATGACTTATTAGAATATAGTTTTCTAAAAATAATGTATAAAGCTCATTTGAAAACATTACCTGAAAAATTGCAAAATAGATTCATCAAGAGAGTTAGTAAATTTAATTTAAGAGGAACTGAAGTCTTTCAGAAACCTGAGTTTAGAACAAAATTAAAGGAAAGATGTGTCTCAATACAGGGTGTCAGTCTGTGGAACAATCTAAATAGTGAAATTAAAACTTCAATATCATTTTTTGTTTTTAAGAAGAGTGTAAAAGCATTACTAATAAAAAAATATAATGCATCTATTTAGTAGGAAAATGTGATAATTGATTTATGACTTTGCATGGGTGCTGCAAAGTAGATGTGTGTTGTAAGTGTACCTCCTTGGAATTGTAATTTGATTTGTGTTGATATGGGGCAGATATTATAAGTTTATCTTCTTTTTGCTCCTTTTCATTTCTTTTCAAAAGAATGAAATAAAAAAAATATGAATGAATGAATGAATCTTCTCGACGAGAAGCTTGGGTTCGGGGGAACCTGACTGCCCTGCCGGAACGTTCGCAGGTGGCTACACGATGGACGCGTGGGAGAGGTGGCGGGTCGTGTGTCTGGCGGCTCTTTCCGTGGAGGACATTGAAGATATCTACCTATTCGGAACCATGATAACTTCTGCTGATTGGATTAGGCATTGCCCTGGTTTATCGAGGAATTAAGAAGTCGGCGACAGCTGTCCAAAGCTCCACAAGGCTGCCTGTCATGATTGAAGCAGTAGGCAGAGCTGTCAGCACTCAGACTGTGACTATGAACCACTATATGGATAACATCATGGAGAAGCTCACAGCTTTGCAAAGGCAAATGGATCGTTTCAGAGACCAAAATGGACCAGGAGCTGTGTAAATCGGAATGCGGCTACTCGCCTGAAGACCAAACAGTCCCAATCTTATCTGCTTTCGGCCCCCCTCATCCAGCACTGGCCTTGGCCAAGGCTGCTGTTGGAACAACAACTCCCCCGGAAGAGCACTGTAGCGAGACGCTCTTGCGTTCCTTCCCCCACTCCCCACAGACACCTGCTGATAGTTGACTCTGTCTGGGACCTGATCAGGGTTGTCTTCATGGCAACTTGCTGTGTATCGCTATGACAATCCTGCGGACTTGAGGCACCTAGATTATGATGCCAGGCGTAGCGACTCTCGAGGCCTACACATACACAAACTCTTACATATATACAGATATGCAATCACCCCCACACCCCCCATCCCTCGCCTTCAACGCTTTGTACCACCAGTCTGACAGACGGGTCTGTGACCAGCGCCGAGAACGGCTGCAGGACCGGATGGCTGCCTGCCTGTGCTGGGTTACCTCCATCCCCCACTCCCCTCCCCTGTTGCAAGTCTTGTGTGTTCATGTTGTAGAGTGTACTGATTATGTGCTAATGTTGCTGAGGTGTTTTTTACTGTTCCCACACTGTACTCCTTCAGGAGCATAGTCTGGGGGTTGCCTTTTTTCTCCTCACCTCTCCTCATGTCATGCTGTATTTTTCCTCTTGAAATTTCTCACTTGTGAAACGGATAAAGGCATTATCTTATCTTATCTTATCTTCAGTTATGTCCCTCAAGGTTCAATACTGGGACCACTTATTTATTATATTTGTGTTAACCCTTGTGCATCCTTATGGACATTTTTGTCCTTTTCAGTTTTGTTTTTTTGATAACTTTGGCTGTGTTAATGCTAACTGCGAAAAATTTGCCACAGGTGTGTATTTTTATTGGAATTTTAATAATTCACCTTCATTTACTTTAAAAAATCTATTTTGCACAAGGTACAAAAAATACACCCACTCAGCGCCTTTTGGACAAAAATGTCCCCATTGAAACCCATTAAAACTGCGATTTTTAATCCCAGTGCCATTCAACTATAAAATGATGCAATCTTTCTTAACAGGCTTTCATTCTGTTGGCAAGGCTTCAAAATTTACATTTTTACTATTTTTTATCAGATGGTGCCATTTTTTCAGGTTTGGCATATAAAGCAAATTATCACTTTATTGTTGTTTTCTGCTGTTTTCAGCTTATGCATATTATAGAGACAATTAGATAAATTATGAAGCTATAATTGTGTGGGTGTGTTGGTATGGATGTCAGTGTGGTTAGTATGTGTGTACTGAAAATTTTAGGCGTGTGTGTGTGAACATTTTGAAAGAAAGAAATTATATTGTACTGGAAATCACAAATCCCACCCCATGTAAATGAGACAAACCCTGCCATGTGAAAACTGAAAAGGTCAAAAAGTTACGGAGCTTTGAAGATTTTTTTCATTCAAACACATTTCTTATTACTTGCTTGCACTTTTTCATTTGTTATTGTTTTTATTCAAAGATAAAAGGTGAGCTTGATTTTGATGTAGAAGTTTAGAGGCCCCACAACACCTTGTTTATGTTTTCACCTCGAGAAAATGGTGATTGTTTTGTCTGGTAGATTTTTGTTGACACAAGTGCTCTCACAGCCAAACCTATAAATATGTAATGCTTGAGGGCCTTGTCATTTCATTGTTTGCAAGATGAAGAGACGTTTCACAGCAAGGGAAGCTCTGGATCTAGTTGTGCCCACCAACAGTGAGCACCCGGGTACATGTGAAAGTGAGGATGAACAGTTGACTTCAGAGGATGAAGTCGAGTTTGCATTGGAGTCCGACTCTGATAGCTCTTGTTCCTTTGATGACAGCACTGAGAGTGACGACACAGAGGAGACTGCAGATCCTCAGTGGAATTCAAAAAATGGGCAGATTCTCTGGTCTTCCACTCACACTGAGACGCTGCGCTACAATCCTGCCAAGGGTATGACCCCGGGTCCCACACACTACGCCACTGCCCGCATCACAACTTTGCAGTCCTGCTTCGACCTCTTCATCACCGAAGAAATCATTCAGCTTCTTCTGGAGAACACCAATTTACAGGGGAGGCGTTTTGTGACAGATTGGATTGATTTCGATTCAACTGATATTCGGGCATACATCGGTCTGCTGATTCTGGCCGGCGTGTACAGGTCCCGAAATGAATCGACACGAAGCCTGTGGGATGTGGAAAACGGACGTTCCATTTTCCGAGCCACCATGTCCCACCATAAATTCAACCTCCTAAGCTCCACCCTGAGGTTTGATGACAGAATGACACGGCCTGCACGTTACATGCACGACAAGCTGGCTGCATTTCGGACCATCTGGGAGAAGTGGACACATCGCCTTCCCCTGCTGTTCAACCCAGGCCAGGATGTCTGTGTGGATGAGCAGCTCGTCCCTTTCAAAGGCCGATGTGGATTTCGCCAGTACATGCCCAGCAAGCCTGCCAAGTATGGCATAAAGATTTGGGTCACCTGTGACGTCACCACATCCTATGCATGGAAGTTGCAAATTTACACAGGGAAGTCTCCTGGAAGTCCTGCGGAGGTGAACCAAGGAAAAAGGGTCGTTCTGGAAATGACGGAGGGGCTCCAGGGGAACACCGTCACCTGCGACAATTTTTTCACCTCCTATGGACTGGCTGAGGAGCTTCTAAAGAGGAAGATGGCCCTAGTCGGTACAATTCGCAGGAACAAGCCAGAGCTTCCCCCACAGCTGCTGCAGATAAGGCATAGAGCACTCCTATCCTCCCTCTTTGCTTTTACTAAGACGCACACACTGGTGTCTTATGTACCCAAACGAGGGAAGAATGTGCTACTCCTTAGCACCAAGCACCGCGAGCCGGCTGTGACCGACACGGAGAAAAAGAAGCCAGTGATCATCAGAGACTACAACCGCTGCAAAGGAGGTGTCGACAACCTGGACAAGGTATGTTTCATTATGCATCAGTTACACACACATTTATTCTTACTGCATAATGCTTTTATTATTCAGTATTTCTTGTATCTATATACTCAGTGTTTTAGTTTTGTGAATGATGAGGAGAAGAACATTTATTTTATTTTTATTCTTACTGCATAGTTCCTTTATAATTTAGTATTTCTTGCAATTCAATACACAATGTTATATTTTTGTGAATGATGAGAAGAATATTTAGTTTATTATTTCTTTTGCAGGTTGTCGGCACCTACAGCTGTAGGAGAAGAACATGTCGGTGGCCAGTGGTTCTCTTCTATAATCTTGTAGATGTGTCTTCCTTCAACTCCTTTGTTCTGTGGTCAGCCGTGGATCCCTCCTGGAACCAGGGCAAAAGATTCAGACGGAGGCTGTTTTTGGAGGAACTGGGGAAAACGCTTGTGATGCCGCAAATGTCACGAAGACAGCGCATCCCCCGCACACCATCTACATCCACCATGATGGAGGATCAACAGCAGGGAGACCCAAAAACCAAAAAGAGGAAGTTATGCGTGTCCTGCACTGACAAAAAGAAAAAAAGTGCTACCACCTGCAACAAGTGTGGCAAGCATATCTGCAAAGTCCATACAGTCACATACTGCAGCTCCTGCTGTGAGTGAATTCCCTCATAGTAGGCAAATGCTTACTATTTCTGTTCTAAATGTTCTTGAGTTTTGAACAATAAATCTTGTTCTTGTTCAAAGTGATCTTGTACTTTTGCTTTATTTCTAGAGCAATATAAGGTATATTCTATCAAAAACTAAAAACTTTGGAGGATAATAGGAGTAATAAAACAATGATTTGACTTGGACATTTTTGTCCTTTATGGGCCTGAGTGGTAGTTTTTTTTCTTTATCTGATACTGCATAAAAAAATGAATGCATCAAAATTAATGTTGTTGTTAACCATTGATTATCCAAGGCTGTAATATTTAAAGAAAAAAAATCTGCTTAGCATTTAGTATATGGAATATTTGTATTATTATAATAATTTTTTATAAAAACAAAAGTGGCATTATGTAAAGAAACCAGCGTTTAAAGGGTTAAAATTCTGAAAATTAATGACTGTTTGGTAATTATTATTAGAACTAATGCTAGTAAAAAATCTAAGTCAGTGAAAGTGGAAAAAATATTAATCTATAATATTTTTATGACACTTTTTTGACATGGACATTTTTGTCCTTTATGGACCTGAGTGGTAGTTTTTTTTTTTTATCTGATACTGCATAAAAAATATGATTGCATCAAAATTAATGTTATTGTTAATCATTGACATATCCGAGGCTGTAATATTTAAAGAAAAAAAATTCTGCTTAGAATTTAGTATATAGAAAATGATTATTATTATTATAATTTGTATAAACATCAACAGTGGCATTATGTAAAGAAACCGACATTTAAAAGGTTTAAATTCTGAAAATAAATGAATGTTTGGTAATTATGATTAGAACTGATGCTAGTAAAAAATCTAAGTCAGTGAAAGTGGAAAAAAATATTAATCTATAATATTTTTATGACACTTTTTTGACATGGACATTTTTGTCCTTTATGGGCCTGAGTGGTAGTTTTTTTTTAAATCTGATACTGCATAAAAAATATGATTGCATCAAAATTAATATTATTGTTAATCATTGACATATCCAAGGCTGTAATATTTAAAGAAAAAAAATTCTGCTTAGAATTTAGTATATAGAAAATTATTATTATTATTATAATTTGAATAAACATCAACAGTGGCATTATGTAAAGAAACCGGCATTTAAAGGGTTAAAATTATGAAAATAAATGAATGTTTGGTAATTATGATTAGAACTGATGCTAGTAAAAAATCTAAGTCAGTGAAAGTGGAAAAAAATATTAATCTATAATATTTTTATGACACTTTTTTGACATGGACATTTTTGTCCTTTATGGACCTGAGTGGTAGTTTTTTTTTTAAATCTGATACTGCATAAAAAATATTAATGCATCAAAATTAATATTGTTGTTAATCATTGACATATCCAAGGCTGTAATAATCAAAGAAAAAAAATTCTGCTTAGAATTTAGTAAATTTAAAATAATTACTATTTTTCTTTTTTTCATAAAAAAACAACAGTGGCATTATGTAAACAAACCAGCATTTTAAGGGTTAAAATTCTGAAAATTAATGAATGTTTGGTCATTATGATTAGAGCTGATGCTGGTTAAAAAAATGATGTCAATGAAAGTGGAAAACAATATAAATCTATAATGTTTTTATGACAGTTTTTGGACACGGACATTTTTGTCCTCTATTTACCTATGTGTAACTTTTTTTAATTGATGCACAAGGGTTAATAATTTACCATTAATTCAAAAAAAATTGTCAGGTTCAACTTTATGCTGATGATACTGTTATATATGCATCAAATTATGATTCTAAACTAATTTAACTATCTCTTCAGTATGATTTTAAAATGTTACAAGATTGGCTTTTTGCAAAAAAAAAAAAAAATAGTGTTTAATAAAACTAAGTCACATATTATGATTTTTGGTTCTAGACAGAAACTTAAATCCAAAACTTGTGTTGTATCACATAAAGACGGTACTCCTTTGCATAAAGTTGATACTATTAAATATCTTGGTGTATGGCTTGATTTTGAACTTTCTTTCAAAATCTCACATTAACCATGTTTTATGCAAAGTTAACAGTGGAATTAGTATTTTACATCAATCTCGGAATTTTGTTTGTAAGAAACTTGTTTCTCAATAATTACTTCCATACTTTGATTATTGTGATGTGGTTTATGAAACAGTATCAAAATCAGATCTTGCCTTGCTTAATACAGCATATAATAGACTTTGTAGATTTGTTTTGGGATGTTCTTTTTTTTTACTCATCACTGTACGATGCACTCCAATGGTCAATTTATATTTAAATCTATTAATTTCAACAATCTCAGTTACCTACAACAATACCTTGAACCTTTTTCTTTAAATTACGAAGTTAGGCATTCTGCCCATACTTATTTTCTGGCTCCTCGTGCAAAAAACAAAACAACAACAAAACTATAGGTCAAAGAGCTTTTATGTTTAAAGCCCCAATAGACTGGAAAAATGTACCTGCATTACGTCATTTCGGTTGTTTAAACAATCTTTGTCATCTTATTTTAAGGTGGACTGTATATGCTGTCATTGAAACTGTCACTGTTGTTTATGTTGACTATGCTTACATTTATTTATTTACACTTGTTTATACATCTATGTATATATTTTTTTCTTTTTTACAATTGTATTCTCTGATCAGTATATTTTCTATTCTGATAACTAGGTGGTGTAATATTTTCATTATTGTTTATGTTTGTTTTTTTGTAGATTTTTTTTGTTGTTTGAAAATTAATTGTAATTTAGTTTTTGTTATGTTCTAATGTTGTTTGCTAGGACCCCTTCGAAAATGAGATGGTACATCTGCAGGGATTAATCCTAATAACAATAAAGAAGAATTTCAGTTGTGCCACTATGGCACAGTTTGGTGTGAATTCTCAAAATGTCATGTAGTCTGTTGCCTATTTTCACAGACCAGGCTTAAGTCTAGTCCCAGACTAAAATGCATGTTTGAGCCGTTTTAACTGAAAGCAACTTGCACTGACATATCTTAGGCTGCGTTTACACTTGGCATTAACATGTGACCTGTTTCAGGATGTTGTCCACATACACATTGAAAAGACAAGTGTAAACGCGCTTCTGAGCGGAATGTTATCAGTGTAATGTAAACTCAATCCAGCCATCGTGTCTGCATTCACAGGTGGCCGTCACACAAAACCGCCACTATCATTATTCCCCCTCCTCTCTCCGGAACTGAGAGCTGTGTGGTTTTGCGTTACAGTCGAGTGTGAAGTACATGTAGGCTACATCGCAAATATACTGAAATGTTTTCCTTCGCACCCGAAAGTTGCAGAATCATTCATTTTCTGTAAAGAACACGCATTTCCCCACCACAGCTGCCAACGTTCTCGGACCCATACGTTTCTCTGTACCATTTGCATTACGGCATCTATCCATATTATTAGAACTTGCAGCCTCTTCATCCTCCTCATTTTTTGTGAGATTTGTAAAACGTCCCCGGGCTGAAAACTGTAAATAATAAAAAAAAACACTTCAGGTCGACTTTGCACCGGAGCCATCCTTTTTCTTTTTTTTTTTGCGGGAATGCGAGATCCGATCTGTTATCCAGATACAGAAGCCACTTGATGTGGACAGGTGTAAACGCACTGTGTCCTGACTGGCTTATGATCCCATCTGCTTGATCAGATCACGGTGATCGCATGTTAATGCCAAGTGTAAACGCATCGTTATATACACTGAACAAAATTATAAACGCAAAACACTTTTGTTTTTGCCCCCATTTTTCATGAGCTGAACTCAAAGATCTAAGACTTTTTCTTTGTACACAAAGGGCCTATTTCTCTCAAATATTGTTAAAAAAAATCTGTGTTAGTGAGCACTTCTTTGCCCAGATTATCCATCCACCTCACAGGTGTGGCATATCAAGATGCTGATTAGACAACATGATTATTGCACAGGTGTGCCTTAGGCTGGCCACAATAAAAGGCCACTCTAAAATGTGCTGTTTTATCACACAGCACAATGCCACAGATGTCGCAAGTTTTGAGGGAGCGTGCAATTGGCAGAAATGTCCACCAGTGCTGTTGCAGATGCGTGTCTGTGCACCTGAGTAGATGCGTATACTTGAGACCTTCCTGACCGTTCACGATCCTGGTGGGGTGCCTTTTGTTTTGTATGGATTTTTCTGTTGAAATGTCTCTGTTCCCATTTGTTTCTGTGTTTAATTCCTGTTTCCCTTGTTGCCTTACCTGCCTTGTTTGTTACTAGTTACCCTGATTAGTTCCTGGTTGTCCCCAGGTGTGTCTTGTTTGCCAATCATGTCTTATGTGTTTCTCATCTATTTTGGCTTTTGCACAGAAACAAATGGGATCAAACTATTCACTTTAACATAAGAACATACAAAACACAATGCACATCACTAGGATCGTGACACTGACAAGTTTGGGGTCTCTATGAATTACGGTCACTGATGCCCATACACTTTTTTTGGGCAGAAAATTAAGGAAGATGAAGTCATTACAGAAAATTAGTATGAACACAATAGGGTTCCAGTACCTCTGGTGCTTAAACCCCTAAAAATAACAAGTGTTGTGTACATACCAAACACAAACTTGAGCGTGAATTCAGTTTGTTTTCTGCAGCAATGCAGAGTGAGCCTGCAGTGATGTACTGAGAGCAGAGAGAAAGACAAAAATCAAGGCTTCTGTTGGAAAATGTAACTTGTGTTATAAAAGACACAACATTTAATTGTATAATTGTTTCTTACGATGAGAGATCCCCAGTAAGGAATACCAATAAAGACAAAGACGGATTCTGCATAAACTGTAGACACGATTCCCAACAGGAGAGTCAACAGACCAATCATTATCTGGACAGTCTGTGAAGGACAAGAGAGTCTTTTATAAAGTAAAACGATATTACATTTGGTGGAACAATATAAAATGTTGAAAATAAATTCATAACAGCTGTAGTTAGGGACTTATGCTTTTTCTACAAAAATATATAGGTACTCTCATTGCATGAAATCACATATTGATTTCCGTACTAGCAAAATCTGTTAATTACTTCACATTTTTTGATAGTTTGCAACTCCTAAAACATTCTTCTCTGTGACTGATATACTAAAGTTTTTTTTAAAGATTTTACACTGTAAATGATGAACCTTGTCTTCTATTACGGTCTTTCCTATGTTACCAAGGCATTGTCACATTCTTCAATAAAAAATGCTTTGTTCATGTGTGTACCACTCCTTTTTAGAATTTATGTAATTTCCTTACCTCACACATATACACACAAATCAATTATTTGGGTTTATGAACAATTTCTCACCCCAAGGGCTTTTGGTTGGCCTTTCAGAAATGTCTGAAGTCCATGAAGAGGTGAAACTCCTGCTAGCTGTAGTCCATAAACAGGCACAGGAACATTTGTCCCAGTTCCAGCTGCTGCTGTTTGTGTTGGTGGTTGAAACTGGATGACAAGTGTCGAAGAGTTCACGGGTGTGACAGTGTGCGACATTCTTCTTTTTGAATCTGAAACTGACCTGTTCAAAATCATAGTAAATCAAGACTAGATTACAAAATAGATTTTCTATAAACAAACTTTCCAGTTTATTTATTAAAATATTATATGATTGTAGTGGGACGTACTGCTGCGTCCAATTAACCTAATGCGTTAGGGCGTGAGTTCAATCATAACGATGCGGGACCATATAAAAAGAGTTTCGAGTCACTGTTTACGTGTGGGTGTCGTCTGCGTGGTGTGTCATTGCCCGGGCACCGCCCCTCCTGGTTCCTCATCCGTTCTCGCTTGGAGCTTTGAGGATAAATCGCGACTGTTGGCAGTTGTTACTCTCCTTTGGCGTATGAGGAACGCCAAAGGAGAGTAACAACTGCCAACAGCCGCGATTTATCCTCAAAGCTCCAAGCAAGAACGGATGAGTAACCAGGAGGGGCGGTGCCCGGGCAATGACGCATGGCATGGTCTTGTGTGCGCGTGACGTGGACGCGCGACTGTTACGAAATGAAGGAGGAATAGACTGGTCAGTGACACCTGCGGGGCAACGCTGTTTGACGCTGCTGCTTTATACACTCGGTTTCCTGCTATTTTGTATGTCCGGACTTTTTCCGGCAATAACATTTCGCATCAACACGTGCGCTCGATTTATGCGTCTTGTGTGACGCCTGCTCTACAGCACTCGTCCTTGTGATCGCTGGGTTGTTTCTCCAACTAGTCTTTTAAATTGTGTGATTTGCTGTTTATATATATATTTTCTGTGTATTTATTTATGAATGTTTTGGTTTGCTTATGTCTGTTTTGCTTCTGAAAGTATTGTTAGAAGAACAGTTTTGTACTACATACACCCAGTGTTGGTACCAAATCTTGAACATCATTTGTGTTCTGGTTTGTTGATTTAAATGTTTATTATTTGTGTTTTCTTTTGTAGTTAAGTGTCCTTGTTGTATGTTGAGACCAGTGCATTAATTTCTGCTCTCATTACAGGAGCTGAGGCTTCAAGGCAGGCCGCTAGTAGGCCCTCACGTGCTGTGGTGGAGGTTTTGTCACTGAGTGCTGTGCGTTCATGCTTGACTGTATTGGAGTGTGTGCGATACCTGTGCACAGGGTGCTAAGAGTGATTATAGGGGCCTTGTGCTCACTAAAGTAGTGTACCTGCCATTGTTAAGCCTCGGCTTCCTCCTTGACTTCTTGAGTGTTGCCTGATGACCCGGTCTTTTCATGTTGTCTTGAGATTGTTGTTGACTATAATAAAGTCTTTTGTATTTTTGTATCCACGTCTCTGGCCCTTCCTCGATAATAACGTTCCTGTGTCCTTTTTGTGGGTTATTAAATTCATGAGTATTAACATTTCCCTGTTAAGCAGGGTGGCGTAGTCGTGCATATGTAGAGGTAGTCATAGAGCCCCTCTTCTTCAGCGGACCCCCCGCTACATATTCATTATATTGTAAGGCAAAAAGAACCTCAGACCAGCCCATCCTCCAGACATTATATATTTTTCAGAGGTCAGGTATGCATCTTTTACTCTTTATTTCGGAGCATTTGATGTTTTGTATTGACCATCTTTAAATTGATTATGTAAAAGGCATGATACATTTACCTGACTAATAAAACCTGACTTACTTGAAATTATGAACTCTAGTAGATTACGTTGTATCCATTGTTACCCCAAATCTGCGTCAGGTTAGTAACGGGCTAAAGTCCAGTTTTGAGTGGAGCTTAGGGCACACCAACTGAGCTTTTAGAGATCCGGCTAACACCTGGCACTAATTCAAGTGTACTTGGACTGTAAAGGCTAATAAAGGAAATTTCCGTTTAGGACAACAAAATGTTGCTCGACCAAGCTAAATAGGGTGAATCTTACCTCTGTTTAATGTAATGTTACTTTAGTTAAGTGTATGTAGGAAACCATGACATGACCAAACCAAAGCTACTATCAGAGAAAGTAATGTTGGTCAGCTTATATCTGTAGTAGTGGTCATGACCTTTGACTAGAGATATACAGAGAAGTGTATACAGATCTAAGGGGTCTAAATAAAATACTTTTAGAGAGAGCAAGCATGGGAGTGTCCCTCGTGGGATCCACGTTAAACGGCGACATTGGTTTTCAAATGAACAAGTACAATAAGAGTAAAGAGGTAAATCGAATAATCAAGTCAGATAAATGTTTTATTTAAATGTTTCATTTGGAATTAAAGTAAATTTTAACATTGAACTAATTTTTTTGTAAATTTGGAGTGCTGTCAGTACAGAGAACAGCGACAAAAATCGGTGTTGCCTACACCATGTGTCCTCTTTTTAAGATTTGCACCCTGTTGACTTAAATGGGGCAAGTTTTAAACCTGCTTTTAGCCTCTTAACATCCCTGATGTGTCATTACAAGTGCACAGCCATGTGAGTGATTTTATTCAGAGTGAACACCGTGAATCTGACTGCAGTAGAATCAGCCAGCTCACATACCTGTATTTACTTCCTGTTTTCGGTCGAAGTCCACAGTAGTCGATTGTCGAGTTCAACTAACAATGCTTAGTTACCAATGATCGTGCGCGTGAACTCGACAATCGACTACTGTGGACTTCGACCGAAAACAGGAAGTAAATACAGGTATGTGAGCTGGCTGAATTAACATCACTTTTATTCATATCTTTCACATTTGCAAATTTTAAAAAGAGGATAACACGGTGTAGGCAACCGATTTTTGTCGTTGTTCTCTGTACTGACAGCACTCCAAATTTACAATTTTTTTTTACATTTTAATGTCAATGTTAAAATTGGCCGGAGTTCTCCTTTAAACTATTTTGCTAGCCTGGATGCCGGCCCGAACCCCACCCACAACATTTTTTGGTCGGGAAGTTTGGTCTGGACTCGATCCATTGAGGAGTAATTATGATCTGTTCAGAAATCGTCGGGCCAATCAAATTGCCAGGGTGGGCTTTATACGATGATGGACAGATGATCTGCAGTTACGTAATCATCAGGTCATCAAAGAGCGCTTGGGTTGAACTGGTTTACAACAAAGATGACTGCAGCTGGAGAATTGTGTTGTATAGATTCGCTATTGTGTCTGTTGTAAAAGAAATTGACAGCGCGTTAATTTTAAAAGACGAACAGAGAACTGCAATCAAGGCATTTGTCGATCAGAAAGATGTGTTTGCCGTCCTTCCTACGGGATTCGGCAAAAGTTTAATTTATCAGCTGGCTCCGATGGTCGCTAAGAAGATGGGACGCAATGAAAACCCTGTGGTCATTGTGGTTTCTCCTTTGGTCGCACTCATGGAGGACCAAGTAAAAGAAGCAACCGAAATGGACAACATTTAACATTTTACAAGTAACGCTCAACATTTGTCACTTAGGCTACGTTTTCACATAGCCAGGTATTTAGAGAAACGAATACCCCCCCCCCCCCCCATCATAACTATGCCAAACCTATGGGCAGCAGTGTAGGGAGAAGGATAAAGCCACACAAGCCAATCAGAATCCTCAGAATCGACAAGAGAGAACCTAAAACCCCGTTTCTCCCAGTTGACACGGCAACACACAATCATCGTTTTCAGAAATCTCCACTTTGGCCGGAGTTTTTAGAAATAATTGTTTTCTGTGATAAAAACTGGGTTTTCGTGTAAATGAGAGGCCAAACCGCAGGGAAATATCTGTGTCTTCCCTTCGTGTAAATGGCGCCTTACTGCGTTGCTCTGATTGGTTGTAGGTCTATCCAATTGAGTGACGAGTTTTTTTTTTCCTGGTTCAGTTAAGACACACCTCATAATCAAAGCCCTATGGAGCAGTATCAGACTCACATTCTGACTAGAATAAGAGTATGACGAAGTCAGGCTACTATTTTGCCACACTGAATAGACCGAACGCGCAGGTATCCTTTACCTGCTCTACTGGAAACTGCTGTTGGGCCATTTGGCCGGGCCTTACAATATTTATTATTAGGTGTTCAAGCACGAAGTGCTGAAAACCTATTGTATTTGTACTGATTTTTAGGTGTTCAAGCACGAAGTGCTGAAAACCTATTGTATTTGTACTGATTTTTAGGTGTTCAAGCACGAAGTGCTGAAAACCTATTGTATTTGTACTGATTTTTATTATTATTATTCTCCGCTAAAACGCATCGTGCAGACCAAACCGTAAGTGCTAGAGACTTGAAACTTTGTCAGATGGTAGTACAAAAATCGAGGAGAGGTTATCAAATTATGAGCCCGATTGGCCCATAGGTGGCGCTATAGCAACCAATTGCGCAAAACTGCTCATAACTCCTAGACCGTATGTCGTAGACTCAAGTGTCTTATATCTCTGGAAAGCTGGAAACCTGAAGTAAAAAACGTATATCTCCGATTTCATTTCCGCCATGATAGATTTTCCGCCATTTTGAATTTTGTCGAAAAACTACTTTTGCGAACTAGTCCCTGGTTTTTTGCCCGATCGGAACCAAACCAGTGCCAAAATGTTCTCTGGAGTCTGAATATCAATAATTATCGAAAAAAAGTTGAAATTTTGATTCACGGTCGCTAGGGGGCGCAAAATGAACGTTGTGGGCGGAGCCTATTTTACTAAAATGGCTATAACTCAAGAAGTAAATGAGATAGCTTCACCAAACTCGGTACACATGTGATTAAGTTCATTCTGAGGTCACAGTAAAAAAATCGCGACGATTGGGCACTAGGTGGCGCTATAACATTAAAAAAACTTAAATAGGGCTATGACCACCTGACCGTTGGTCCGATTGACTTGAAAATTGGTATGCAGTGTCTTGGTCCAAGGCCCCATGTATGTATAAAAGGACATTGGCTTATCTCAAAAAACATGGCCGCCATCGGCCAATGAAGTTTGAGCACCTGTGAGACGAGGTTAACGGAGGCCGATCGGAACGAAACTCGATGGGCATGTTCGACTCATGGCCCAAGAGGTCTGTAAGAGTTTTGAAAGAAATCGGCCACTAGTTGGCGCTAACGAGTTTTACGGCTCTGTAATCACGTGGTGTGGCACACATCCCCACAAAATGCATATCATTTGATAGATCTCCTCATGCTGAACAACTTTGCCTCTAGAACCATTGCTGTCAATCAAATCGTTCATTAAATATTCACAAATATGTTTAAAACCTACTTTTGCAAACTAGTCCTAGGATTTTCGCCCGATCGGAACCAGACCAGTCTAGGACAATTCTCTGGACTCTCTAGATCAATAATTATCAAAAAAAGTTGAAATTTGGCATTTGGTTGGCTATAACAGGGTCATTTATAAAATGGGCGTGGCAAAATATAGTCAAAAGCCTATAAATCCTATACGAAAACTCAGAACTTCACAAAAATTGGTGAGCATATGTGACATAACATCCTTAAAAAGCATGCCAAATTTTATGGAGATCGGACCATAGGTGGCGCTATAACTGTTAAAAAGCTTTTAAACAATGTATTTCCTATGGTAAATTGCCTGTATTTGCTGTAAATGGTGTTTTGCATTTATTATCATGTAATGTTCATATCATAATGTTCAAAACCAGTGCAGTACAATTCTCTGGACTCTCTAGATCAATAATTATCAGAAAAAGTTGAACAACTTAATTTGGATGGCTATAATAGGGTCACTTCACAATGTAGCCATGACCTAGTGTCCCCAAAAGCTTATATCTCTTCAATGAATGCTCAGATCTTCTTAAAAACAAGTCAGAACATGTGCCATATGACTCCAAACAATCATGAAAAATTTCAGACAGATCGGACAAGATTTGCCTCTATAACAGTTAAAAATGGGAAAATTAAATGAATATAATGGCATATTAAGCCAATAAGTAGTATTTTACTGCCCCCTGCTGTTTAAAATATGAATTATACTTGAGTAGTGTGACAAAATTACTATTTAGACTTTATAAAATTACTATTTTAACATTTACAATCACATTAAGTCTAATTTCATCTATTGAAGTATCACTATTGACAATTCTGTCACATTGACAAATGTGAATCCTGAATGAGACATAGTTCAAATCTCTGTATCTACAACAGAATGTGTGTGTAGTCCTATGTTTCTGAATAAATTCTGAATAATCTGATTAATAGTTTGCAAAGACATGTATGAAATAACATTTAAATATATTTTCATAATGATTTTGTGTGTGTGTGTGTGTGTGTGTGTGTGTGTGTGTGTGTGTGTGTGTGTGTGTGTGTGTGTGTGTGTAAGCTTGCATAAAGGAGTTAAAATGGAAAAACTGTCAAAATGAAAGTGGCCAGCAGAGGGCAGTAGAAGACCACTTATTGGCTCATTCTACTTATTAATGAAGTCTTTTAACAGGTGCATTCATATTTAGACACTATAAAATCACTTGTATAACAATTACTATTATAACACAATCATATTTTGTCAGAGTTTATCACTTCATTTGTACTGACACTTCACATCAATGCTAGCAATGTGGTAAATCATGATAAATTATGGTAAATCATGCTAGAATCACGGTACTCTATGGCAGTGTTGGGAACCCTAATCAAACACACCTGATTCAACTCATCAGCTCATAATCACATAGGTTATTGAGCTGATGAGTTGAATCAGGTGTGATTGATTAGAGAGACAGAGAAAACGGGTCCTTCAGGACAGGTTTGGGAACCACTGCTCTATGGTAAATCATCCTAGAACGTAGTAAATCATACTAGAACTTGGTAAATCATGGTAAATCATGCTAGATTCATGGTAAATCATACTGGAACATGGTAAATCATGAAAAATCACACTAAAATGTGGTATATCATGGTAAATCATGCTAAAACATGGTCTATTCCATCTATGATATCAGTGGTTAAATGCTTGCTACATAAAACGTAATGTCTTTTGATGCTTGTGTGGTTAAAAATCTTAAATGCCTTAACTGCTTGAACACCGCTAAATGCTGCTTGCAGCTTTAATTATTCGCTGCTTGCAGCTTTAATTACTCGCTTGGGTTGAACTGGTTTACAACAAAGATGACTGCAGCTGGAGAATTGTGTTGTATAGATTCGCTATTGTGTCTGTTGTAAAAGAAATTGACAGCGCGTTAATTTTAAAAGACGAACAGAGAACTGCAATCAAGGCATTTGTCGATCAGAAAGATGTGTTTGCCGTCCTTCCTACGGGATTCGGCAAAAGTTTAATTTATCAGCTGGCTCCGATGGTCGCTAAGAAGATGGGACGCAATGAAAACCCTGTGGTCATTGTGGTTTCTCCTTTGGTCGCACTCATGGAGGACCAAGTAAAAGAAGCAACCGAAATGGACAACATTTAACATTTTACAAGTAACGCTCAACATTTGTCACTTAGGCTACGTTTTCACATAGCCAGGTATTTAGAGAAACGAATACCCCCCCCCCCCATCATAACTATGCCAAACCTATGGGCAGCAGTGTAGGGAGAAGGATAAAGCCACACAAGCCAATCAGAATCCTCAGAATCGACAAGAGAGAACCTAAAACCCCGTTTCTCCCAGTTGACACGGCAACACACAATCATCGTTTTCAGAAATCTCCACTTTGGCCGGAGTTTTTAGAAATAATTGTTTTCTGTGATAAAAACTGGGTTTTCGTGTAAATGAGAGGCCAAACCGCAGGGAAATATCTGTGTCTTCCCTTCGTGTAAATGGCGCCTTACTGCGTTGCTCTGATTGGTTGTAGGTCTATCCAATTGAGTGACGAGTTTTTTTTTTCCTGGTTCAGTTAAGACACACCTCATAATCAAAGCCCTATGGAGCAGTATCAGACTCACATTCTGACTAGAATAAGAGTATGACGAAGTCAGGCTACTATTTTGCCACACTGAATAGACCGAACGCGCAGGTATCCTTTACCTGCTCTACTGGAAACTGCTGTTGGGCCATTTGGCCGGGCCTTACAATATTTATTATTAGGTGTTCAAGCACGAAGTGCTGAAAACCTATTGTATTTGTACTGATTTTTAGGTGTTCAAGCACGAAGTGCTGAAAACCTATTGTATTTGTACTGATTTTTAGGTGTTCAAGCACGAAGTGCTGAAAACCTATTGTATTTGTACTGATTTTTAGGTGTTCAAGCACGAAGTGCTGAAAACCTATTGTATTTGTGCTGATTTTTATTATTAGGTGTTCAAGCACGAAGTGCTGAAAACCTATTGTATTTGTGCTGATTTTTATTATTATTATTATTATTATTATTCTGCCGTAAAACGCATCGTGCAGACCAAACCGTAAGTGCTAGAGACTTGATATTTGGGTTTAAGGTAGCACAGAAATCGAGGAGAGGTTGAGAGAATATGAGCCCGATTGGCCCATAGGTGGCGCTGTAGTAACAAAAACGCGAAACTGCTCATAACTCCTAAACCGTATGTCGTACACTCAAGTGTCTTATATCATTGGAAAGCTGGACTTCTGACTTAAAAAACGTATATCTCCGATTTCATTTCCGGTATGCAAATTTTTCCGCCATTTTGAATTTTGTCGAAAAACTACTTTTGCGAACTAGTCCCTGGTTTTTCGCCCGATCGGAACCAAACCAGTGCAGAAATGTTCTCTGGAGTCTGAATATCAATAATTATCAAAAAAAAGTTGAAATTTTGATTCATGTTCGCTAGGGGGCGCAAAATAAACGCTGTGGGCGGAGCCTATTTTACTAAAATGGTTATAACTCAAGAAGTAATTGAGATAGCTTCACCAAACTCGGTACACATGTGAATGAGTTCATTCTGAGGTCACAGTAAAAAAATCGCGACGATCAAACACTAGGTGGCGCTGTAATGTGAAAAAAACATAAAAAGGGCTCTGACCAGCTGACCGTTAGTCCGATTGACTTGAAAATTGGTAAGCAGTGTCTTGGTCCAAGGCCCCATGTATGTGTATGAGGACATTGGCGTATCTAAAAAAACATGGCCGCCATCGACCAATGAAGTTTGAGCACCAATGAGACGAGGTTAACGGAGGCCGATCGGAACGAAACTCGATGGGCACGTTCGACTTATGGCCCTAGAGGCCTGTAAGAATTTTGAAAGAAATCGGCCACTAGTTGGCGCTAACGAGTTTTACGGCTCTGTAATCACTTGGTGTTGCACACATCCCCACAAAATGCATATCATTTGATAGATCTCCTCATGTTGAACAAATTTGCCTCTAGAACCATTGCTGTCAATCAAACCGTTCATTAAATATTCACGAATATGTTAAAAACCTACTTTTGCGAACTAGTCCCTGGTTTTTCGCCCGATCGGAAACAGACCAGTCTAAGACAATTCTCTGGACTCTCTAGATCAATAATTATCAAAAAAAAGTTGAACTTTACCCTATGGTTCACTATAACAGGGTCATTTAGAAAAGGGGCGTGTCAAAATACACTCAAAAGCCTATAAATCGTAAATAAAAAATCAGAACTTCACAAAAATTGATGAGCATATGTGTCATAACATGGTGAAGAAGCATGCACAGTTTCATGGAGATCGGACCATAAGTGGCGCTATAACTGTTAAAAAGCTTTAAAACCATATATATCTTATGGTAAATTGCCTGTTTAAAACCAGTGCAGTACAATTCTCTGGACTCTCTAGAATAGATCAATAATTGTCAGAAAAGGTATAACTTCTTCATTTGGATGGCTATAATAGGGTGAAAGACCAGCTGTGATGACTATATTAAACAGCTTTGATGACTATAACAGCCAATAAGTGGCATTTTACAATAAGTGGACCTGCTGTCATTTTATCATACTACTCCCTAATATTGTTATATATAATTCATATTTAGACTTTATAAAATCATTATTTTAACATTTACAATCACATTCATGTATTATTCACAATTGTGTCACAGGAAGGCTCAGGCTGAAAACGAACGTTAGGCCACGCCCTCACAGTACAAATTCACTCATAACTCGAAAACGCGAACTCCCTGCGCGCTCAAATTTGGATGGTAAAGTCCTCTATTGGGCCTTGATCGAAATCTATCGTCGCGGGCCTCGGGAGCGCCCCCCCGCGGATCGCTAATTCGAGAGACCCCCGAGTTTGAACGGCTGTAACTCTCGACCTAGACCACCTAGATTCTTGTGCGATAGCTCGTTAGAAAGGGCTCGTCCTCATCTAGCTTCGATTCGAGTTTGGTGCGATTCGGCCAGGGCATTCCCGAGATATAAGCCCCAAAATATATGCTTTTGAACGGGCATAACTCCCGGCCCCGATCGGCCACCAACACCGGGATGGTCTCGTTCAACAGGGCTCTTCGGACATTATCTAAGTTCTGAGTTTCAGATTTTTTCACTTTCTCGTTCCCGAGATATAAGTGAAAAACCAAATTTCCATTCATTCATTTCAACTCTATATAGGCTGTAATACCACTGTTGTCCACTAGAGGGAGCAGCAGTATTAGACATGTTCAATCTTTTTATCAGCTTTCAGCATTGGCTAACAAACAAATGCTTAAAGCTATTTTTTTAAATTAGTTGTATATTATTACATCACAAAGAAATATGTGAAATGCTTATAGACCATTAAAAGAGATTTCAAAAATAACATATCCCACACGTGTGTGTGTGTGTGTGTGTGTGTGTGTGTGTGTGTGTGTGTGTGTGTGTGTGTGTGTGTGTACTTGTACAACTATCTTTGTGAGGACCAGTTTGAGTTTTAGACCATTGGAGTGAGGACAAAGAGAGTAAAGTGAGGGCATTTTGGCCGGTCCTCACTTTCTGAGACCCCTTTAAAGGCTTGAGGGTCAAGACTTGGTTTTAGGGATACGGTTATAATTAGGTTAAGGGTAGGTTTAGGGTAAGGGTTCGGGTTAAGCACTTAGTTGTGATGAGTAAGGTTAGGTAAGCGGCTAGAGATTGCATTGTGTCAATGAATGTCCTCATAAAGATAGATGTACAAGAGTGTGTGTGTGTGTGTGTGTGTGTGTGTGTGTGTGTGTGTGTGTGTGTGTGTGTGTGTGTGTGTGTGTGTTTGTGTGTGTGTGTGTGTGTAAGCATGCATTATGGAGTTAACATGAAAAAACTGGGTTGCCTTAGTGCAGGATTCTAGTGAAACCAAGTTGTTTAAAATGAAAGTGAGCCAATAAGTGGTCTTCTACTGCCCTCTGCTGGCCATTTTACTTCTTAAAGCTATTTTATTATTATGATGGATTGGTAATATAATCATAGCTGTCAACCCTCCCGTTTTTTCCGGGTTTCTCACGTATTTTAGCTCTTTTCCCGCTGTCTTCCCGTTTTAGTATTTTCCCGTAAAATATCCCGTATTTTTACGCTCTGATTGTGTGAGACGTACAAGCTCCGGCAGATTCGGCTTGAAGTCGTTCATCCTCGGATGCGGCGCCGCGCGCGCTGTTACAAAAAAAGCCGTGCACACAGCAAAGCGAAATGGGGTCTTGCCGGTCTTGCGCACCCAACGCGTCATTTTTGCCGCGCGCACCTTCGCGCTCGTGCGGACGCGTCGAGTATAAACCATGGTATAAACAAAGCTTAACCCGTGTCAGCGTGCGCTCTGATCGGTAAAGGGGCACAGACCTCTCCCGAATCATCTCCAGTAGTAGCAGCCTCCGAACTTCCGAAGCACCACTAACTCCGCCTCCGTTTCCCTCGTAAGCTGATATTAGTATTTAAACATTCTCTATGATAAAACATTTTTGTAAAAAATATTTTAATAACACGGTTTTGGCGATTATAGAGTTCTAATGACGGTGTTCAACTATAACCGTCGGTCTCACGGTTATGGTCACACCCCTAACACACACACACACACACACACACACACACACACACACACACACACACACACACACACACACACACACACTGTCTCTCAGTCTCTCCCTCTCTCTCTCTCTCTCTCTCTCTCACACACACACACACACACACACACACACACACTGTCTCTTTCTCTCTCTCATACACACACACACACACACTGTCTCTTTCTCTCTCTCACACATGTAGGCCTATATGTAGGCTAGTTATAAACTCTTTAGACTGTTAATGATTAGTGCTTCTTTTTTTTTAAAAGTTTGTGGGTAAGAATCGTGTAAAAAAAATCCCTTATTTTGGGGATGGATTCCGGGAAATCTCCCTTATTTTCAATGTTCAATGTTGACAGCTATGAATATAATTAATATTATTAAACTATATTGCCTAAATATTCAACTAAACTAAATTAGATTTTATCAACTATATTAAACTAAATTAGATTTTCACAATAACATCCCAAAAGTGTGTGTCTGTAAGCATGCATTGAGTAAACATGAAAATTTGAGAAATTTTTTTCAATAAAATTATATGATTAAAATGAAAACGAAAAATTGCGTTTTAAATGGGAAATCTGTAATAAGCATTTTTTTTTACCTACCATTTATTTCAAATATCTATAGCTATAACAAAATGTGTTTAAGCATTTTTATTAGAGTTAATATGAAAAACGTGCCATTAAAAAATACATGGAGTCAAACCAAGTCATAGAAAACAAAACTGCATTTTATTGCCAGAATAATACAATGTTGTTGTTTTTAAACAGTGCATATGAAAATAAGTAACATTAACAATCAATTAATTTATTCAAGTTCAATCGTTTGCATATTGAAGAATGTCTCTGTGGTATCATTTTATTCATTTCAATTTTTTGCACATATGAAAGAAGAAAAGTATTTGCATTAATATATGTTCAAAACTATATTGCATATATATATATATATATATATATATATATATATATTTATTATTATTCTTCTGCCGTAAAACGCATCGTACAGCACAAACCGTAAGTGCTGGAGCCTTGAAACTTTGCCAGATGGTAGTACAAAAATCGAGGAGACGTTATCAAAATATGAGCCCGATTGGCCTATAGGTGGCGCTTCAGCAAGCAAAAGTAGAAAATCGTACATAACTCCTAGACCATTTATTCTAGAATCAAGTGTCTTATATCCCTGTAACCCTTGGCTCAAGACGGACAAAACGTATATCTCCGATTTTATTTGCGCCTGGAAAAATTTTCCGCCATCTTGGATTTTGTCCAAAACCTACTTTTGCAAACTAGTCCCTGGTTTTGCACCCGATTGGAACCAAACCAGTGCAGAAATGTTCTCTGGAGTCTGAGTATCAATAATTATCGAAAAAAAGTTGCAATTTCGATTTTCGGTCGCTAGGGGGCGCAAAATGAACGTTGTGGGAGGAGCCTATTTTACTAAAATGGCTATAACTCCGGAAGTCAATGAGATATTTTCACCAAACTCGGTACACATGTGAATGAGTTCATTCTGAGTTCACAGTAAAAAAATCGCGACGATCAAACACTAGGTGGCGCTATAACATGAAAAAAACATAAAAGGGGGTGTGGCCACCTGACCGTTAGTCTGATTGACTTGAAAATTGGTATGCAGTGTCTTGGTCCAACGTGCCATGTATGTTTAAAAGGATATTGGCATATCTCAAAAAACATGGCCGCCATCGGCCAATGAAGTTTGAGCATCTTTTAAACAAGGTTAACGGAGGCCGATCGGAACGAAACTCAATGGGCATGTTCAACTCATGGCCCAAGAGGTCTGTAAGAGTTTTGAAAGAAATCGGCCACTAGTTGGCGCTAACGAGTTTTACGGCTCTGTAATCACGTGGTGTTGCACACATCCCCACAATATGCATATCATTCGATAGATCTCCTCATGCTGAACAACTTTGCCTCTAGAACCATTGCTGTCAATCAAACCGTACATTAAATATTCACAAAAATGTTAAAAACCTACTTTTGCGAACTAGTCCCTGGTTTTTTGCCCGATCGGAACCAGACCAGTCTAGGACAATTCTCTGGACTCTCTAGATCAATAATTATCGAAAAAAAGTTGAACTTTGCCCTTTGGTCTGCTATAACAGAATCATTTATAAAAAGGGGCATGTCAAAACACACTCAAAAGCCTGTAAATCATAAATAAAACTCGGAACTTCACAAAAATTGGTGAGCTTATGTGACATAACATCATTAACAAGCATGCAAAGTTTCATGGAGATCGGACAATAGGTGGCGCTATAACTGTTAAAAAGCTTAAAAAACATGTATTCCCTATGGTTAATTGCCAGTATTGACTGTAAATGGTTTGTTCCATCTAAGATCATATAATTTTCATATAATAACGTTCAAAACCAGTGCAGTACAATTCTCTGGACTCTCTAGAGCAATAATTATCAGAAAAGGTTGAACTTCTGCATTTTGATGGCTATAATAGGGTCACTTCAATGTGTAGCCTTGACCGAGTGTGCTCGAAAGCCTATATCTCTTCGATGAATGCTCAGATCTTATTAAAAACAAGTCTGAACATGTGGGCCATGACTCCAAATAATCATGAAAATTTTCGGACAGATTGGACAAAATAGGCCTGTATAACAGTTAAAAAGGTGAAAATGATATGAACATAATGGCCTATTAAGCCAATAAGTGGTATTTTACTGCCCCCTGCTGTTTAAAAAAAGTCATTTTGTCACACTACTCAACTATAATTAATATTTAGACTTTATAAATTCACTATTTTAACATTTACAATAACATTTAGTCAAAATTCATCTATTGAAGTGACAATTGAGTCACACCGGATCCTGAAGTTCCAAATGTCTCTATCTACAACAGAATGAGTGTGTGTAGATTAAATTATATGAAAAACATGGCATATTGTATAAGTAGGCTGTAATAGCACTGTTGTCCACTAGATGGAGCAGCAGCATTAGACATTTTTCATCTTTTTATCAGCTTTCAGCATTGGCTAACAAACAAATGCTTAAAGCATTTTCTTTAATTAGTTTTATATTATTACATTGCAAAGAAATATGTGAAATGCTCATATACCATTAAAACAGATTTTCACAATAACATATCCCAAAAATGTGTGTGTGTGTGTGTGTGTAAGCATGCATTATGGACTTAACATGATAAAAAATGGTTTGTTTCAGTGAAGAATACTGGAGAAATAAAGTAGTTGAAAATGAAAGTGAGCCAATAAGTGGTCTTCTACTGCCCTCTGCTGGCCACTCTTCTTATTAATAGTCTTTTCACATGTATATAGACACTATACAATCACTTATATAACAATTACTATTAAAACACATTCATATTCTGTCAGAGTGTATCAGTTCAATTGTTCTGATGCTTCAAATAATTGCTATCAACTTGGTAAATCATGGTAAATAACGCCAGAAACATGGTAAATCATAGTAAAAAAGATAAATCATGCTAGAATCCTGGTAAATTATTCTAGAATGTGCTATATCATGGTAAATCATCCTATAACATGGTATATCAAGGTAAACTATGGAAAATCATGTTAGATTCATGGTAAATCATACTGGAACATGGTAAATCATGAAAAATCACACTGAAATGTAGTATGTCATGGTAAATCATGCTTGCTACATACAACTTAATGTCTTTTGATGCTTTTGTGCTTAACGGCCTTAAAGGCCTTAACTGCTTGAACACCGCTAAATGCTGCTTGCAGCTTTAATTAGGTGTTCAAGCACGAAGTGCTGAAAACCTATTGTATTTGTGCTGATTTTTATTAGGTGTTCAAGCACGAAGTGCTGAAAACCTATTGTATTTGTGCTGATTTTTATTAGGTGTTCAAGCACGAAGTGCTGAAAACCTATTGTATTTGTGCTGATTTTTATTATTATTATTATTATTATTATTATTATTATTCTGCCGTAAAACGCATCGTGCAGACCAAACCGTAAGTGCTAGAGACTTGATATTTGGGTTTAAGGTAGCACAGAAATCGAGGAGAGGTTGAGAGAATATGAGCCCGATTGGCCCATAGGTGGCGCTGTAGTAACAAAAACGCGAAACTGCTCATAACTCCTAAACCGTATGTCGTACACTCAAGTGTCTTATATCATTGGAAAGCTGGACTTCTGACTTAAAAAACGTATATCTCCGATTTCATTTCCGGTATGCAAATTTTTCCGCCATTTTGAATTTTGTCGAAAAACTACTTTTGCGAACTAGTCCCTGGTTTTTCGCCCGATCGGAACCAAACCAGTGCAGAAATGTTCTCTGGAGTCTGAATATCAATAATTATCAAAAAAAAGTTGAAATTTTGATTCATGTTCGCTAGGGGGCGCAAAATAAACGCTGTGGGCGGAGCCTATTTTACTAAAATGGTTATAACTCAAGAAGTAATTGAGATAGCTTCACCAAACTCGGTACACATGTGAATGAGTTCATTCTGAGGTCACAGTAAAAAAATCGCGACGATCAAACACTAGGTGGCGCTGTAATGTGAAAAAAACATAAAAAGGGCTCTGACCAGCTGACCGTTAGTCCGATTGACTTGAAAATTGGTAAGCAGTGTCTTGGTCCAAGGCCCCATGTATGTGTATGAGGACATTGGCGTATCTAAAAAAACATGGCCGCCATCGACCAATGAAGTTTGAGCACCAATGAGACGAGGTTAACGGAGGCCGATCGGAACGAAACTCGATGGGCACGTTCGACTTATGGCCCTAGAGGCCTGTAAGAATTTTGAAAGAAATCGGCCACTAGTTGGCGCTAACGAGTTTTACGGCTCTGTAATCACTTGGTGTTGCACACATCCCCACAAAATGCATATCATTTGATAGATCTCCTCATGTTGAACAAATTTGCCTCTAGAACCATTGCTGTCAATCAAACCGTTCATTAAATATTCACGAATATGTTAAAAACCTACTTTTGCGAACTAGTCCCTGGTTTTTCGCCCGATCGGAAACAGACCAGTCTAAGACAATTCTCTGGACTCTCTAGATCAATAATTATCAAAAAAAAGTTGAACTTTACCCTATGGTTCACTATAACAGGGTCATTTAGAAAAGGGGCGTGTCAAAATACACTCAAAAGCCTATAAATCGTAAATAAAAAATCAGAACTTCACAAAAATTGATGAGCATATGTGTCATAACATGGTGAAGAAGCATGCACAGTTTCATGGAGATCGGACCATAAGTGGCGCTATAACTGTTAAAAAGCTTTAAAACCATATATATCTTATGGTAAATTGCCTGTTTAAAACCAGTGCAGTACAATTCTCTGGACTCTCTAGAATAGATCAATAATTGTCAGAAAAGGTATAACTTCTTCATTTGGATGGCTATAATAGGGTGAAAGACCAGCTGTGATGACTATATTAAACAGCTTTGATGACTATAACAGCCAATAAGTGGCATTTTACAATAAGTGGACCTGCTGTCATTTTATCATACTACTCCCTAATATTGTTATATATAATTCATATTTAGACTTTATAAAATCATTATTTTAACATTTACAATCACATTCATGTATTATTCACAATTGTGTCACAGGAAGGCTCAGGCTGAAAACGAACGTTAGGCCACGCCCTCACAGTACAAATTCACTCATAACTCGAAAACGCGAACTCCCTGCGCGCTCAAATTTGGATGGTAAAGTCCTCTATTGGGCCTTGATCGAAATCTATCGTCGCGGGCCTCGGGAGCGCCCCCCCGCGGATCGCTAATTCGAGAGACCCCCGAGTTTGAACGGCTGTAACTCTCGACCTAGACCACCTAGATTCTTGTGCGATAGCTCGTTAGAAAGGGCTCGTCCTCATCTAGCTTCGATTCGAGTTTGGTGCGATTCGGCCAGGGCATTCCCGAGATATAAGCCCCAAAATATATGCTTTTGAACGGGCATAACTCCCGGCCCCGATCGGCCACCAACACCGGGATGGTCTCGTTCAACAGGGCTCTTCGGACATTATCTAAGTTCTGAGTTTCAGATTTTTTCACTTTCTCGTTCCCGAGATATAAGTGAAAAACCAAATTTCCATTCATTCATTTCAACTCTATATAGGCTGTAATACCACTGTTGTCCACTAGAGGGAGCAGCAGTATTAGACATGTTCAATCTTTTTATCAGCTTTCAGCATTGGCTAACAAACAAATGCTTAAAGCTATTTTTTTAAATTAGTTGTATATTATTACATCACAAAGAAATATGTGAAATGCTTATAGACCATTAAAAGAGATTTTCACAATAACATATCCCAAATGTGTGTGTGTGTGTGTGTGTGTGTGTGTGTGTGTGTGTGTGTGTGTGTGTGTGTGTGTGTGTAAGTATGCATTATGGAGTTAACATGAAAAAACTGGTTTGCTAATGAAACCAAGTAGTTTAAAATGAAAGTGAGCCAATAAGTGGTCTTCTACTGCCCTCTGCTGGCCATTTTACTTCTTAAAGCTATTTTTTTATTATTATGATGGACTGGTAATATAGTTTAATATTATTAAACTATATTACCTAAATATTCAACTAAACTAAATTAGATTTGATCAACTATATTAAACTAAATTAGATTTTCACAATAACATCCCAAGTGTGTGTGTGTGTGTGTGTGTGTGTGTAAGCATATGTCTAAATAAGAGACCTGTGAAAACACTTTATTAATAAGTATAATGGCCAGCAGAGGGCAGTAGAAGACCACTTATTGGCTCAGTTTAATTTTGACAGACTTGATGTTCTATTCTGCACTAAAGCAAACCTGTTTTTCCATGTTAACTATTATAAGACAATAATTTTTTTGTCAGTTTATCAATTCATTGCTATTGCCACTTCACATCAATGCTAGCAATGTGGTAAATCATGGTAAATCACGATAGAAACATCATACTAAATCATACTACAATGTGTTCAATTGTGGTATCACAGGAAGGCTGAAAACGAAAGTATAACGTTAGGCCACGCCCTCCCAATACAAATTCACTCATAACTCGAAAACGGAAACTCCCTGCGCGCTCAAATTTGGATGGTAAGGTCCTCTATTGGGCCTTGATCGAAATCTATCGTCACGGGCCTCGGGAGCGCCCCCCCCCCACCCCCCCCCCCCCCCCCCCCACCCCCCCGCGCGGATCGCTAATCCGTGAGACCCCCGACTTGGAACGGCTGTAACTCCCGACCTAGACCACCTAGATTCTTGTGGGATAGCTTGTTGGAAAGAGTCCGTCCTCACCTAGCTTCGATTCGAGTTTGGTACGATTTGGCCCGGGCATTCCCGAGATATAAGCCCCAAAAGATATGCCTTTGAACAAGCATAACTCCCGGCCCGAATCGCCCACCAACACCGGGATGGTATCGTTCAACAGGGCTCCTCGGACACTATCTAAGTTCTGAGTTTCAGATTTTTTCACTTTCTCGTTCCCGAGATATAAGTGAAAAACCAAATTTCCATTAATTCATTTCAACTCTATATAGGCTGTAATACCACTGTTGTCCACTAGAGGGAGCAGCAGGATTATACATGCTTAATCTTTTTATCAGCTTTCAGCATTGGCTAACAAACAAATGCTTAAAGCTATTTTTTATTATTATGATGGACTGGTAATACAGTTTAAATATCATTACATCACAAAGAAATATGTGAAATGCTTATAGACCATTAAAAGAGATTTTTCACAATAATGTATGTGTGTGTGTGTGTGTGTCTGTGTGTGTGTGTGTGTGTCTGTGTGTGTGTGTCTGTGTGTGTGTGTCTGTGTGTGTAAGCATGCCTTATGGAGTTAACATGAAAAATCTGGTTTGCTTTAGTGCAGAATGAAAAAAAAAAAGCTTCAAAACCATGTATTTCCTATGGTAAATTGCCTGTATTAGCTGTAAATGGTCTTTTCCATCTACAGTCATATAATGTTCATATCATAATGTTCAAAACCATCATAAATCATTCTAGAATGTGGTATATCATGGTAAATCATCCTATAGCATGGTAAATCATGCTAGAATCATATTAAATCATACTAGAATGTGTTCAATTGTGGTAAACCATGCTAGAGCAGGGTAAATCATGGTGAATCATACTAGAACTTGGTATATCATGGTAAACTATGGTAAATCATGCTAGATTCATGGTAAATCATACTGGAACATGGTAAATCATGAAAAATCACACAAAAATTTGGTATATCATGGTAAATCATGCCAAAACAAGGTCTATTCCATCTATGATGTCAGTGTTTAAATGCTTGCTACATGAAACTTAATGTCTTTTGATGCTTTTGAGCTTAACTGCCTTAACTGCCTTAACTGCTTGAACACCGCTAAATGCTGCTTGCAGCTTTAATTATTATTATTATTATTATTATTCTGCCGTAAAACGCATCGTGCAGACCAAACCGTAAGTGCTAGAGACTTGATATTTGGGTTTAAGGTAGCACAGAAATCGAGGAGAGGTTGAGAGAATATGAGCCCGATTGGCCCATAGGTGGCGCTGTAGTAACAAAAACGCGAAACTGCTCATAACTCCTAAACCGTATGTCGTACACTCAAGTGTCTTATATCATTGGAAAGCTGGACTTCTGACTTAAAAAACGTATATCTCCGATTTCATTTCCGGTATGCAAATTTTTCCGCCATTTTGAATTTTGTCGAAAAACTACTTTTGCGAACTAGTCCCTGGTTTTTCGCCCGATCGGAACCAAACCAGTGCAGAAATGTTCTCTGGAGTCTGAATATCAATAATTATCAAAAAAAAGTTGAAATTTTGATTCATGTTCGCTAGGGGGCGCAAAATAAACGCTGTGGGCGGAGCCTATTTTACTAAAATGGTTATAACTCAAGAAGTAATTGAGATAGCTTCACCAAACTCGGTACACATGTGAATGAGTTCATTCTGAGGTCACAGTAAAAAAATCGCGACGATCAAACACTAGGTGGCGCTGTAATGTGAAAAAAACATAAAAAGGGCTCTGACCAGCTGACCGTTAGTCCGATTGACTTGAAAATTGGTAAGCAGTGTCTTGGTCCAAGGCCCCATGTATGTGTATGAGGACATTGGCGTATCTAAAAAAACATGGCCGCCATCGACCAATGAAGTTTGAGCACCAATGAGACGAGGTTAACGGAGGCCGATCGGAACGAAACTCGATGGGCACGTTCGACTTATGGCCCTAGAGGCCTGTAAGAATTTTGAAAGAAATCGGCCACTAGTTGGCGCTAACGAGTTTTACGGCTCTGTAATCACTTGGTGTTGCACACATCCCCACAAAATGCATATCATTTGATAGATCTCCTCATGTTGAACAAATTTGCCTCTAGAACCATTGCTGTCAATCAAACCGTTCATTAAATATTCACGAATATGTTAAAAACCTACTTTTGCGAACTAGTCCCTGGTTTTTCGCCCGATCGGAAACAGACCAGTCTAAGACAATTCTCTGGACTCTCTAGATCAATAATTATCAAAAAAAAGTTGAACTTTACCCTATGGTTCACTATAACAGGGTCATTTAGAAAAGGGGCGTGTCAAAATACACTCAAAAGCCTATAAATCGTAAATAAAAAATCAGAACTTCACAAAAATTGATGAGCATATGTGTCATAACATGGTGAAGAAGCATGCACAGTTTCATGGAGATCGGACCATAAGTGGCGCTATAACTGTTAAAAAGCTTTAAAACCATATATATCTTATGGTAAATTGCCTGTTTAAAACCAGTGCAGTACAATTCTCTGGACTCTCTAGAATAGATCAATAATTGTCAGAAAAGGTATAACTTCTTCATTTGGATGGCTATAATAGGGTGAAAGACCAGCTGTGATGACTATATTAAACAGCTTTGATGACTATAACAGCCAATAAGTGGCATTTTACAATAAGTGGACCTGCTGTCATTTTATCATACTACTCCCTAATATTGTTATATATAATTCATATTTAGACTTTATAAAATCATTATTTTAACATTTACAATCACATTCATGTATTATTCACAATTGTGTCACAGGAAGGCTCAGGCTGAAAACGAACGTTAGGCCACGCCCTCACAGTACAAATTCACTCATAACTCGAAAACGCGAACTCCCTGCGCGCTCAAATTTGGATGGTAAAGTCCTCTATTGGGCCTTGATCGAAATCTATCGTCGCGGGCCTCGGGAGCGCCCCCCCGCGGATCGCTAATTCGAGAGACCCCCGAGTTTGAACGGCTGTAACTCTCGACCTAGACCACCTAGATTCTTGTGCGATAGCTCGTTAGAAAGGGCTCGTCCTCATCTAGCTTCGATTCGAGTTTGGTGCGATTCGGCCAGGGCATTCCCGAGATATAAGCCCCAAAATATATGCTTTTGAACGGGCATAACTCCCGGCCCCGATCGGCCACCAACACCGGGATGGTCTCGTTCAACAGGGCTCTTCGGACATTATCTAAGTTCTGAGTTTCAGATTTTTTCACTTTCTCGTTCCCGAGATATAAGTGAAAAACCAAATTTCCATTCATTCATTTCAACTCTATATAGGCTGTAATACCACTGTTGTCCACTAGAGGGAGCAGCAGTATTAGACATGTTCAATCTTTTTATCAGCTTTCAGCATTGGCTAACAAACAAATGCTTAAAGCTATTTTTTTAAATTAGTTGTATATTATTACATCACAAAGAAATATGTGAAATGCTTATAGACCATTAAAAGAGATTTCAAAAATAACATATCCCACACGTGTGTGTGTGTGTGTGTGTGTGTGTGTGTGTGTGTGTGTGTGTGTGTGTACTTGTACAACTATCTTTGTGAGGACCAGTTTGAGTTTTAGACCATTGGAGTGAGGACAAAGAGAGTAAAGTGAGGGCATTTTGGCCGGTCCTCACTTTCTGAGACCCCTTTAAAGGCTTGAGGGTCAAGACTTGGTTTTAGGGATACGGTTATAATTAGGTTAAGGGTAGGTTTAGGGTAAGGGTTCGGGTTAAGCACTTAGTTGTGATGAGTAAGGTTAGGTAAGCGGCTAGAGATTGCATTGTGTCAATGAATGTCCTCATAAAGATAGATGTACAAGAGTGTGTGTGTGTGTGTGTGTGTGTGTGTGTGTGTGTGTGTGTGTGTGTGTGTGTGTTTGTGTGTGTGTGTGTGTGTAAGCATGCATTATGGAGTTAACATGAAAAAACTGGGTTGCCTTAGTGCAGGATTCTAGTGAAACCAAGTTGTTTAAAATGAAAGTGAGCCAATAAGTGGTCTTCTACTGCCCTCTGCTGGCCATTTTACTTCTTAAAGCTATTTTATTATTATGATGGATTGGTAATATAATCATAGCTGTCAACCCTCCCGTTTTTTCCGGGTTTCTCACGTATTTTAGCTCTTTTCCCGCTGTCTTCCCGTTTTAGTATTTTCCCGTAAAATATCCCGTATTTTTACGCTCTGATTGTGTGAGACGTACAAGCTCCGGCAGATTCGGCTTGAAGTCGTTCATCCTCGGATGCGGCGCCGCGCGCGCTGTTACAAAAAAAGCCGTGCACACAGCAAAGCGAAATGGGGTCTTGCCGGTCTTGCGCACCCAACGCGTCATTTTTGCCGCGCGCACCTTCGCGCTCGTGCGGACGCGTCGAGTATAAACCATGGTATAAACAAAGCTTAACCCGTGTCAGCGTGCGCTCTGATCGGTAAAGGGGCACAGACCTCTCCCGAATCATCTCCAGTAGTAGCAGCCTCCGAACTTCCGAAGCACCACTAACTCCGCCTCCGTTTCCCTCGTAAGCTGATATTAGTATTTAAACATTCTCTATGATAAAACATTTTTGTAAAAAATATTTTAATAACACGGTTTTGGCGATTATAGAGTTCTAATGACGGTGTTCAACTATAACCGTCGGTCTCACGGTTATGGTCACACCCCTAACACACACACACACACACACACACTGTCTCTCAGTCTCTCCCTCTCTCTCTCTCTCTCTCTCTCTCACACACACACACACACACACACACACACACACTGTCTCTTTCTCTCTCTCATACACACACACACACACACTGTCTCTTTCTCTCTCTCACACATGTAGGCCTATATGTAGGCTAGTTATAAACTCTTTAGACTGTTAATGATTAGTGCTTCTTTTTTTTTAAAAGTTTGTGGGTAAGAATCGTGTAAAAAAAATCCCTTATTTTGGGGATGGATTCCGGGAAATCTCCCTTATTTTCAATGTTCAATGTTGACAGCTATGAATATAATTAATATTATTAAACTATATTGCCTAAATATTCAACTAAACTAAATTAGATTTTATCAACTATATTAAACTAAATTAGATTTTCACAATAACATCCCAAAAGTGTGTGTCTGTAAGCATGCATTGAGTAAACATGAAAATTTGAGAAATTTTTTTCAATAAAATTATATGATTAAAATGAAAACGAAAAATTGCGTTTTAAATGGGAAATCTGTAATAAGCATTTTTTTTTACCTACCATTTATTTCAAATATCTATAGCTATAACAAAATGTGTTTAAGCATTTTTATTAGAGTTAATATGAAAAACGTGCCATTAAAAAATACATGGAGTCAAACCAAGTCATAGAAAACAAAACTGCATTTTATTGCCAGAATAATACAATGTTGTTGTTTTTAAACAGTGCATATGAAAATAAGTAACATTAACAATCAATTAATTTATTCAAGTTCAATCGTTTGCATATTGAAGAATGTCTCTGTGGTATCATTTTATTCATTTCAATTTTTTGCACATATGAAAGAAGAAAAGTATTTGCATTAATATATGTTCAAAACTATATTGCATATATATATATATATATATATATATATATATATATATATAATCTGTGAGACCTCCGGATTGGAACATCTGTAACTCCCTACCTAGACCAACTAGATTATTGTGGGATAGCTTGTTTGAAAGGTCCCGTCCACATCTTGCTTCACAAAGAAATATGTGAAATGCTTATAGACCATTAAAGTATATTTAGGTGTTCAAGCACGAAGTGCTGAAAACCTATTGTATTTGTGCTGATTTTTATTAGGTGTTCAAGCACGAAGTGCTGAAAACCTATTGTATTTGTGCTGATTTTTATTATTAGGTGTTCAAGCACGAAGTGCTGAAAACCTATTGTATTTGTGCTGATTTTTAGGTGTTCAAGCACGAAGTGCTGAAAACCTATTGTATTTGTGCTGATTTTTATTATTAGGTGTTCAAGCACGAAGTGCTGAAAACCTATTGTATTTGTGCTGATTTTTATTATTAGGTGTTCAAGCACGAAGTGCTGAAAACCTATTGTATTTGTGCTGATTTTTATTATTATTATTAGGTGTTCAAGCACGAAGTGCTGAAAACCTATTGTATTTGTGCTGATTTTTATTATTATTATTATTATTATTATTATTATTATTCTGCCGTAAAACGCATCGTGCAGACCAAACCGTAAGTGCTAGAGACTTGATATTTGGGTTTAAGGTAGCACAGAAATCGAGGAGAGGTTGAGAGAATATGAGCCCGATTGGCCCATAGGTGGCGCTGTAGTAACAAAAACGCGAAACTGCTCATAACTCCTAAACCGTATGTCGTACACTCAAGTGTCTTATATCATTGGAAAGCTGGACTTCTGACTTAAAAAACGTATATCTCCGATTTCATTTCCGGTATGCAAATTTTTCCGCCATTTTGAATTTTGTCGAAAAACTACTTTTGCGAACTAGTCCCTGGTTTTTCGCCCGATCGGAACCAAACCAGTGCAGAAATGTTCTCTGGAGTCTGAATATCAATAATTATCAAAAAAAAGTTGAAATTTTGATTCATGTTCGCTAGGGGGCGCAAAATAAACGCTGTGGGCGGAGCCTATTTTACTAAAATGGTTATAACTCAAGAAGTAATTGAGATAGCTTCACCAAACTCGGTACACATGTGAATGAGTTCATTCTGAGGTCACAGTAAAAAAATCGCGACGATCAAACACTAGGTGGCGCTGTAATGTGAAAAAAACATAAAAAGGGCTCTGACCAGCTGACCGTTAGTCCGATTGACTTGAAAATTGGTAAGCAGTGTCTTGGTCCAAGGCCCCATGTATGTGTATGAGGACATTGGCGTATCTAAAAAAACATGGCCGCCATCGACCAATGAAGTTTGAGCACCAATGAGACGAGGTTAACGGAGGCCGATCGGAACGAAACTCGATGGGCACGTTCGACTTATGGCCCTAGAGGCCTGTAAGAATTTTGAAAGAAATCGGCCACTAGTTGGCGCTAACGAGTTTTACGGCTCTGTAATCACTTGGTGTTGCACACATCCCCACAAAATGCATATCATTTGATAGATCTCCTCATGTTGAACAAATTTGCCTCTAGAACCATTGCTGTCAATCAAACCGTTCATTAAATATTCACGAATATGTTAAAAACCTACTTTTGCGAACTAGTCCCTGGTTTTTCGCCCGATCGGAAACAGACCAGTCTAAGACAATTCTCTGGACTCTCTAGATCAATAATTATCAAAAAAAAGTTGAACTTTACCCTATGGTTCACTATAACAGGGTCATTTAGAAAAGGGGCGTGTCAAAATACACTCAAAAGCCTATAAATCGTAAATAAAAAATCAGAACTTCACAAAAATTGATGAGCATATGTGTCATAACATGGTGAAGAAGCATGCACAGTTTCATGGAGATCGGACCATAAGTGGCGCTATAACTGTTAAAAAGCTTTAAAACCATATATATCTTATGGTAAATTGCCTGTTTAAAACCAGTGCAGTACAATTCTCTGGACTCTCTAGAATAGATCAATAATTGTCAGAAAAGGTATAACTTCTTCATTTGGATGGCTATAATAGGGTGAAAGACCAGCTGTGATGACTATATTAAACAGCTTTGATGACTATAACAGCCAATAAGTGGCATTTTACAATAAGTGGACCTGCTGTCATTTTATCATACTACTCCCTAATATTGTTATATATAATTCATATTTAGACTTTATAAAATCATTATTTTAACATTTACAATCACATTCATGTATTATTCACAATTGTGTCACAGGAAGGCTCAGGCTGAAAACGAACGTTAGGCCACGCCCTCACAGTACAAATTCACTCATAACTCGAAAATGCGAACTCCCTGCGCGCTCAAATTTGGATGGTAAAGTCCTCTATTGGGCCTTGATCGAAATCTATCGTCGCGGGCCTCGGGAGCGCCCCCCCGCGGATCGCTAATTCGAGAGACCCCCGAGTTTGAACGGCTGTAACTCTCGACCTAGACCACCTAGATTCTTGTGCGATAGCTCGTTAGAAAGGGCTCGTCCTCATCTAGCTTCGATTCGAGTTTGGTGCGATTCGGCCAGGGCATTCCCGAGATATAAGCCCCAAAATATATGCTTTTGAACGGGCATAACTCCCGGCCCCGATCGGCCACCAACACCGGGATGGTCTCGTTCAACAGGGCTCTTCGGACATTATCTAAGTTCTGAGTTTCAGATTTTTTCACTTTCTCGTTCCCGAGATATAAGTGAAAAACCAAATTTCCATTCATTCATTTCAACTCTATATAGGCTGTAATACCACTGTTGTCCACTAGAGGGAGCAGCAGTATTAGACATGTTCAATCTTTTTATCAGCTTTCAGCATTGGCTAACAAACAAATGCTTAAAGCTATTTTTTTAAATTAGTTGTATATTATTACATCACAAAGAAATATGTGAAATGCTTATAGACCATTAAAAGAGATTTCAAAAATAACATATCCCACACGTGTGTGTGTGTGTGTGTGTGTGTGTGTGTGTGTGTGTGTGTGTGTGTGTGTGTGTGTGTATAAGCATGCATTATGGAGTTAACATGAAAAAACTACTTTGCTTTAGTGTAGAATACTAATGAAACCAAGTAGTTCAAAATGAAAGTGAGCCAATAAGTGGTCTTCTACTGCCCTCTGCTGGCCATTTTACTTCTTAAAGCTATTTTTTTATTATTATGATGGACTGGTAATATAGTTTAATATTATTAAACTATATTACCTAAATATTCAACTAAACTAAATTAGATTTTATCAACTATATTAAACTAAATTAGATTTTCACAATAACATCCCAAAAGTGTGTGTGTGTGTGTGTGCAAATGTCTACATATGAGTGCAAAAGCATCTCTGAAAACACTTTATTAATAAGCAGAATGACCAGCAGATGGCAGTAGAAGACCACTTATTGGCTCACTCTCATTTTGACAGACTTTAATTTCACCAGTATTCTGAAGCAAACCAGTTTTTCCATGTTAACTATTATAAGACAATAATTTTTTGTCAGAGTTTATCACTTTTTTATTGACACTTCAAATCAATGCAGCAATGTGGTAAATCATGATAGAAACATGGTAAATCATAGTAAAAAATACTATTACATGGTGTATCATGGCAAATCATGCTAGCAATGTGATGAATCATGGTAAATCATGCTACAATCCTGGTAAATCATTCTAGAATGTGGTATATCATGGTAAATTATACTATAACATGGCAAATCATGTTAGAATGTGTTCAATTGTGGTAAACCATGCTACAACAGGGTAAATCATGGTGAATCATACTAGAACTTGGTATATCATGGTAAACTATGGTAAATCATGCTAGATTCATGGTAAATCATACTAGAACATGGTAAATCATGGTAAAACTATGGCAAATCATGCTAGAATCATGGTAAATGGTTTTCCATCTATTATGTCAGTGGTTACATGCTTGCTAAATGTCTTTAATGCTTATGTGCTAAAATGGCTTAAATGCTTGAACACCGCTAAATGCTGCTAGCAGCTTTAATTAGGTGTTCAAGCACGAAGTGCTGAAAACCTATTGTATTTGTGCTGATTTTTATTATTATTATTATTATTATTATTATTATTATTCTGCCGTAAAACGCATCGTGCAGACCAAACCGTAAGTGCTAGAGACTTGATATTTGGGTTTAAGGTAGCACAGAAATCGAGGAGAGGTTGAGAGAATATGAGCCCGATTGGCCCATAGGTGGCGCTGTAGTAACAAAAACGCGAAACTGCTCATAACTCCTAAACCGTATGTCGTACACTCAAGTGTCTTATATCATTGGAAAGCTGGACTTCTGACTTAAAAAACGTATATCTCCGATTTCATTTCCGGTATGCAAATTTTTCCGCCATTTTGAATTTTGTCGAAAAACTACTTTTGCGAACTAGTCCCTGGTTTTTCGCCCGATCGGAACCAAACCAGTGCAGAAATGTTCTCTGGAGTCTGAATATCAATAATTATCAAAAAAAAGTTGAAATTTTGATTCATGTTCGCTAGGGGGCGCAAAATAAACGCTGTGGGCGGAGCCTATTTTACTAAAATGGTTATAACTCAAGAAGTAATTGAGATAGCTTCACCAAACTCGGTACACATGTGAATGAGTTCATTCTGAGGTCGCAGTAAAAAAATCGCGACGATCAAACACTAGGTGGCGCTGTAATGTGAAAAAAACATAAAAAGGGCTCTGACCAGCTGACCGTTAGTCCGATTGACTTGAAAATTGGTAAGCAGTGTCTTGGTCCAAGGCCCCATGTATGTGTATGAGGACATTGGCGTATCTAAAAAAACATGGCCGCCATCGACCAATGAAGTTTGAGCACCAATGAGACGAGGTTAACGGAGGCCGATCGGAACGAAACTCGATGGGCACGTTCGACTTATGGCCCTAGAGGCCTGTAAGAATTTTGAAAGAAATCGGCCACTAGTTGGCGCTAACGAGTTTTACGGCTCTGTAATCACTTGGTGTTGCACACATCCCCACAAAATGCATATCATTTGATAGATCTCCTCATGTTGAACAAATTTGCCTCTAGAACCATTGCTGTCAATCAAACCGTTCATTAAATATTCACGAATATGTTAAAAACCTACTTTTGCGAACTAGTCCCTGGTTTTTCGCCCGATCGGAAACAGACCAGTCTAAGACAATTCTCTGGACTCTCTAGATCAATAATTATCAAAAAAAAGTTGAACTTTACCCTATGGTTCACTATAACAGGGTCATTTAGAAAAGGGGCGTGTCAAAATACACTCAAAAGCCTATAAATCGTAAATAAAAAATCAGAACTTCACAAAAATTGATGAGCATATGTGTCATAACATGGTGAAGAAGCATGCACAGTTTCATGGAGATCGGACCATAAGTGGCGCTATAACTGTTAAAAAGCTTTAAAACCATATATATCTTATGGTAAATTGCCTGTTTAAAACCAGTGCAGTACAATTCTCTGGACTCTCTAGAATAGATCAATAATTGTCAGAAAAGGTATAACTTCTTCATTTGGATGGCTATAATAGGGTGAAAGACCAGCTGTGATGACTATATTAAACAGCTTTGATGACTATAACAGCCAATAAGTGGCATTTTACAATAAGTGGACCTGCTGTCATTTTATCATACTACTCCCTAATATTGTTATATATAATTCATATTTAGACTTTATAAAATCATTATTTTAACATTTACAATCACATTCATGTATTATTCACAATTGTGTCACAGGAAGGCTCAGGCTGAAAACGAACGTTAGGCCACGCCCTCACAGTACAAATTCACTCATAACTCGAAAACGCGAACTCCCTGCGCGCTCAAATTTGGATGGTAAAGTCCTCTATTGGGCCTTGATCGAAATCTATCGTCGCGGGCCTCGGGAGCGCCCCCCCGCGGATCGCTAATTCGAGAGACCCCCGAGTTTGAACGGCTGTAACTCTCGACCTAGACCACCTAGATTCTTGTGCGATAGCTCGTTAGAAAGGGCTCGTCCTCATCTAGCTTCGATTCGAGTTTGGTGCGATTCGGCCAGGGCATTCCCGAGATATAAGCCCCAAAATATATGCTTTTGAACGGGCATAACTCCCGGCCCCGATCGGCCACCAACACCGGGATGGTCTCGTTCAACAGGGCTCTTCGGACATTATCTAAGTTCTGAGTTTCAGATTTTTTCACTTTCTCGTTCCCGAGATATAAGTGAAAAACCAAATTTCCATTCATTCATTTCAACTCTATATAGGCTGTAATACCACTGTTGTCCACTAGAGGGAGCAGCAGTATTAGACATGTTCAATCTTTTTATCAGCTTTCAGCATTGGCTAACAAACAAATGCTTAAAGCTATTTTTTTAAATTAGTTGTATATTATTACATCACAAAGAAATATGTGAAATGCTTATAGACCATTAAAAGAGATTTCAAAAATAACATATCCCACACGTGTGTGTGTGTGTGTGTGTGTGTGTGTGTGTGTGTGTGTGTGTGTGTGTGTGTGTGTGTGTACTTGTACAACTATCTTTGTGAGGACCAGTTTGAGTTTTAGACCATTGGAGTGAGGACAAAGAGAGTAAAGTGAGGGCATTTTGGCCGGTCCTCACTTTCTGAGACCCCTTTAAAGGCTTGAGGGTCAAGACTTGGTTTTAGGGATACGGTTATAATTAGGTTAAGGGTAGGTTTAGGGTAAGGGTTCGGGTTAAGCACTTAGTTGTGATGAGTAAGGTTAGGTAAGCGGCTAGAGATTGCATTGTGTCAATGAATGTCCTCATAAAGATAGATGTACAAGAGTGTGTGTGTGTGTGTGTGTGTGTGTGTGTGTGTGTGTGTGTGTGTGTGTGTGTGTGTTTGTGTGTGTGTGTGTGTGTAAGCATGCATTATGGAGTTAACATGAAAAAACTGGGTTGCCTTAGTGCAGGATTCTAGTGAAACCAAGTTGTTTAAAATGAAAGTGAGCCAATAAGTGGTCTTCTACTGCCCTCTGCTGGCCATTTTACTTCTTAAAGCTATTTTATTATTATGATGGATTGGTAATATAATCATAGCTGTCAACCCTCCCGTTTTTTCCGGGTTTCTCACGTATTTTAGCTCTTTTCCCGCTGTCTTCCCGTTTTAGTATTTTCCCGTAAAATATCCCGTATTTTTACGCTCTGATTGTGTGAGACGTACAAGCTCCGGCAGATTCGGCTTGTTATTATTATTATTATTATTCCGCCGTAAAACGCATCGTGCAGCCCAAACCGTAAGAGCTGGAGCTTTGAAACTTTGCCAGATGGTAGTACAAAAATCGAGGAGAGGTTATCAAAGTATGAGCCCGATTGGCCCATAGGTGGCGCTATAGCAATCAATTGCGCGTAACTGCTCATAACTCCTAGACCGTAAGTCGTAGACTCAAGTGTCTTATATCATTGGAAAGCTGGATGCCTGTAGGATAAAATGTATATCTCCGATTTTATTTTTGGTATGCAAACTTGTCCGCCATTTTGAATTATGTTAAAAACCTACTTTTGTGAACTAGTCCCTGTTTTTTTGCCCTATTGGAACCAAACCAGTGCAGAAATGTTCTCTGGAGTCTGCTTATCAATAATTATTGAAAAAAAGTTGAAATTTCAAATTCCGGTCGCTAGGGGGAGTAAAATTAACGTTTTGGGAGGAGCCAATTTTACTAAAATGGCTATAACTCGAGAAGTAAATGAGATATCTTCACCAAACTTGGTACTCATATTTATGAGTTCAAATCAAGGTCACAGTAAAAAAACTGCGTCGATTGGCCACATGGTGGCGCTATAACATTAAAAAAACATAAAAAGGGGTGTGGCCACCTGACCGTTAGTCCGATTGACTTGAAAATTGGTATGCAGTGTCTTGGTCCAAGGCCCCATGTATGTGTAAAAGGATATTGGCGTATCTCAAAAAACATGGCCGCCATCGACCAATGAAGTTTGAGCACCTATGAGACGAGGTTAACGGAGGCCGATCGGAACGAAACTCGATGGGCATGTTCGACTCATGGCCCTAGAGGCCTGTAAGAATTTTGAAACAAATCGGCCACTAGTTGGCGCTAACAAGTTTTACGGCTCTGTAATCACGTGGTGTTGCACACATCCCCACAAAATGCATATCATTTGATAGATCTCCTCATGTTGAACAACTTTGCCTCTAGAACCATTGTTGTCAATCAAATCGTTCATTAAATATTCACAATTATGTTAAAAACCTAATTTTGCGAACTAGTCCCTGGTTTTTCGCCCGATCGGAACCAAACCAGTATAGGGCAATTCTCTGGACTCTCTAGATCAATAATTATTGATAAAAAGTTGAAATGTTGCATTTGGGTGGCTGTAACAGGGTCATTTAGAAAAGGGGCAGGGTAAAATACGGTCAAAAGCCTATAAATCCTAAACGAAAAGTCAAAACTTCACAGAAATTGAAGAGCATATGTCTCATAACATGGTGAAGAAGCATGCAAAGTTTCATGGAGATCGGACCATAGGTGGCGCTATAACTGTTAAAAAGCTTTAAAACCATAGATTTCCTATGGTAAATTGCCTATATTGGCTGTAAATGGTTTTTTCCATCTATTATGTCAGTGTTTAAATGTATGCTAAATAAAATGTACTGTCTTTTGATGCTTTTGTGCTTAACGGCCTTAAAGGCCTTACCTGCTTGAACACCGCTAAATGCTGCTTGCAGCTTTAATTATTATTATTATTATTATTATTCTGCCGTAAAACGCATCGTGCAGACCAAACCGTAAGTGCTAGAGACTTGATATTTGGGTTTAAGGTAGCACAGAAATCGAGGAGAGGTTGAGAGAATATGAGCCCGATTGGCCCATAGGTGGCGCTGTAGTAACAAAAACGCGAAACTGCTCATAACTCCTAAACCGTATGTCGTACACTCAAGTGTCTTATATCATTGGAAAGCTGGACTTCTGACTTAAAAAACGTATATCTCCGATTTCATTTCCGGTATGCAAATTTTTCCGCCATTTTGAATTTTGTCGAAAAACTACTTTTGCGAACTAGTCCCTGGTTTTTCGCCCGATCGGAACCAAACCAGTGCAGAAATGTTCTCTGGAGTCTGAATATCAATAATTATCAAAAAAAAGTTGAAATTTTGATTCATGTTCGCTAGGGGGCGCAAAATAAACGCTGTGGGCGGAGCCTATTTTACTAAAATGGTTATAACTCAAGAAGTAATTGAGATAGCTTCACCAAACTCGGTACACATGTGAATGAGTTCATTCTGAGGTCACAGTAAAAAAATCGCGACGATCAAACACTAGGTGGCGCTGTAATGTGAAAAAAACATAAAAAGGGCTCTGACCAGCTGACCGTTAGTCCGATTGACTTGAAAATTGGTAAGCAGTGTCTTGGTCCAAGGCCCCATGTATGTGTATGAGGACATTGGCGTATCTAAAAAAACATGGCCGCCATCGACCAATGAAGTTTGAGCACCAATGAGACGAGGTTAACGGAGGCCGATCGGAACGAAACTCGATGGGCACGTTCGACTTATGGCCCTAGAGGCCTGTAAGAATTTTGAAAGAAATCGGCCACTAGTTGGCGCTAACGAGTTTTACGGCTCTGTAATCACTTGGTGTTGCACACATCCCCACAAAATGCATATCATTTGATAGATCTCCTCATGTTGAACAAATTTGCCTCTAGAACCATTGCTGTCAATCAAACCGTTCATTAAATATTCACGAATATGTTAAAAACCTACTTTTGCGAACTAGTCCCTGGTTTTTCGCCCGATCGGAAACAGACCAGTCTAAGACAATTCTCTGGACTCTCTAGATCAATAATTATCAAAAAAAAGTTGAACTTTACCCTATGGTTCACTATAACAGGGTCATTTAGAAAAGGGGCGTGTCAAAATACACTCAAAAGCCTATAAATCGTAAATAAAAAATCAGAACTTCACAAAAATTGATGAGCATATGTGTCATAACATGGTGAAGAAGCATGCACAGTTTCATGGAGATCGGACCATAAGTGGCGCTATAACTGTTAAAAAGCTTTAAAACCATATATATCTTATGGTAAATTGCCTGTTTAAAACCAGTGCAGTACAATTCTCTGGACTCTCTAGAATAGATCAATAATTGTCAGAAAAGGTATAACTTCTTCATTTGGATGGCTATAATAGGGTGAAAGACCAGCTGTGATGACTATATTAAACAGCTTTGATGACTATAACAGCCAATAAGTGGCATTTTACAATAAGTGGACCTGCTGTCATTTTATCATACTACTCCCTAATATTGTTATATATAATTCATATTTAGACTTTATAAAATCATTATTTTAACATTTACAATCACATTCATGTATTATTCACAATTGTGTCACAGGAAGGCTCAGGCTGAAAACGAACGTTAGGCCACGCCCTCACAGTACAAATTCACTCATAACTCGAAAACGCGAACTCCCTGCGCGCTCAAATTTGGATGGTAAAGTCCTCTATTGGGCCTTGATCGAAATCTATCGTCGCGGGCCTCGGGAGCGCCCCCCCGCGGATCGCTAATTCGAGAGACCCCCGAGTTTGAACGGCTGTAACTCTCGACCTAGACCACCTAGATTCTTGTGCGATAGCTCGTTAGAAAGGGCTCGTCCTCATCTAGCTTCGATTCGAGTTTGGTGCGATTCGGCCAGGGCATTCCCGAGATATAAGCCCCAAAATATATTTATTATTATTATTCTCCGCTAAAACGCATCGTGCAGACCAAACCGTAAGTGCTAGAGACTTGAAACTTTGTCAGATGGTAGTACAAAAATCGAGGAGAGGTTATCAAATTATGAGCCCGATTGGCCCATAGGTGGCGCTATAGCAACCAATTGCGCAAAACTGCTCATAACTCCTAGACCGTATGTCGTAGACTCAAGTGTCTTATATCTCTGGAAAGCTGGAAACCTGAAGTAAAAAACGTATATCTCCGATTTCATTTCCGCCATGATAGATTTTCCGCCATTTTGAATTTTGTCGAAAAACTACTTTTGCGAACTAGTCCCTGGTTTTTCGCCCGATCGGAACCAAACCAGTGCCAAAATGTTCTCTGGAGTCTGAATATCAATAATTATCGAAAAAAAGTTGAAATTTTGATTCACGGTCGCTAGGGGGCGCAAAATGAACGTTGTGGGCGGAGCCTATTTTACTAAAATGGCTATAACTCAAGAAGTAAATGAGATAGCTTCACCAAACTCGGTACACATGTGAATAAGTTCATTCTGAGGTCACAGTAAAAAAATCGCGACGATTGGGCACTAGGTGGCACTATAACATTAAAAAAACTTAAATAGGGCTATGACCACCTGACCGTTGGTCCGATTGACTTGAAAATTGGTATGCAGTGTCTTGGTCCAAGGCCCCATGTATGTATAAAAGGACATTGGCTTATCTCAAAAAACATGGCCGCCATCGGCCAATGAAGTTTGAGCACCTGTGAGACGAGGTTAACGGAGGCCGATCGGAACGAAACTCGATGGGCATGTTCGACTCATGGCCCAAGAGGTCTGTAAGAGTTTTGAAAGAAATCGGCCACTAGTTGGCGCTAACGAGTTTTACGGCTCTGTAATCACGTGGTGTGGCACACATCCCCACAAAATGCATATCATTTGATAGATCTCCTCATGCTGAACAACTTTGCCTCTAGAACCATTGCTGTCAATCAAATCGTTCATTAAATATTCACAAATATGTTTAAAACCTACTTTTGCAAACTAGTCCTAGGATTTTCGCCCGATCGGAACCAGACCAGTCTAGGACAATTCTCTGGACTCTCTAGATCAATAATTATCAAAAAAAGTTGAAATTTGGCATTTGGTTGGCTATAACAGGGTCATTTATAAAATGGGCGTGGCAAAATATAGTCAAAAGCCTATAAATCCTATACGAAAACTCAGAACTTCACAAAAATTGGTGAGAATATGTGACATAACATCCTTAAAAAGCATGCCAAATTTTATGGAGATCGGACCATAGGTGGCGCTATAACTGTTAAAAAGCTTTTAAACAATGTATTTCCTATGGTAAATTGCCTGTATTTGCTGTAAATGGTGTTTTGCATTTATTATCATGTAATGTTCATATCATAATGTTCAAAACCAGTGCAGTACAATTCTCTGGACTCTCTAGATCAATAATTATCAGAAAAAGTTGAACAACTTCATTTGGATGGCTATAATAGGGTCACTTCACAATGTAGCCATGACCTAGTGTCCCCAAAAGCTTATATCTCTTCAATGAATGCTCAGATCTTCTTAAAAACAAGTCAGAACATGTGCCATATGACTCCAAACAATCATGAAAAATTTCAGACAGATCGGACAAGATTTGCCTCTATAACAGTTAAAAATGGGAAAATTAAATGAATATAATGGCATATTAAGCCAATAAGTAGTATTTTACTGCCCCCTGCTGTTTAAAATATGAATTATACTTGAGTAGTGTGACAAAATTACTATTTAGACTTTATAAAATTACTATTTTAACATTTACAATCACATTAAGTCTAATTTCATCTATTGAAGTATCACTATTGACAATTCTGTCACATTGACAAATGTGAATCCTGAATGAGACATAGTTCAAATCTCTGTATCTACAACAGAATGTGTGTGTAGTCCTATGTTTCTGAATAAATTCTGAATAATCTGATTAATAGTTTGCAAAGACATGTATGAAATAACATTCAAATATATTTTCATAATGATTTTGTGTGTGTGTGTGTGTGTGTGTGTGTGTGTGTAAGCTTGCATAAAGGAGTTAAAATGGAAAAACTGTCAAAATGAAAGTGGCCAGCAGAGGGCAGTAGAAGACCACTTATTGGCTCATTCTACTTATTAATGAAGTCTTTTAACAGGTGCATTCATATTTAGACACTATAAAATCACTTGTATAACAATTACTATTATAACACAATCATATTTTGTCAGAGTTTATCACTTCATTTGTACTGACACTTCACATCAATGCTAGCAATGTGGTAAATCATGATAAACTATGGTAAATCATGCTAGAATCACGGTACTCTATGGCAGTGTTGGGAACCCTAATCAAACACACCTGATTCAACTCATCAGCTCATAATCACATAGGTTATTGAGCTGATGAGTTGAATCAGGTGTGATTGATTAGAGAGACAGAGAAAACGGGTCCTTCAGGACAGGTTTGGGAACCACTGCTCTATGGTAAATCATCCTAGAACGTAGTAAATCATACTAGAACTTGGTAAATCATGGTAAATCATGCTAGATTCATGGTAAATCATACTGGAACATGGTAAATCATGAAAAATCACACTAAAATGTGGTATATCATGGTAAATCATGCTAAAACATGGTCTATTCCATCTATGATATCAGTGGTTAAATGCTTGCTACATAAAACGTAATGTCTTTTGATGCTTGTGTGGTTAAAAATCTTAAATGCCTTAACTGCTTGAACACCGCTAAATGCTGCTTGCAGCTTTAATTATTATTATTATTATTATTATTCTGCCGTAAAACGCATCGTGCAGACCAAACCGTAAGTGCTAGAGACTTGATATTTGGGTTTAAGGTAGCACAGAAATCGAGGAGAGGTTGAGAGAATATGAGCCCGATTGGCCCATAGGTGGCGCTGTAGTAACAAAAACGCGAAACTGCTCATAACTCCTAAACCGTATGTCGTACACTCAAGTGTCTTATATCATTGGAAAGCTGGACTTCTGACTTAAAAAACGTATATCTCCGATTTCATTTCCGGTATGCAAATTTTTCCGCCATTTTGAATTTTGTCGAAAAACTACTTTTGCGAACTAGTCCCTGGTTTTTCGCCCGATCGGAACCAAACCAGTGCAGAAATGTTCTCTGGAGGCTGACTATCAATAATTATCAAAAAAAAGTTGAAATTTTGATTCATGTTCGCTAGGGGGCGCAAAATGAACGTTGTGGGCGGAGCCTATTTTACTAAAATGATTATAACTCAAGAAGTAAATGAGATAGCTTCACCAAACTCGGTACACATGTGAATAAGTTCATTCTGAGGTCACAGTAAAAAAATCGCGACGATCAAACACTAGGTGGCGCTGTAATGTGAAAAAAACATAAAAAGGGCTCTGACCAGCTGACCATTAGTCCGATTGACTTGAAAATTGGTATGCAGTGTCTTGGTCCAAGGCCCCATGTATGTGTATGAGGACATTGGCGTATCTAAAAAAACATGGCCGCCATCGACCAATGAAGTTTGAGCACCTATGAGACGAGGTTAACGGAGGCCGATCGGAACGAAACTCGATTGGCACGTTCGACTTATGGCCCTAGAGGCCTGTAAGAATTTTGAAAGAAATCGGCCACTAGTTGGCGCTAACGAGTTTTACGGCTCTGTAATCACGTGGTGTGGCACACATCCCCACAATATGCATATCATTTGATAGATCTCCTCATGCTGAACAACTTTGCCTCTAGAACCATTGCTGTCAATCAAATCGTTCATTAAATATTCACGAATATGTTTAAAACCTACTTTTGCGAACTAGTCCTAGGTTTTTCGCCCGGTCGGAACCAGACCAGTCTAGGACAATTCTCTGGACTCTCTAGATCAATAATTATCAAAAAAAAGTTGAAATTTGGCATTTGGTTGGCTGTAACAGGGTCATTTATAAAATGGGCGTGGCAAAATATAGTCAAAAGCCTATAAATCCTATACGAAAACTCAGAACTTCACAAAAATTGGTGAGCATATGTGACATAACATCCTTAAAAAGCATGCCAAATTTTATGGAGATCGGACCATAGGTGGCGCTATAACTGTTAAAAAGCTTTAAAACCACATATTTCCTATGGTAAATTGCCTGTATTGGCTGTAACTGGTATTTTCCATCTATGATCATATAATTTTCAAATCATAATGTTTCAAACCAGTGCAGTACAATTCTCTGCACTCTCTAGATCAATAATTATCAAAAAAGGTATAATATCTTCATTTGGATGGCTATAATAGGGTGTATAACAGCCAATAAGTGGTTTTTTACTGCCCCCTGCTGTCGTTTCATCATACTACTCCCTAATATTTTTATATATAATTCATATTTAGACTTTATAAAATCATTATTTGAACATTTACAATCACATTTTGTCAAAATGGAGTATTACTATAATGTCAATTGTGAAAATGAAAGTAAAACTTTAACCGCCATTTAGGTCACGCCCCCCCAGTACAAATTCACTCATAACTCGAAAACGGAAAGTCGCTGCGCGCTCAAATTTTGATGGTAAGGTCCTCTCCGGGCTCTTGATCGAAATCTATCGTCGCGGGGCTCGGGAGCGCCCCCCCGCGGATCGCTAATCCGAGAGACCCCCGACTTGCAACGGCTGTAACTCCCGACCTAGACCACCTAGATTCTTGTGGGATAGCTTGTTGGAAAGAGCCCGTCCTCATCTAGCTTCGATTCGAGTTTGGTGCGATCTGGCCTGGGCATTCCCGAGATATAAGTCAACAAAGATATGCCTTTGAATGGGCGTAACTCCCGTCCCCAATCGCCCAGCAACACCAGGGTGGTCTTGTTCCACAGGGCCCATCGAGTACTATCTATGCTCCGAGTTTCAGATTTTTTCGCTTTCTCGTTCCCGAGATATAAGTGAAAAAACAAATTTCCATTCATTCATTTCAACTCTATAGGCTGTAATACCACTGTTGTCCACTAGAGGGAGCAGCAGTATTAGACATGTTTAATCTTTTTATCAGCTTTCAGCATTGGCTTACAAACAAATGCTTAAAGCAATTTTTTTTAAATTAGTTTTATATTATTACATCACAAAGAAATATGTGAAATGCTTATATACCATTAAAAGAGATTTTCACAATAACGTGTGTGTGTGTGTGTGTGTGTGTGTGTGTGTGTGTGTGTGTGTGTGTGTGTGTTTGTGTGTGTGTAAACATGCATCATGGAGTTAACATGAATAAACTGGTTTGCTTTAGTCCAGAATAATGGTGTAACCAAGTAGTTTAAAATGAAAGTGAGCCAATAAGTGGTCTTCTACTGCCCTCTGCTGGTCATTTTACTTCTTGCAGCTATTTTTTTTTATTATTATGATGGACTGGTAATATAGTTTAATATTATTAAACTATATTACCTAAATATTGAACTAAACTAAATTAGATTTTATCAACTATATTAAACTAAATTAGATTTTCACAATAACATCCCAAAAGTGTGTGTGTGTGTGTGTGTGTGTGTGTCTGTGTTTGTGTGTGTGTGTGTGTGTGTGTGTGTGTGTGTGTGTGTGTGTGTGTGTGTGTGTGTGTGTGTGTGTGTGTGTTTGTGTGTGTGTAAGCATGCACTATTGAGTAAACATGAAAATGTGAGACATTTTTTTCAATAAAATTATATGATTAAAATGAAAACTAAAAATTGCGTTTTAAATGGAAAGACCTGTAATAAGCATTTTTTGCCTACCATTTATTTCAAATATCTATAGCTATAACAAAATGTGTTTAAGCATTTTTATTAGAGTTAATATGAAAAATGTGCCATTAAAAAATACATGGAATCAAACCAAGTCATAGAAAACAAAACTGTATTTTATTGCCAGAATAATACAATGTTTCATGGTAATATATCATGGTAAATCATCCTATAACATGGTAAATTATGGTAAACTGGTAAATCATGCTAGAATCATATTAAATCATACTACAATGTGTTATATTGTGGTAAACCATGCTAGAAGAGGGTAAATCATAGTGAATCATATTAGAACTTGGTATATCATGGTAAACGATGGTAAATCATGCTAGATTGATGGTAAAATATACTGGAACATGGTAAATCATGAAAAACACACTAAAATTTGGCATATCATGGTAAATCATGCTAAAACATGGTCTATTCCATCTATGATGTCAGTGGTTAAATGCTTGCTACATAAAACCACTTAACTGCCTTAACTGCTTGAACACCGATAAATGCTGCTTGTTATTATTATTATTCTGCCGTAAAACGCATCGTGCAGCCCAAACCGTAAGTGCTAGAGACTTGATATTTGGGATTAAGGTAGCACAGAAATCGAGGAGAGGTTATCAAATTATGAGCCCGATTGGCCCATAGGTGGCGCTATAGCAACCAATTGCGCAAAACTGCTCATAACTCCTAAACCGTATGTCGTAGACTCAAGTGTCTTATATCAGTGGAAAGCTGAAAACCTGGAGAACAAAACGTATATCTCCGATTTCATTTCCGCCATGATAGATTTTCCGCCATTTTGAATTTTGTCAAAAAACGACTTTTGCGAACTAGTCCCTGGTTTTTTGCCCGATCGGAACCAAACCAGTGCAGAAATGTTCTTTGGAGTCTGAATGTGAATAATTATTGAAAAAATGTTGAATTTTCGATTCAGGGTCGCTAGGGGGTGCAAAATGAACGTTGTGGGAGGAGCCTATTTTACTAAAACGGCTATAACCCCAGAAGTAAATGAGATAGGTTGACCAAACTTGGCACACATGTGTATAAGGACAGTTTGGGGTCACAGTAAAAAAATCGCGACGATCGAACACTAGATGGCGCTATGACATTAAAAAAACATAAAAAGGGGTGTGGCCACCTGACCGTTAGTCCGATTGACTTGAAAATTGGTATGCAGTGTCTTGGTCCAAGGCCCCATGTATGTGTAAAAGGATATTGGCGTATCTCAAAAAACATGGCCGCCATCGACCAATGAAATTTGAGCACCTATGAGACGAGGTTAACGGAGGCCGATCGGAACGAAACTCGATGGGCATGTTCGACTCATGGCCCTAGAGGCCTGTAAGAATTTTGAAAGAAATCGGCCACTAGTTGGCGCTAACGAGTTTTACGGCTCTGTAATCACGTGGTGTTGCACACATCCCCACAAAATGCATATCATTTGATAGATATCCTCATGCTGAACAACTTTGCCTCTAGAACCATTGTTGTCAATCAAATCGTTCATTAAATATTCACAATTATGTTAAAAACCTACTTTTGCGAACTAGTCCCTGGTTTTTCGCCCGATCGGAACCAAACCAGTCTAGGGCAATTCTCTGGACTCTCTAGATCTTTAATTATCGAAAAAAAGTTGAAATTTTGCATTTGGGTGGCTGCAACAGGGTCATTTAGAAAAGGGGCGGGGCAAAATACGGTCAAAAGCCTATAAATCCTAAACAAAAAGTCAAAACTTCACAGAAATTGATGAGCATATGTGTCATAACATGGTGAAGAAGCATGCAAAGTTTCATGGAGATCGGACCATAGGTGGCGCTATAACTGTTAAAAAGCTTTAAAACCATATATTTCCTATGGTAAATTGCCTATATTGGCTGTAAATGTTTTTTTCCATCTATTATGTCAGTGTTTAAATGTATGCTAAATAAAATTTAATGTCTTTTGATGCTTTTGTGCTTAACGGCCTTAAAGGCCTTAACTGCTTGAACACCGCTAAATGCTGCTTGTTATTATTATTATTCTCCGCTAAAACGCATCGTGCAGACCAAACCGTAAGTGCTAGAGACTTGAAACTTTGTCAGATGGTAGTACAAAAATCGAGGAGAGGTTATCAAATTATGAGCCCGATTGGCCCATAGGTGGCGCTATAGCAACCAATTGCGCAAAACTGCTCATAACTCCTAGACCGTATGTCGTAGACTCAAGTGTCTTATATCTCTGGAAAGCTGGAAACCTGAAGTAAAAAACGTATATCTCCGATTTCATTTCCGCCATGATAGATTTTCCGCCATTTTGAATTTTGTCGAAAAACTACTTTTGCGAACTAGTCCCTGGTTTTTCGCCCGATCGGAACCAAACCAGTGCCAAAATGTTCTCTGGAGTCTGAATATCAATAATTATCGAAAAAAAGTTGAAATTTTGATTCACGGTCGCTAGGGGGCGCAAAATGAACGTTGTGGGCGGAGCCTATTTTACTAAAATGGCTATAACTCAAGAAGTAAATGAGATAGCTTCACCAAACTCGGTACACATGTGAATAAGTTCATTCTGAGGTCACAGTAAAAAAATCGCGACGATTGGGCACTAGGTGGCGCTATAACATTAAAAAAACTTAAATAGGGCTATGACCACCTGACCGTTGGTCCGATTGACTTGAAAATTGGTATGCAGTGTCTTGGTCCAAGGCCCCATGTATGTATAAAAGGACATTGGCTTATCTCAAAAAACATGGCCGCCATCGGCCAATGAAGTTTGAGCACCTGTGAGACGAGGTTAACGGAGGCCGATCGGAACGAAACTCGATGGGCATGTTCGACTCATGGCCCAAGAGGTCTGTAAGAGTTTTGAAAGAAATCGGCCACTAGTTGGCGCTAACGAGTTTTACGGCTCTGTAATCACGTGGTGTGGCACACATCCCCACAAAATGCATATCATTTGATAGATCTCCTCATGCTGAACAACTTTGCCTCTAGAACCATTGCTGTCAATCAAATCGTTCATTAAATATTCACAAATATGTTTAAAACCTACTTTTGCGAACTAGTCCTAGGATTTTCGCCCGATCGGAACCAGACCAGTCTAGGACAATTCTCTGGACTCTCTAGATCAATAATTATCAAAAAAAGTTGAAATTTGGCATTTGGTTGGCTATAACAGGGTCATTTATAAAATGGGCGTGGCAAAATATAGTCAAAAGCCTATAAATCCTATACGAAAACTCAGAACTTCACAAAAATTGGTGAGCATATGTGACATAACATCCTTAAAAAGCATGCCAAATTTTATGGAGATCGGACCATAGGTGGCGCTATAACTGTTAAAAAGCTTTTAAACAATGTATTTCCTATGGTAAATTGCCTGTATTTGCTGTAAATGGTGTTTTGCATTTATTATCATGTAATGTTCATATCATAATGTTCAAAACCAGTGCAGTACAATTCTCTGGACTCTCTAGATCAATAATTATCAGAAAAAGTTGAACAACTTCATTTGGATGGCTATAATAGGGTCACTTCACAATGTAGCCATGACCTAGTGTCCCCAAAAGCTTATATCTCTTCAATGAATGCTCAGATCTTCTTAAAAACAAGTCAGAACATGTGCCATATGACTCCAAACAATCATGAAAAATTTCAGACAGATCGGACAAGATTTGCCTCTATAACAGTTAAAAATGGGAAAATTAAATGAATATAATGGCATATTAAGCCAATAAGTAGTATTTTACTGCCCCCTGCTGTTTAAAATATGAATTATACTTGAGTAGTGTGACAAAATTACTATTTAGACTTTATAAAATTACTATTTTAACATTTACAATCACATTAAGTCTAATTTCATCTATTGAAGTATCACTATTGACAATTCTGTCACATTGACAAATGTGAATCCTGAATGAGACATAGTTCAAATCTCTGTATCTACAACAGAATGTGTGTGTAGTCCTATGTTTCTGAATAAATTCTGAATAATCTGATTAATAGTTTGCAAAGACATGTATGAAATAACATTCAAATATATTTTCATAATGATTTTGTGTGTGTGTGTGTGTGTGTGTGTGTGTGTGTGTGTGTAAGCTTGCATAAAGGAGTTAAAATGGAAAAGCTGTCAAAATGAAAGTGGCCAGCAGAGGGCAGTAGAAGACCACTTATTGGCTCATTCTACTTATTAATGAAGTCTTTTAACAGGTGCATTCATATTTAGACACTATAAAATCACTTGTATAACAATTACTATTATAACACAATCATATTTTGTCAGAGTTTATCACTTCATTTGTACTGACACTTCACATCAATGCTAGCAATGTGGTAAATCATGATAAACTATGGTAAATCATGCTAGAATCACGGTACTCTATGGCAGTGTTGGGAACCCTAATCAAACACACCTGATTCAACTCATCAGCTCATAATCACATAGGTTATTGAGCTGATGAGTTGAATCAGGTGTGATTGATTAGAGAGACAGAGAAAACGGGTCCTTCAGGACAGGTTTGGGAACCACTGCTCTATGGTAAATCATCCTAGAACGTAGTAAATCATACTAGAACTTGGTAAATCATGGTAAATCATGCTAGATTCATGGTAAATCATACTGGAACATGGTAAATCATGAAAAATCACACTAAAATGTGGTATATCATGGTAAATCATGCTAAAACATGGTCTATTCCATCTATGATATCAGTGGTTAAATGCTTGCTACATAAAACGTAATGTCTTTTGATGCTTGTGTGGTTAAAAATCTTAAATGCCTTAACTGCTTGAACACCGCTAAATGCTGCTTGCAGCTTTAATTATTATTATTATTATTATTCTGCCGTAAAACGCATCGTGCAGACCAAACCGTAAGTGCTAGAGACTTGATATTTGGGTTTAAGGTAGCACAGAAATCGAGGAGAGGTTGAGAGAATATGAGCCCGATTGGCCCATAGGTGGCGCTGTAGTAACAAAAACGCGAAACTGCTCATAACTCCTAAACCGTATGTCGTACACTCAAGTGTCTTATATCATTGGAAAGCTGGACTTCTGACTTAAAAAACGTATATCTCCGATTTCATTTCCGGTATGCAAATTTTTCCGCCATTTTGAATTTTGTCGAAAAACTACTTTTGCGAACTAGTCCCTGGTTTTTCGCCCGATCGGAACCAAACCAGTGCAGAAATGTTCTCTGGAGTCTGAATATCAATAATTATCAAAAAAAAGTTGAAATTTTGATTCATGTTCGCTAGGGGGCGCAAAATAAACGCTGTGGGCGGAGCCTATTTTACTAAAATGGTTATAACTCAAGAAGTAATTGAGATAGCTTCACCAAACTCGGTACACATGTGAATGAGTTCATTCTGAGGTCACAGTAAAAAAATCGCGACGATCAAACACTAGGTGGCGCTGTAATGTGAAAAAAACATAAAAAGGGCTCTGACCAGCTGACCGTTAGTCCGATTGACTTGAAAATTGGTAAGCAGTGTCTTGGTCCAAGGCCCCATGTATGTGTATGAGGACATTGGCGTATCTAAAAAAACATGGCCGCCATCGACCAATGAAGTTTGAGCACCAATGAGACGAGGTTAACGGAGGCCGATCGGAACGAAACTCGATGGGCACGTTCGACTTATGGCCCTAGAGGCCTGTAAGAATTTTGAAAGAAATCGGCCACTAGTTGGCGCTAACGAGTTTTACGGCTCTGTAATCACTTGGTGTTGCACACATCCCCACAAAATGCATATCATTTGATAGATCTCCTCATGTTGAACAAATTTGCCTCTAGAACCATTGCTGTCAATCAAACCGTTCATTAAATATTCACGAATATGTTAAAAACCTACTTTTGCGAACTAGTCCCTGGTTTTTCGCCCGATCGGAAACAGACCAGTCTAAGACAATTCTCTGGACTCTCTAGATCAATAATTATCAAAAAAAAGTTGAACTTTACCCTATGGTTCACTATAACAGGGTCATTTAGAAAAGGGGCGTGTCAAAATACACTCAAAAGCCTATAAATCGTAAATAAAAAATCAGAACTTCACAAAAATTGATGAGCATATGTGTCATAACATGGTGAAGAAGCATGCACAGTTTCATGGAGATCGGACCATAAGTGGCGCTATAACTGTTAAAAAGCTTTAAAACCATATATATCTTATGGTAAATTGCCTGTTTAAAACCAGTGCAGTACAATTCTCTGGACTCTCTAGAATAGATCAATAATTGTCAGAAAAGGTATAACTTCTTCATTTGGATGGCTATAATAGGGTGAAAGACCAGCTGTGATGACTATATTAAACAGCTTTGATGACTATAACAGCCAATAAGTGGCATTTTACAATAAGTGGACCTGCTGTCATTTTATCATACTACTCCCTAATATTGTTATATATAATTCATATTTAGACTTTATAAAATCATTATTTTAACATTTACAATCACATTCATGTATTATTCACAATTGTGTCACAGGAAGGCTCAGGCTGAAAACGAACGTTAGGCCACGCCCTCACAGTACAAATTCACTCATAACTCGAAAACGCGAACTCCCTGCGCGCTCAAATTTGGATGGTAAAGTCCTCTATTGGGCCTTGATCGAAATCTATCGTCGCGGGCCTCGGGAGCGCCCCCCCGCGGATCGCTAATTCGAGAGACCCCCGAGTTTGAACGGCTGTAACTCTCGACCTAGACCACCTAGATTCTTGTGCGATAGCTCGTTAGAAAGGGCTCGTCCTCATCTAGCTTCGATTCGAGTTTGGTGCGATTCGGCCAGGGCATTCCCGAGATATAAGCCCCAAAATATATGCTTTTGAACGGGCATAACTCCCGGCCCCGATCGGCCACCAACACCGGGATGGTCTCGTTCAACAGGGCTCTTCGGACATTATCTAAGTTCTGAGTTTCAGATTTTTTCACTTTCTCGTTCCCGAGATATAAGTGAAAAACCAAATTTCCATTCATTCATTTCAACTCTATATAGGCTGTAATACCACTGTTGTCCACTAGAGGGAGCAGCAGTATTAGACATGTTCAATCTTTTTATCAGCTTTCAGCATTGGCTAACAAACAAATGCTTAAAGCTATTTTTTTAAATTAGTTGTATATTATTACATCACAAAGAAATATGTGAAATGCTTATAGACCATTAAAAGAGATTTCAAAAATAACATATCCCACACGTGTGTGTGTGTGTGTGTGTGTGTGTGTGTGTGTGTGTGTGTGTGTGTGTGTGTACTTGTACAACTATCTTTGTGAGGACCAGTTTGAGTTTTAGACCATTGGAGTGAGGACAAAGAGAGTAAAGTGAGGGCATTTTGGCCGGTCCTCACTTTCTGAGACCCCTTTAAAGGCTTGAGGGTCAAGACTTGGTTTTAGGGATACGGTTATAATTAGGTTAAGGGTAGGTTTAGGGTAAGGGTTCGGGTTAAGCACTTAGTTGTGATGAGTAAGGTTAGGTAAGCGGCTAGAGATTGCATTGTGTCAATGAATGTCCTCATAAAGATAGATGTACAAGAGTGTGTGTGTGTGTGTGTGTGTGTGTGTGTGTGTGTGTGTGTGTGTGTGTGTGTGTGTTTGTGTGTGTGTGTGTGTGTAAGCATGCATTATGGAGTTAACATGAAAAAACTGGGTTGCCTTAGTGCAGGATTCTAGTGAAACCAAGTTGTTTAAAATGAAAGTGAGCCAATAAGTGGTCTTCTACTGCCCTCTGCTGGCCATTTTACTTCTTAAAGCTATTTTATTATTATGATGGATTGGTAATATAATCATAGCTGTCAACCCTCCCGTTTTTTCCGGGTTTCTCACGTATTTTAGCTCTTTTCCCGCTGTCTTCCCGTTTTAGTATTTTCCCGTAAAATATCCCGTATTTTTACGCTCTGATTGTGTGAGACGTACAAGCTCCGGCAGATTCGGCTTGAAGTCGTTCATCCTCGGATGCGGCGCCGCGCGCGCTGTTACAAAAAAAGCCGTGCACACAGCAAAGCGAAATGGGGTCTTGCCGGTCTTGCGCACCCAACGCGTCATTTTTGCCGCGCGCACCTTCGCGCTCGTGCGGACGCGTCGAGTATAAACCATGGTATAAACAAAGCTTAACCCGTGTCAGCGTGCGCTCTGATCGGTAAAGGGGCACAGACCTCTCCCGAATCATCTCCAGTAGTAGCAGCCTCCGAACTTCCGAAGCACCACTAACTCCGCCTCCGTTTCCCTCGTAAGCTGATATTAGTATTTAAACATTCTCTATGATAAAACATTTTTGTAAAAAATATTTTAATAACACGGTTTTGGCGATTATAGAGTTCTAATGACGGTGTTCAACTATAACCGTCGGTCTCACGGTTATGGTCACACCCCTAACACACACACACACACACACACACACACACACACACACACACACACACACACACACACACACACACTGTCTCTCAGTCTCTCCCTCTCTCTCTCTCTCTCTCTCTCTCACACACACACACACACACACACACACACACACTGTCTCTTTCTCTCTCTCATACACACACACACACACACTGTCTCTTTCTCTCTCTCACACATGTAGGCCTATATGTAGGCTAGTTATAAACTCTTTAGACTGTTAATGATTAGTGCTTCTTTTTTTTTAAAAGTTTGTGGGTAAGAATCGTGTAAAAAAAATCCCTTATTTTGGGGATGGATTCCGGGAAATCTCCCTTATTTTCAATGTTCAATGTTGACAGCTATGAATATAATTAATATTATTAAACTATATTGCCTAAATATTCAACTAAACTAAATTAGATTTTATCAACTATATTAAACTAAATTAGATTTTCACAATAACATCCCAAAAGTGTGTGTCTGTAAGCATGCATTGAGTAAACATGAAAATTTGAGAAATTTTTTTCAATAAAATTATATGATTAAAATGAAAACGAAAAATTGCGTTTTAAATGGGAAATCTGTAATAAGCATTTTTTTTTTACCTACCATTTATTTCAAATATCTATAGCTATAACAAAATGTGTTTAAGCATTTTTATTAGAGTTAATATGAAAAACGTGCCATTAAAAAATACATGGAGTCAAACCAAGTCATAGAAAACAAAACTGCATTTTATTGCCAGAATAATACAATGTTGTTGTTTTTAAACAGTGCATATGAAAATAAGTAACATTAACAATCAATTAATTTATTCAAGTTCAATCGTTTGCATATTGAAGAATGTCTCTGTGGTATCATTTTATTCATTTCAATTTTTTGCACATATGAAAGAAGAAAAGTATTTGCATTAATATATGTTCAAAACTATATTGCATATATATATATATATATATATATATATATATATATATATATATATATATATAATCTGTGAGACCTCCGGATTGGAACATCTGTAACTCCCTACCTAGACCAACTAGATTATTGTGGGATAGCTTGTTTGAAAGGTCCCGTCCACATCTTGCTTCACAAAGAAATATGTGAAATGCTTATAGACCATTAAAGTATATTTTCATGATGACACATCCCAATAGCATTGAAAACAACAACAACAACATGTGTGTATGTGTGTGTGTGTCTATGATGTCAGTGGTTAAATGCTTGCTGCATAAAACTTAATGTCTTTTGATGCTTTTGAGCTTAATTGCCTTAACTGCCTTAAATTCACTCATAACTCGAAAACGGAAACTCCCTGCGCGCTCAAATTTGGATGGTAAAGTCCTCTATTGGGCCTTGTTCGAAATCTATCATCGCGGGCCTCGGGAGCATTCATATAACTTTGCATTCATATATATAGACACTAAAAGATCACTTATATAACAATTACTAATATGAGACAACCATATTTTGTCAGAGTTTATCACTTCATTTGTACTGACACTTGAAATCAATGCTAGCAATGTGGTAAATCATGGTAAATCTTGTATGGACATGGCAAATCCCTGTTGTTCACAAGAGAGAGCCGTAGGATTAGACTTATTATTATGTTTTTATCAGCTTTCAGCATGAGCTAAAAAAAAATTAATGATTAAAGCTATTTTGTATTGTCATGATGCACTGTAAAATATGTTTATATAATTGGATCACAAAGAAAAATGTGAAATGCTTATTGACCATTAAACATTATTTTTACAATAACATATTTCAACAACATTGTGTGTGTGTGTGTGTGTGTGTGTGTGTGTGTGTGTGTGTGTGTGTGTGTGTGTCTGTGTGTGTGTGTCTGTGTGTGTGTGTGTTAAAGCTTCTCTTTTCTCTGTGTTTTAGCGTATTCTTTTTCTAGCACATTTAATTTTGGCAGCCATACATTTCATTACATTACAAGAAGCATAAATGGCAAATGTTTATAACTCAAGGAATTGTCACATTTCCTTAAAAAAGTAAGTACAATAGGCATGACTCTAAACAAGCATGAAAATGTTCATGGGCACTGGGCAATAGCTGCATGTATATAAAAGTTTTTAAAAAGTCAAGACTAATAATGTTCCTATTCTTTTTATGGACAATTCTTTGAAATTCCCACTAGATAGCAATATAGGATCACTTTTTTTTTTTTATTGCACTCAGTAATATTGTATAATACTAACTACATTTTTTCATTTCAAATTATATTTAAACTTTATAAAATCATTAAATAACATTACAAATAAATTTGTTCAAGGTTTACCACTTTATTGTTCATTTGAGGCATGTTTTTTCAATAATATTACATGATTACAATGAAAACTGAAGATCATGTATTTAACTGGAAACCTGTAATAAGCATTATCATTTATTTCAAATATATATATCTTCAACAAAATGTGTGTAAACACGTTTATTAGAGGTAATATGGAAAATCTGCTATAAAAACAAGTACATGGAATCAAAACAAAAGTCAAAGAAAACATCAATTTATTTATAATTGTAAAGACACAATAATAAAATGCATATGAAAATAAGAAATATGAAATAGTAAGAGAGAATTAAATTAATAATAAAAAAAATTGCATATTAAAGTATGTTTGTGTTTTTTTGAATGATCACATATTAAATGAAAATCCATAATTGTGAAGTATTAAGATTTGAAATGAGAGAATCTAGAAATAAAATGTAAAATAGTACATATCAAAATTTTAAAAAATGTCAAATAGTAACCAAAATAAAAGCAAAAATTAAAGAATAATATATTTTTAAACCAACGTAAGAAAATATTTGAAAAATATTCAATAGTTGTAAATAAATATTAATTCGTTCATTGAATTTCAATTGTTTGCATATATGAAAGTGGCAAAGTCTTTGTGTTACTATATGTTCAAAACTATATTGCATATAGTAGATTTTGAAGTATGAAATAAAATGTGAAATTACAAAATATAAAAATAAATAGAAAACTCAAAATATCAACAATAAAAATAAACCATTCATTCATTCCTTTTAAATGCATTGAAGAAAACTTACATTTAAAAAGCAAACATAACATATTCAGTAAAGTATAGTTAAGTAGTACATTAAAGAAGTGATAAATAGTAAAAGAAAAGTCTAGATTCTTCAAGAGAATCTTGAACACTCATGTCTGAACAGTTAATCAAAGTGTTCAGGCATGATATAATGATACAACAGAGTTGGAAGTAAGGTAGTGTGGTAGGGTGGCTACTCTAGTACAGTGGTTCCCAAACCTGTCCTGGCGACCCACCAACACTGCACGTTTTCTCTGTCTCCCTAATCAAACACACATGATTCAACTCATCAGCTCATTAACCCATGTGATTATGAACTGATGAGTTGAATCAGGTGTGTTTGATTAGGGAGACAGAGAAAACGTGCAGTGTTGGTGGGTCGCCAGAACAGGTTTGGGAACCACTGCTCTAGTAGGCCTAAATTAAAACAACAACAAAATAAATAAAAATAAAAAACACATAACAAACAAGAACTTAGGCAAGGGGTGACATGGAAAGTGAAACTGAATATTAATAATGTAAGTAAACAGAATTCTATTTTGACATAACCTCAAATCACACACCAGCAAAAATGTTGCGCTCGTGCTGCAAAATTTTCAACAGAACTAACAGAGGTTGGCAATGAGGAGACAAAGACCAATAAGACCCAGGATGTGGCTAAATGAAACATCAATGTGGAGATGATGGAGGAAGAAGCCAGGCAGGATGTGATGGAGGGATGAGGCAAAGGATGACTTAGAGGAGATGATAGAGCACGACAGGACTGATGGAGGTAAGAGGCAGGGTGGAACCAGCGGCCAGACTGACATAGTTGTAGTTGTGAACAGAGTAGATCCAGGCTGAGATGATGACGAAGGAGACCTGGAGATGATTGTAATCAGCTGCAGCAAAACACACTTGGAGCTGGGCAGGACCAGCGGTGATGAAGATTACTTGAGACTAAAGTAAAGCAGTGGCAATGAAGACATCTAATGACTGGGCTGAACCAGCAGAGATGAAGATATGTTGTCACTTGAATGGGCTGAACCAGCAGAGATGAAGATATGCTGTCACTTGAAGTTGGAATCCGTGGAAAAGGAAGATCTTTTAACATGACATAATCCAGCTGGCATAATCATTGAATCCATGACAATAATTCAGTGTACGTTCAGCTCATAGCCAATCCTCAGTGATGACAGTGTGGTTAGGGCTTCAGTCCATGCAGGCCAACACCACTAAAATACCCTCAATGGCAGAAAACACTGGCCTCTGTCAAACACACAAACTCTGTAAGATACAACTGAGATCAACATTTCAGAATGGTCAGCTTTTCAGATTGTTCAATAGATGTTAATGTCAAATGACTAGATTATGTTGATTTCTTGATGAGAGACAAGAACAGAAAGCCAAAGTTACAATGAGCTCAAAGTCACAAAAATGAACAGGGAAGAATTTACCTCGTACTGTTATGAATCTGAATTGCTGCCGAGCCTTACAGATGTAGCGTCCATTTTTGATACAGAGAACAGATCCATGACTTTCTTTAACTCAACAGTCCACGATGGTGATGACGATGTGATGATCTGGACATTGTTGTCTGCTGTCAAACTGTTTCCTTGAATTGCATAGAACACAATCTTCAGCTGGTTCTAGTTGAATATTGTCCTAATAATTAAGAGATAATGTGTTCATCAAAGCAGCATTAGACATATGATGTACCTATAGACAATGAGGAAGTGGTTAGGATATATATATATACACATATTTACACTTTACAACTTATACAAGTGAATTATGTACTTATAAAAAAAAGGGTGTGCTTAAAGCAACCATTTATTAAATAGAATATCCTTATAACACAAACATATAAACAGAGGCATATTATGTTGATGTAATAAAAGCTATAACCAATTTGAAAGATAAACAAAACATAGTCTTACCTGTTTATCAATATTTGAAGTATTGGAATATGAAGAGAATGAAGCAGCAAAGATAGCCTCATCATCATCATCATCATCATTCTCCCCTAGTCCAATTTGGAACATAGGCTGTCAACAAGAGCTCTCGAACAGTTTTAGTCATGGGCCAGTTTCTCCAGTTGTCCACATGACAGTCCCATTTTCTTGATTTTTGCCTCCAAGTCTCGTCATCAGGCGTTTCGGGTGGCCTCTTTTTATCTTGCTTTGAGGGTTCCAGGTCAGCACCGGTCTGGTAATGCTGTTAACAGGAGGGTATGGCGAATCCAGCGCCATCTTCTTTGTAAGATTTCTTTCTCTACCAGCTGGTGTCTGGTTCTCTCCCACAGTTCGCTGTTACTAATGTTTACTGGCCATCTGATTCATAGTATTCACCTGAGGCAGGTGTTGATGAACGTCTGGATTTTCTTCATGGTTGAGGCTGATAGTCAAAGATAGTCTAATATTTTTTAAAGATCATCTTTCTTTATCCTTTCTTTTTTTAATATCTTCCCATTAATTCTTTTTTTTTAAGAATTGGTTTAATTTTTTACACCACCTTTTAAAGTACTCTATTATAAATTTGATTAGTGCCAACTATATGATTTGATTCTCCATACGAATTCATTGTAAAATGATATTGTATAAACATGTTGAACAATAAAACACATAAAATAAATAAAGAGGATGGATGAATGAATGAATGAATAAATCACTTAATGAATGAAAAGGAAAAATAAAAGAACGTTTCTGTGGGTGTTAAGGCCAACGAATAAATGTTTTTTATTATTATTATATATACTTATTGGTACAAAAAACTACCCACAAAATCCCTTACAATACAACTTTAATTTAGAAGGATGTCCTGTTACTTTATCCACTACAGTAAAAGACCTGGGTGTTATACTAGACCGCAACTTGACTTTCGAAAATCATATTTCATATATTACAAGAACAGCCTTTTTCCACCTTAGAAACATTGCTAAGCTACGTAACATGCTATCTGTTTCTGATCCAGAAAAGTTAGTTCATGCATTCATGACCTCGAGACTAGATTACTGTAATGCTTTATTAGCTGGTTGTCCTGCATCCTCAATAAACAAGCTACAGTTAGTGCAAAATGCAGCCGCTAGAGTTCTTACTAGGTCAAGAAAATATGATCATATAACACCAATTTTATCATCTTTACACTGGTTACCTATTAAGTTACGTATCAATTACAAAGTATTCCTACTGACCTATAAAGCCCTAAATGGTTTAGCTCCTGTGTATTTAACAGACCTTCTATCGCCATACAATCCATTGCGCTCTTTAAGATCACTAAATTCGAGGCTTCTGGTCATTCCTAGGATATCTAAGTCCACTAAAGGAGGGAGGGCATTCTCGCATTTACCTCCTAAACCCTGGAATAGCCTTCCTGATATTGTTCGAGACTCAGACTCACTGTCCCAGTTTAAAACTAGATTAAAGACGCATCTCTTTAACCAAGCATTCACTTAATGCTTAACCTTTAATACTACTGCTGAATCAGTTCGAATGCATTAACATTATGAACATCAGCTATGCTAATTATTTCCCATCTGCCTTTCTGCTGTTATCTCGGGACGCTAGTCCCGAGGTAAATAGCGTTCGTCAGCTCCGGTTTGTATCCAGCCTCTCATGGAGACTTCAGAGTCCCCAACGCCTGTGAAGAAACGACTCGACGCCTGTGAAGAGACGACTCAAAGCCGGCGATATGTTATGCCATAAATTACTACTTGATTAACTAACTGTATTTTTCTATGTACATTTCCGAAATGCACTTTCTGTAAAGCTGCTTTGAGACAATGTGTATTGTGAAAAGCGCTATACAAATAAATTTGAATTGAATTGAATATGTATTAAGATATATGTATGTTTAAGATATAAGTATGTTTAAATAATCAAATATTAATAGTTCATTATGAAAATTCAACAGGAATATGGAAATGTACTGTACGTGGCTTTAACACCCACTAGTAATCCCATTGACTAATGCTGCCTTCACGTGCTATCGGAAATGTACTATTTCTGACTCCTTAAGTCATGATTATGAGTTTGACATGTTATATGTCATATGTTTTGTTGTTCAGAAAATTTAGATTTTTGATAGAAGGCAGGGTGATTCTTGCCTATTTATTTTGTAAATCTTTTTGATCAATATTTTGTAAATATTTTGTATATATTACAGAAATTGTAAAATAATTTTTGTATATATTTTGTTCATGTTAAATTTGCAAGTAAGATTTTTTTTTTACACTAAGGCCTTGTCCACATGGACACGGGTATTGTTATAACCAGAGTTTTTCCTCCACGCTATCAAGCGCTGTCAAGAGCATGCCACACCAGCAGGCGGCAATATAATATTTTAGATCTGGTAGGCGGATAACGGCACAGCACAGGCGTACACTCTGACGTCGCAAGGCAAAAACCCCAGTTTTACTGTCTACACGACAGCACTGTAACCGGCCTTTCTGAAAATCCTCACCCTGGCAGGGGTTTTCAAAAATATTCGGGTCCAGTGTTCTGATACTGCGTTTTTGTGTGGACTAACGGCCGAACTGCGTAAAAAAAAGTCACGGTTATAAAAATACCCGTGTCCGTGTGGACAAGGCCTAATTCCGATAGCACGTGAAAGCAGCATGAATTCCCACAGAGGCCGTCCAGTGTTCAGCATCCACCTCTGCATCCCCCTCCCCCCTTCGATGGACGTTTCATTATAATAGCCACTTCAGCACAACGCAGTCGTGATAGCTGAAGTATGTGGGCATTATGTCAATATTTATTTTATCCAAGTCAATATCTTTAATATATACATGGTCAATTAATGTGTCATTTTCAGTTGTTGCATTTTCAACTATTTGTGTGAAGCCAAAATGCTGCATGACATCATGAATTGTTGATTTATTGAAAATGTTTTCATTGAAATCTCCTAGAATTATTTTGCCACCCGATAAGCAGTTTATTTGATTAATTAAGGAAATCAAGTTCTGTCTAAATAACGGTATGTTATATGATGATGGTCTGTATACGACTGCCACAGTTGTGTCTAAGTCTACTATGTTGCACATTAGACATTCAATGTTAATACATGGTAAATCAACTAAAGCAGCTTTTAGATTGTCTCTGTGATATATGCCAACACCACCACGATTTTCCTCTTTTAGTTTAGCAAAAACATCTTTACTTGAGTCATATGCAACAATTCGTGGTTTGTTATGGAAATGATATCCAGAAAGACTAATATCGTTCTCCAAATAGTTTGGTTTTAGCCACGTCTCTGTTACACAAATCATATCTGCTTGACAATATCTGTTATCTTTCCGAATATCTGAAATATGTGGAATGAGCCCTTGGACATTGTGTAACATCATTTGAAATTTTACATTTTCTGTGGTTTGACATGGAACAATGAATGGGGGCATTCTCTGTAGAGCTTCTTCAATGTTGTCTTTTGCATAAATAGCTTTTTCTTTGAAATCTTCTATTATGAGTCCATCAAGAGAGGTCACTCGACTTAATGCTACATACGCTTGTCCTGGAGCAAATATCTTTTTCAATGAAACAACAGCTTTGTTCACTGTCAGACCTTGTACTTTGTGAACTGTGGAAGCCCATGCTAATTTCAAAGGAAACTGTCTTCTGACACCACCACTGGTTGTCACTTTCTCTTCTTCAGGCTCGATTGGTGTGCTTTTCTCCAGTCCAGGTTTTAAACATTGATTTTTACCTCTAGCTTCTTTACCAGCTCGTTCATCATCAAATTCGATGTATATTTTTGATGGAAATATTTCATCATTTTCATAACAGAAATGTTTTACTGTTCCAAACATCCCGTTCACTAGGCCATCTGATAAATTGATATTTTTCAGTAGCATTACTCGAGCATCGATCGCTAATTCAAGGGATTTTTCCAAAGAACTGTTGTGAACTCTGAGATGAAACCCATCCTTTTTTTTCATTCGGCCAGTTTTAGCATTTCTCTCAAAATCTTGGGCGTTCACAGTAACCGTGTCAGAGCATATTTTGTGCACCATTTTTAGGTTATGTTGATCAACCTCACTATTAGTTGCATAAATATGGATATCTGTGCTCTCATCACCATCACCTGTTTCACATGTTTTAAGCATAGCAATATCTTCATCAAGCATTACGTCATCCTTCTTACGTTGCCTTAAACGATTTAATAATTCTGCAAACTGTTTGTCCTTCTGGCGCATAATCTCTGTAAGTTCAACAAAGCTGAAATTAGTTTCCCACAGATTCACACTGTTCACTGGTTCGGTGTAAAGGGGTTTGCCTTTCACAGGAGAGAGCTGATAAAAATCTCCAACTGCTATGACAGAAACTTTCCCAAATGCAGAGTAATCACCTGTTTGCTTGATTTGTCTCAATCTTCCATGAATATATGCTAGAAGTTTATGATCAACCATTGAAATTTCATCAATTATTAATATTTGCAGTTTTCCTAATTTGGCTCTCAAGGAATTAATTTTTTCATCTCCAAGTGGCTGATATGGCAGTGAAGCATTTATTCCAATGCTGAGACTGGAATGTACAGTAGACCCATGTATCTGGTAGGCGGAGACGCCGGTAGGAGCAGTTAATAGCACATGTGTCTCATCTGGGTTGTCTGTTAACTTTGAAAGTATGCGAGAGGCTTCATAATAGATGGCTTTAATCAGTACTGACTTTCCAACACCTCCTGGACCAGATATGAACACATGAAATGGATCTGGGTTTTCACCTTGCACTTTTGCTAAACACCATTGCCGCACTTTGTAAAAGATTTGTGACTGCTTTTCATTTAAAGAACGCAGTAAATCCATGGCATCTTGCTTTGTCATAGCAGATGAATTGTTTTCTATCTTGGAAGTACCCACATTTGGCAATAGATCAGGAATGATATCATCACCTTCTTCTGTTTCTATTTGGTCTTTCTTACTCTCCAGACATTCGAGACGTTCAAGTTCTGCTTCTGGACAGATTTGAGCCCAAGCATCTTCCATTGGTCCATGTTGTTCTAAATCATCTTGAGCTCTTTGTATTGTGTCTGCTTCTTTCTCAAATTTTCCCATGTTAGCGTCCACTATCATTTTCACTGACTCAAGCTTATCATTTAAAATTGTTACAAATCCAATCTCATAAAAATCCTTATGTGTAGTGAAATTTGTTGGTTTCAATTGATCTCGCACAAAATGAGGCAAAAATAATTCTAAAATACTTTGATGATAATTTTCTGAATTTTTAGTGGGTGAAAAACGAGCATATCGCACAATGGCAGAGTCTGTATGAGTTCTTTTTCTCACAAATCCCATGTCATTTTCCAGTCTTACTCTGTCTGAACATTTTTCAGAAGCACCCAAAACTCTGTAGTCTGATGCAAAGGTTGCTAAACACATTCCACCGAATTCTGTTGTATGTGGACGGGCTCTGTATCTGTCTGAGATGCTTTTCATCCATATGCCATCACCGTCATCTTCTCCACATTCAGCTTTTTTATGTATGGTGTTTAAGGGTAAACTCATTCTTATTTGATTAGTACCAGTCGGAATAAACACCACTTTCCTTGATCCTTCTTTTAGTTTCATGTTAGTCAGTCGATACACACTCTCTTGAGCGGAGACCTCTCGATTATGTAAAAACACACTTCCTAGTTTTCTTAAAGCCTGTTTAGCATCCATATTACCTTGATTGTGTGCTTCTTTTTGAGTGTTAGCAAGCAACAATCCCATTTCTCTCTCAGCTTTGGAAATATATGAAATTATATATACAATACATGAGTAAGCGTCAACAACAAACTGTATGTCCATGTTTGCATTCCAGCATCGTAAAAGATCTGGGTTATATTGATTGACCCAAACATCATTAGGCTTTCTTTTCAACACAACATTGGTTTTCTTTGTCATTTTATTGTAAGCCATTTCAAATGTCTCTTGATTTATACCAATAGATGCAAACATAGAGTCAACTGAGTCAAAGACAGCATCACTATTCAACAAACATTCTCTCACTCTTTTCATTATAGCTTCAGCTAACTCTTTTGATATTTGTTGACAGTTGTTTGTCTTTTTGCATTTACCTTCTTTTTTTTCATCATCAGTTTCTTTTTCATCCTTATCACTCTTGCTGCTTCTTGTAATGAACGTATTTTTGCTTGGTGGACGTGGAAAGTTGAATCTACAAACAGTTCCTTTCTTTTTACATGTTTTTGAATGTCTTTTGCTGTGTTGTTGGACAGTGCTCACAATTTCATGCATTTCTTCCTGCTGTTCAGGTGGCATTTCACAAGTGACGTATTGATCTACAAATGCTATGACTTCATCATCGTCATCTCTGTCCACTTGAGGTGCATTTTCAACCCAAAAGAGACAATGTGTGTGAGGGGACCCACGCTGTTGAAATTCTATTCGATAAAAATAATCTATTATTTTTCCGATTGGCTGGGCTGGTGACATGATCACATCTTTAAGAAAGCAATGAAATCGATGATCAAACATTCTGGCAGCAGTAACAGGATTGCGTTTGAGCATCCCACATCTATCAGACCAGTCCAGTTCATCAATAGGAGTTTCACAGCCCTCTTGTTTCACAATAGATTGCATTAACTCTGGCCATCGCAAGTCTGCTGATGAAAATGAGCAGAACCATGTTGGTATACCTAATTGTCTCACCATTGCAAACAAATCTTTTTGAACACTTTGCCAAAAAACAGGACTCCCTCTGATTGGCTTCAAAAATTTATAACCCTGATCAAAATTTAAAATCTTTTGCAATGACTCTTTGTTTGTCAGCATTTCTGCAGTGATTTTTGTTTTGTTTCTGGTGTCATGACCTTTCCGCATAGCAATAGATACATTTGAGATAACTTGATTAAGCTCAGACAAATATTGTCCATAAAAGATGTAGTCTAGATTTTGAGCAAAACGTCCATCTGCATTTAGGATTCTATTATTTAAATATCTAGAGAGTGTTAGTTTTTCAGGTCGTTGATCATGAAATGTTCCTGATCCTTTTGGGAACAGAACTGGGAAACATTTGGCTTCGTTACTTTCATCCATTAACATTCTCACTGGATTATTGCCCTCTGCTGGTGCAAGTGACATAATTCCATCAAAATGTTGATCTAAAACCTCTTGTGCAATATCCACTGGCTGTAAACATGAATCCATAAACAAACCGTGTTGCTGTCGATCATGAAGTGTTTCATCAGTGATCTCTTCATCTTCATTCTCAATATTGTGCTCTTTATCAACACACATGTCCTGACATCCATCCAAATCATGTTCAGTGTTATCATTTTTATCATTGACCTGTTCTTCTGTTTTACTCAGAGGATTAATCCAGGTTTCATTAAACTCTACATCTGTATACCATTTGTTATTTTCTTTTAAGTATGTCAAAGCAGTTTTGACATGATCAGTGTGCACAAATTTATATTCATAATGTCCCTTGTACGTTAATTTCCTCTTAAGCTTTACTCTTATCATCAAATCATCATTTTCTGATCTTGGTAAAACATTCACCACATCTGTAACATTAGATGGAACACAAGTCACTGGTCCATGAACCCCATTCTGTCCTCCTCGTGGTAATGCCATCATCTTCATGAATGGAATATGCTTTGCTATTAGATGTTCTTCAAGAGAGTTTAAACAACTCAATTCAACAGGAATTGGATCCAGAGCGAGATTGTTTGCTACACTTCTAGCAGGCATTTTACCTTCACTTATTTTTCTATCACATGTGTGACAAATCCACAGAGATTCAGCTGGAGTATTTTTATAAACACAATCTTTACTGCAGTTTCTATTACACTCGTGCAAATAATTCAGTGTTATACATTTTTCTGCAATATAGCCAGCATGAACTGATTTGTGAAAATATTTATTTTTATTGCAATTTTTCACTTGCATTTTGAAGCAGCAGCGATGACAAACTGAACACACATAATCAGGACCTGTTGATATTTTTTCTTTAAATTGTTTAATCACGCAGTCAAACTCTTTCCTTTTGATCTCTGCCTCACAACGATTTACTGCATTTCTCATTTTAATACTATTGGCAAAACTAATATCATTTTTATATTTTTCTATGTTGTAATCAATAACCTTAGATTTGTGTATCTCATTTTCATTATATTTATCAACACTGTACTTTTTGACTGCCTCCTTGTGTGCGGTATTGTCGCTATATTTTTCAACACTGTACTTTTTGACTGCCTCCTTGTGTGTGGTATTGTCGCTATATTTTTCAACACTGTACTTTTTGACTGCCTCCTTGTGTGCGGTATTGTCGCTATATTTTTCAACACTGTACTTTTTGACTGCCTCCTTGTGTGCGGTATTTGTGGCATACTTTTGTATACTGTATTTTTTCACAGCCTCCTGATGCAAAAAATTTGACTTGTATTTATCTGTGCTATATTTTTTTACTTTTTGTTGAAACTGTTCGTTTTGTTTGTATTTTTCAGTGCTGGATGTCATTAGTTTCTGTTTGTAAGTTTCGTCGTTGTGATATCTTTTGTTTACATTGATTATTTTCTCCTCTTTAAAGTCATGAGTGCTACTATATAGGACTTTTTGTCTATAAAGCTTACGTGGGTCTGACTTCGCATTTAATGATGCATGACACATTGAAGCTTCAAATGATGATTTACAAATGGAAACACAGCTGTGATCTTTTCTTTTTACACAAATGTGATGCCCAGTAAATTGTTATCACATTTGTGGTAGTTTCTTTTGTAATTTTATAAAGAAATGTAAAGGGATTTTGTGCAGGGGTAATTAACCTGATTCTACCATTCATTTGCACTAATATATTTTATATAGAGGGCAGGAGAAATTTTGGAGTTCGTCAGCAGGGGGCACTGTAGCGCTTATTGTGTTTCCGGGGCGTTACGTCAGTTTGTCCCGCTTTGCGATCTTTCTCTTTCTGCTGAGCGAGATGAAAGACGGACGCCGACTTTGCCCTGTCTCATTTATTTCTCCTGTTTCAGGTTGGTAGATTTGTAAATTAAGTTAAATAACTGAAATCTAATATGTTTACATGTTGCTGAATGTTTGAAGGGCCGTGTAACAAGGCTGTGTCATGAAAATGTGGACATAGATATAATGTTACTGCAGTGTTTGTATGTTCGCGCCTGGTGACGTCATCTGTGATTACCAAAGTCACGTCGAACGGAGTTTTATTTTTAGTTCTTGGAACATTTTTGTAAAGTTAGATAGTTTTGAAATGTATGAGATTGTGTAATGTGTGAGAAGCTAGTGTTAAAACCAAACGTTTTATATTCTAAAAGTGGTTTAAAAACAAGTTAGAAGTCTGTCAGCTCATGCATTGTGGAAGAGTAAAAATGATGCTAGTTGAAAAGGCATTCATGAATTATATGCAAGTGATAACATAAACTAGGTTTTATATTAAGTTGAAAAGAGACAACTTACAAGGTAACAGAGGTTTTTGTCATTTTTATTTATTTGATCATACACAATTTATATCTCAGTAATTGCTGAAAGATGAAAAAAAAAGACAAATTGTATTTTATTTTTGAAACTGTCTATTTCATAAGAAAACATTGTGTGTTTGTAACCAAGTAGGATTTTAATTGTGATTGTGTAATAAATCCTCTTGGCTCTCTTTCTGCTGAGCGAGATGAAAGACGGACGCCGACTTTGCCCTGTCTCATTTATTTCTCCTGTTTCAGAGTGAGAGCATATAAGCCGTTTACATGATACCAGCCGGTACGTGTAACACAAACAACAACTTCATAGTGACAAGTATTTACATGTTTCAAATAAATCCCCTTATATTGACAACTCTGTCTGTTTGCTAAAACATTTGAGGCTGAAAATTTAAGCCATTTATCTTGACTGTATGTAAATATGTCCACACCAATTAAATCACTGGTTGCTTGTATTTCCAGCTCTGTTGCCCAAGTTCCGACATATTTCATTCTTGAACAGTCAATGTAGTTTACAACGGAACTGTGTCCTTGTCTCAGATACTGACTGTACCTTCCTTCATTCTGGAGTATGTGTGTTACAACAGCGCGTCTCAGTTTTCTGTGTTCTCGTTCACTTCCACTTACTGCATAAGATATTGATCTGAAAAAGCAGTTACCATCACCTACAATATCTTTGGTTTCACAAGGTTCAGCCATTTCAACAATCTCGTCGGGATTATTTTGATCTTTTACAACATGTAAAATGTTCAGCTTCAGGCAAATACTTTTTTGTTGTTGTACTGTTAATGGATTAAACTGAAAAGAAACACTATAAGTTTGAGTAATAAATTCAACATCAGCTGCATCTTCATTTCTTGGGCAGACAGAAGACATTACCGTTTTGTCTTGTGCACAGATTTCATTCACTTGTATTTGATCTGTGCTTGTGAAATCAGTCAAAGCAACACTGCCCGTTTGTGAAATAAATTCAACCTCAGCTGCATTTTCAGTAGGGCAGGTAGAAAATATTCCTGTTTTCTTAATTTGATTTGTGCTTATGTAATCAGTCAAAGAAACACTGCTAGTTTGAGAAATAAATGTAACATCAGCTGCATTTACATTGCTTGGACATTTAGAAGACTTTCCTGTGTTCTCTTGTGTACATGTTTCATTCACAAGTATTTCATCTGTACTGATGAAATCAGTCAAAGAGTAACTGCAACTTTCCATTTCTGATTTTACACCTTTACTCACTCTTTCTGCATCAGTATTTTCCTCCACCATTGGATGGCACACCAATTGATCATGCTGACTGTGTTTGTCAATCACATTTACCTGGACACCAGTTACCTCAAATGGACGATTATATGCTTTAAGGGATGCACCCAGTCTCCTGAAATGAATGACCAAATTGGCTATGTTAGAATGGAAAACCACTACACTCTTACCACGACCAGAAACTGTTCCATCACAGTGTCGTGCATGTGGATCAATCACTGCATACCACGAACCTTGTCTGACAGCTGCACACATGGACTGCCTAATGTTTACCAAACACGCATCATACCTCTGGAATGCTTGATTTAATGCTTCATCAAGTGACATGGCAACACCTTGCAGAGCAGCATCATAATGATTAATTCCAAACAACCCAGTAAATGACAAAGAATAGTTTATTGAAAAACAACAATTATTCAGTGTGTGTGTGTCAGGCAGCTCAGCAACTTGTATGAAGCCGTGCAAATGATCGTGGATTTTCCCAGTATCTCTCATGGCACTGTACAGGTTATCTCCAAGTATTAGAACATCATTCAGGTGATTCTGGGTCCATTGCAACACACTTTTAACCTTACACATCAAAATTGCAGTTAAACTGTTTGCTGCACATTGCCTGCCTCTATTGACGCCAAAACACGTCGCTGCCTGATGGAAAGAGCCTCTGATGAAAGATTTCTGAGGACACAAGTCAGAAACATCATTTATCATCATATTAGTATCTTGCTTAAACAAATCAGACTTTGGTTGTTCAGGCTTTGTTTGTTCAGGCTTTGTTTGTTCAGGCTTTGTTTGTTCAGGCTTTAGTGGTTCATGATTTAGTGGTTCATGATTGAGTGGTTGTTCATTGTTTGTATACTGCTTTAGCACGTTGTGATGTACACAACGTTCTGTTATTTCTGCCAATTTTTTAAGAGGTGGCAGAGCCTCTTCAGGATCAGCAACCATCCGGTCCACCATCCTCCTCTTCGCTGCCTGGGAGCGCCGGGCTTGTTTTGTGCGTGGCATCTGTACACACGAAAACATACGAAAAATTTACTTACACATTACTGCATTCTAGTAAATAAACAACATTAAAAAACTATAAAATTAAACATCACTTTACAGAATGAGTTAAATCACATTACAACAAACCAATGAATGATAATTTACATTTCATTCTGTGTTTTCTTTTGAAGATACAAATTATATCATATGCAAGGATGAAATAAATTTACAAACATTAAGTTAATTTGATTGTAAAATGTTTCATCATTGAACTACATAACTATATTATTATTTTTTGTTACTAACTTGTTAACTATATAGGTAGGACACCCCAGCTGTTCATAATACCCAAACAGAACAATTAATTCTACAAAGACAATAACATTTATACACTTGGCATATATGCTCCAAACTAAACATTGTGTAATAGATAATGGAAACACTAAAAACCAAAGATTGACAGCAATGAATCATACTTTGAATCCCCCAAAATAACCATCTGAAAACACTTCTCAAACCAACTAGATTGCACAATCCTTTTTTACTTGGTTATACTGACTAGGGCTGGGTATCGTAACAAAATTTTCGATACCGATACCGATACCTTGACTTCGATACCGGTTCCTGATCGATACTTTTTCCGATACCAATTTTATGAAACCTGTTTTAACAATATAACATTACCTAAAAAAATACCTTTTATTTTTTCAGTCAGTTTGTTGACTTTTTTACACTCATATTTTGAGTATGTAAAAAAGCACCAATGCTCAAGTTTTCTGTTTCCTAATCATTTAACAACATGTATTCTTTACTTCAATTAGCTAATTTTTCTTAATGCATTGTTTAACAATGAAACTGAATGAAAATGAATTGAAATGCATTACACAAAGTCACCTCTGATAACAGATCACTCTAAATTGTAATTTAGACACATGCATTTTCTGTAAAGCTGCTTTGAAACGATATGTATTGAGAAAAATTCTATACAAATAAATGTGAATTGAATTAAATATAGGCCACTGGGGGGCGGGATATATGCCTCGCGCTCAGCACATGAAGCTTGCCGCAAAGCACTGGCGAAAGTAGCGTAATGATTATGGATGTGTCGGGAAACGATAGCAAGGAGATATTTTAATTGTTTATTAATGAATGTTTACAGTGTGTTGGTGGCAAAGATGATTATTGCGATGCTGACTCGTCATTCCTGCAGTAGTGAACGCGCGCGCGCGCCTATATGGATTAGGGAATCGAACTATTTATTTCGAATTGTTTCGTTTAAAAATAGATATATTTTGACCGTATATAGGACTATTTCTCATGTCTGTCAGGCAAGTATCCTATACGCTGAGTTTCGGTTCATTTGTGAGGCGCTTCAGTTCTTGCAGTCGAAGACAGAACTTTCTACTCTCAAGTGTATTCTGAGTGCTTTTAAGTGCCTTATGATTTACCGTGTTGTCTTCTGACATAGGTAGGTACACTTTTGATCATTTCCACATATTTTCTATCTATCTGGGTTGGGACGCTTACACACACACACACACACACACACACACACACACACACACTACAGCCTCACGTGCGATGAGCCACGTCTCTAGGCAGCCGCGTAAGCTAGTGTTTTTCCGCCACAGCCAATCATGCTGCATGCTTATTGTTTCACTGACGTTGACGAGATTAACCACTTAGGTACCGAAACTTGGTACCGAAAAACAAGACATGTTTCGATACTCGGTAGTATCGAGGCAATTCGGTCGGTACCTAAAAAGTACCGAACTCGGTACCCAGCCCTAATACTGACATCTAGTGGTAAAACTTTTTTATTTAATTAATATATTTATAACAATGAAGACTGATTTTCCTCCCCTTATTTAAATTTCAAATACTTTTAGCCAATTTTCATTTCTTGACAAAACACACTATGCCATATCATGCCCAATGTGTCTTTTTAAACAAACATGCCAATTGAAAGCTAAGAAAAAATATATAGTGAATATATCTCTGTTATACAGTATATGAGTTTAAATCTCCACACTAAATATGAAGATAATAAAGAAAAAAACCTCAGTGATAGATAATAGGAAATGTTCTAGAGACACACATTCAGTTTTACTCGCATTTCTTTATCCTGTAAGAAATCTCTTAAATTTATATTCAATTACACACCATTACATCTTTACAGTTACTATTCTCTTAAAATACTTGAATTACCGGTACATGTTGACTACATTTAACTGGTTTAAATGATGCAGGCTCAGTCATATTTTAAGTTTAATGCAGACACATATTAATGCAAAATGGAAAAACTAGGGGGAATTAGTAACATTTATATCAAGAATCTAATTGTAAAAGTAAAATTTTGCGCTGAATAAACCCATTTCACACTAGGTCTGTCAACTTTATTCGTTTAGTCAACTAATCGGTTGATGCCGTCTTGTTCGACTGACATTCTTGTTGGTCAACCAGTTGTATTTTTTTTTTTTACCAATAGAAAGAAATTTTCAATGATTTACACCTTGATATTTTTTCCTTTATATGCAGTTATATATTACTGTATTCTAAATTTAATTAGCCTATGTTTTATCCCCAACTTTAAATGCTTTAATTTAGGCTATTTTGTAACAGCGCCACAGTTTAGCGCAACACATAGAACACTCAGGAACCGCACCTGTGGCTGGCTGCACTGCTGCTTAGTGTGCAGTAAGGGATATAGGTTGTTTTGCTGAATTCATTCAGTTAGAACGCTACTTGTTTTGGCTTTAGTCGACAAAATGTCCAAGAAATCTAAATCTTTTGTCTGGCTGCATTTTACAAAAAAAAAAAAAAAAGACGACAATGACTTTGGAGTACAAACTATGCGGCCTAAAGCTAACTTACCATAGCTCAACGACCAATATGGCATCCTGAAAAGTTGAGATCTTTTTATCTCAATGCGGCGTGGACACACTTGGAAAAAAAAAAAAAAAAAAAAAAAAAAAGAGCGCGTCGCACTGCGACCACGTTGCTTCCATTTTGAGCGTGCACACCGCGCACCTAGATTTGAAATCGAACTTGAGCGCGCAAAAGATGTGAGCAGGCCCTTTAACAGCTTTATCATGCCAGGGCTCCAGACTAACTTTTCCACTGGTTGCACTGGTGCTACCAACTTTCTCAGTTGGTCGCACCAGCATATGATTTGGTCGCACCTTTTTTCTTTTTTTTTTTTGCTACATGCCATGAGATTAATCAATGCATGCTGATGAATAGTGGTTTTAATGGACCAAGGCTAGCAAAGGCTTTCTGGGTTGCAGCAGAAATACCTGTAATATATTAATTATCATTGACAAATTTCAGGATTTTCATGGATTTTGGACAGTAATTTTAATCTGTAATTTTAATCATTTTACATTTGAATTATATACAATCTATCTATTTACATTTGAATCATATTCTATCTATCTATCTATCTATCTATCTATCTATCTATCTATCTGTCTATTATCATCTTTCTATCTTTTAAAAATCATTAAACATTCAAATGTATGCATTACATTTTAAAAGATTAGAGTATTATAATAAACTGATACAGATTTTTCGTTATCAAAGTTTATAGTTGTGACAAAAAGCAGAAAACTCACACTCCTTACCTTCTGCATTTTATAATAATTTATTTTTCCTCTTTCGAGCGATCATGAGAGTAATCGCTCGACAGAGGAAAATATAAGCTGAAAAGACGTAGGAGGAAGGGGCTCTGTGTTTCGTGAGACCATTTTTATATGCCTTAATTCGTGGCGCCATCAGTGTGCAATGCGCGTGACGTCTACGTTCGTCAATAAATAAACTGCACGTGTCTTGCGGAAGAACATTGTAGACGGAACTTCTCTCCGTTAATGTCTATGGCGAGTCACGCAGGCACTGGGCTACTCCGCAGGCGAGACGACCCCGGGATAAAATAGTCCGAATATAAACACTTATTATAGGCGTACCGTAGTGATTCGGAATAAGTCAAAAACACGGTTTGGAAAATGGATTCATGATGTAGCCTACTCGTTCATTTTGAACATAAGTTACGGACTGCAGCAGCTGATACAACGGCGTTCTGTTGCTCAAGCGCCCACTCGCACAAATGCGACCACATAACATTTTAACTCGCACATTCTCACCCTGCATGCTGACTCAGTAGTGTAACAAACCGAAAATAAACCTATATGCCTTCCTACAATACAGCCTATTATTATTAGGATTGTTTTTTATAGACTATTTGAGTTTTTTGTGTGTTTGTTTTGAAACGCCTAGATCGGCTGGACAAAAGTTAACCCATAGCTTTGAAAGTAAATAATATACAGCCTGTATAAACGAGAGCTTTTGTTACGATTTTTCATTATGTGGCAGATAGCAGTTATATTTTCTGTAGCGTGTGGTGTGGTTAGGTGCGCGATTGTGACTGTCACTACAGACCTCCTCACTTTGCAGTTAAAAAAAATCACTTAATTTTCAAAGAACTGTATTATTATTATAATAGTTTTATGTGTTTTTATGTTTTTTCGTTGTTGTTTTATAAATGCACTATGTCAATGTTCAATCAAAACATCGCGTCTTTTTTTTTTTGTCAAATGATCACAGGACAAGATTTGGTCGACTAGAATTTCTTTGGTTGACTACAGCCCTATTTCACATATTAAACAGCACACACAAAATGTCTAACAGGGCAAGACATGACCATAGGTTGTGCCATGTGGATAGTTTCATGCGTAACTGACATTATCCCAAAACACTGTATGTTGTGACACCTCTAGTAGGCCTAGTGATTGACAGATGAATCGAGCAGCTATACTGATGTAATTGAGACAAAATCCCAAATAGCCTAATTTAAGTATCAATTAAACGCTTTAAAGTCAGTAATATTTTTTTTAACAAAATACTTTTCACATCTATTTGATTGGCACTGAAAGTTTTGTAATACCAGTGATACTTTGTTGTTTATCTTGCAAAATTACAAACTGCCCATTCTTTAGGAAAGACACAAAATAAATCTATCATGGGTCACTATGAATAACGGACTAACAGCCGCATCCACTACTGTAACCCTTTATTTTTGTATGATGCTGCATTAACGCACGCCAGTAGGTGTCAGTATAAGTAGCCTTTTGTGTTAACACTGTCCAGCGCAGTGTTTTAATCTGTGGCTTTAATATTTCCAAAATAATGTTGTACACATTAATTTAGCAATATAAAAATCATATAATGACAACATAAGTCAAATTGTTATGCAAGTGGCACATGACAATCAATTGGCACAGTGACACATGCCACTATCCACTGGCAGATGCCAGTTGGCATGTGTCACCAAAACATGTCTCTATGTTGTGGCACCTCCAGTAGTGACACCTGCAGCTGTCTGCCAGAAAACAATGTCAATTATGTAACATATGAACATAGTTCATTTGTACAACAAAAATGGATATTTATTGAATAATACCATAAAATACTTTTAAAAATTTTTAAAGCTATGAAAGATAAAAAAATTAATGCACTTAGCACTTTTTTGCACTTGTATAAATAAAGAAGATAGCTAGCTCGCTATGTAATCTTTTTCAGATTCATAGCATAACAAATTATTATTATTATTATATTTTACAATTTTTGAAAGGACTTTATTGTAAACTTTTATTAAAGCCACAGATGAGAATTTTGCGCTGGCTACTTTTACACTCTCTTATACTGACACCTACTGGCGTGTGTCTATACAGCATCATACAAAAATAGGCTAAAGGTTTACACTTTACAGTAAAAATACGCAATTGTCAATGCGTTATTCGTACTAGTGAACCATGATATATTTTGTGTCTTTCCAAGATTGGGCAGTGAATGACTTGAGATAAACAATATAAAGTAGCACTGGTATTATAAAAAATTCAGTGGCATGCCATTCAAATACAGACGTGACAAAAGTAGCTGCGCTGTACAGACACTTTAACCTCTTAATCTATATAATTAAATTATCATTATAATATAAGAGAGGGTAAATAAGTATGGCAAAAATGTTCTTCAGCACAGTTTGTGAACTACTTTAAAACGTTAAGGTTATGATATGTTAAGGTGGGAAATACGTGTAACAATGAACCATTCAATACTAAAAATTGTATGTATTAACTATTCAACTAATAAGAACAATCATAACACCAAAAATGTTTCAAACAGCAAATAACAACTTATTTCTTCTTCTAATCAAAACGCTGGCCAGATGAATAACTTAGTACTGTAACAAAACGGTGCGCTTATACAATTAATCACAAAGTACAACCACAAAACATACAAACACAATATATATATATATATATATATTGGCTTAAAATCTTTTAGATGAATAAGAATGCACCGATGTTTTAAGATTACATGGAGAGAAACAACACCGCATGGTTTACCTTTCCAGAGAGTAGACAAAATGGCTTCCTTTCTGGTCAAAACGGAAAGACAAATCAGCACGCACCCTCTACTGGATGGAATTTCTCTTTAGGCACCAAGGTTTTTCCGAAAAAATGATGGATTTTGACATCAAAATTTCAAAAGCTTGTGACTTGAAAGGGCTTAAAGATAGAAATCTACTTTAAATTAGAAAAATGTTGGGGATGACAAAGTTTTTGTGGGGTGTAAATATACTCATCTAATTTTATGCAAATTAGATGCGTATTATTTACACCCCACATAAACTTTCAGTCATTATTCAAGAGGTATGCATAAGAGATATGCTAATGACGTCATCAGGGGGCGGAATTTCTTGAATTTCATAATATTCAGGAAATAGTAAATATTGAACTGATGTTTGAACTTAATTGCATGTTTTATTTAAAAAAATGTTTATCCTCATTCCAAATGATAAGAAAAGAGGAAACCAACAATAACAGGAGAAAGTACTTAATTATTACTATACTATATAGTAGTAAAACGAATGATGAACTTATCAAAAAGTAGGCTACTGTTCACATGCGTTTTACTACTATATAGTATAGTAATAATTAAGTACTTTCTTCTGTTATTGTTGGTTTCCTCTTTTCTTATCATTTGGAATGAGGATAAACATTTAAAAAAAATAATAAAACATGCAATTAAGTTCAAACATCAGTTCAATATTTACTATTTCCTGATATTACTTATGAACTTATCAAAAAGTAGGCTACTGTTCAAAGTAATATTCAGGAAATAGTAAATATTGAATTGATGTTGGAATGTATTTACATGCTTTTTTCCCTCTTTTTTTATCCTCATTCCAAATGATCGGAAAATAGGAAACAAACAATAAAATAGGAGAAAGTACTAAATTATTACTGTATTACAATACTTTATTAGTAACTGTGAACAGTAGCCTAATTTTTTATCAGTTCATCAGTAATATTCAGGAAAAGACCACGTCCACCCCTGCCACCCCCATCCCCGTTGTGCAAATGGTCAAAATGATCTGTTTGTGCTTCGTGAACATTCACGCCTTGCGCGGCAAAGTTGTACCAAGAGAGGCGCCAAGGGGCACCATTGCACGGCAAAGATAGGAAAAGCTAATTTGAAGATCATTAGACGGCCGATCGTAATTTACCAAAGGCAAATATTCCCCTTCAGAGTCAGAATCGGCGAATAACATTTGCAACACATCCTCACGGTACAAGTTTTTATTAGCCATTTGACGATTTTCTCTCACAATTTACTCAGACGCTCTGAACTGAACTGTCGCATCAATGACACGATCGCTCACTTGCTCTGCTGTTTCTTGAATTGAAGTATTACATGTCTACCATCTAGTGGTAGGGAATACAAATTACATATTACACCATATTAGGATCTACAGCCTGTTTTATTAAGTATGACGTCTTGTCACAATTTTGCGACTTTGGCGCTTAAAGGGTTTATGACAGGACTGCAAAATTATTAATCTGTAACGTTCGTTATTTTGAATAGCAATCATCACTCAGAAAGCAGTCATTCACATCTTCTCTCGTTTATTTGTCTTCACATACATACAGCATCCGCCAGGGCTCTTAGCATGGTGCACATATTTAGAGAAATAATGAGTTTCATGTTCCACAACTAAATTATGCGATCTGAAACTCAAACAATCGAACAGAGCGAGAGCTCCTCTTCCTGATTTGCGTCAGTTATGATCTCAGCGCTCTCGTATTCACTATAGAGCTGTCAATCATCTTACGTGGTTGAACCCTATGGGTTGAACGTGACAATAATCATGCCCTTCTGCACGACGCAGTACTGTGAACACTTCCTCATTCTGACCTCCGTGATAATAAAGCTAAGACGCATCTCTTCACCTGAAACAAAAAACTAATAAATGCACAATTTGGAGTATATGTGGTTTTTGTGTGATTGTCATACGAATAAAGAATGTTTACAGTATTCCTAAGCAAGGTGTAGCCATTAAAGGTTCTAAGCAATATCACGCGTTTTTAAGGCCAAAACATTTTTTGTCACATACAGCAAACATCTCCTCACTAACTGCTGGCTGCCTGTCCCCTGAACACACTGTAAAGAAACACGATCTCTGTAGACAGCCCAGGCTCCACAAACAGCAACAAAAACAAACTGGGCTAACCCGCTCCACGAAACATGACAAACAGTTCCAGCCAATCACCAACAAGAAGGACTTGGAGGCGTGGATTAGTGCGCAGATGAGGAGGAGGGAGGGTCTAGCTAGCCTCCGTTTTGACAATACTTTAAACGTCAACAAGAAGTGACGTCACCCGACATCGCTTAGAGAACCTTTAACTGCATATAAAATGCTAAATATAATGTATTTCAACATCTTTTTTTGACTTAAAATCATTTTAAACCGCGACCAGGATATGATACAAATACTCTATGGTGGTTTAAAGTGAGCTTTAAGTAAAAGTTTAATATTAATCTTTTAAATTGTGTCATGTAGCTTGATGCTTCCTGCTCTAATCCACCTGCTGCAGGAGCTTTTCTATTTCATAATCTTATTTGTGAAAATATATATGTATATATATATATCCTAACAAGACTTAAAATAATAAATGGATCTTGATACTATGTATAAACTAAACCACCTGGATCCTAGAACTGTGGTCCTGAAACCGCAGCCACCGCTACAACATCCGGTTCAATAGCTGGCGCTGTCACAAAAAACTAGGGGCCTGGAAATGCGATCGTAAAACTGGGGTTCTGAAACTGCAGTCTTTGGTCGTGCAGGAACACACTCCTGGCATTAGCGGGGCCAAACGCAAGAAGACCATAAGACATGCCAACATTGCTGGGAGTGACAGACCAACTGTAGCAAGTAGCAATTAAAGATATTTGAAAAAGAATTAGAAATTTCTGCTGGTATTAAAGCAGTTTTATTTTCCATGCAACATTTAGTTCAAGAAGTAACAATGTCAACTACTACTTTTTAGAACTTTGAACATACAAAAAGTAAATTGTAACTCTTAAAATAAAATACCAATTAGTTGTGGTAAATATTAAATAACTAAAATGTATGTTTAACTGAAAAGGATTCAAATTTCTAAACGAAAAAGCACATTTGTTAATTTACACTAATAAGAATATTCTTTAATAGTTACCATTAACAATGGTACAATGGCACTTAAAGGAACACTCCACTGTTTTATCATATTACACTATGTTATTCCCTTAACTAAGACGAGTTGATACATACCTCTCTCGTCTCAGTGCGTGCACTAAATCGCTCTGGCGTGCGGCCACACTTTGATAGCACTTAGCTTAGCCCAGTTCATTCATTAGGATCCAAGCAGAGAAACGACCAAACACCTCCACGTTTTCCCTATTTAAATACAGTTACATGACCAAGTATGGTGGCACAAAATAAAACATTGCGCTTTTCTAAGCGGGTAAAATGGATAACTATAATGTATGGCGGAATAGCAGTTTGGAGCACTTTGACGTAGCGCAGTAATATCACCACTTCTGAAAAATCCTCTCCCTCTCATTGATGATATAAAGATATTACTGCGCTGAGTCGAAGTGCTCACAAGTGCTATTCCGCCATACATTATAGTTATTCATTTTATACGCTTAGAAAAGCAACACGTTTTATTTTGTGTCACCATACTTGGTTGTGCAACTACTCGTGTAACTGTATTTAAAAGGGGAAAACGTGGAGGTGTTTGGTCGCTTCTAACTTCATCTCTGCTTGGATCCTAATGAATGAACTGGGCTAAGCTAAGTGCTATCAAAGTGTGGCCGCACGCCAGAGCGATTTAGTGCACGCACTGAGACGAGAGAGGTATGTATCATCTCGTCTTAGTTAAAAGAATAACAGTTTAATATGAAAAAACACTGGGGTGTTCCTTTAAAGTAATATTTTAAAGTCTTATAAGTTAAAAAAAAGTACGATACTTAAGTCAATCTTTTATAGATATATTATCTAAAATATACTATCAATTACAATTATGTCTTTAACACAAGAAGAGATGCATTCGTAATGTCGTTGTAACTGAACAGTGCAACTCTGGAACTCTGGAACATCAATGTTTAGTCTGAAAAGCATAAGAGCAATTTATTAGTATAGACAGATGACATAAAAGCTCTAACAAGTATGTACTGATGGCCACTTTTAATAGATCAAACTAACATGTTTATATATCATATATAAACAAAGTTGTGTACAGTTATGTAATGTAGAATTGTAATGCAGATAGATAAGGTAGTTGATTTAGAAAATTATATTTTGGCATTTTCAACAGTGAACATTAACTCCAAGTGTAAGCAAGTATAAATATGTGAGTGTTTGTGTGTTGTGGAACATACCTCTGAAGAGTTACATATTGGTGGCAATTGACTGTTGTCTTTGTTTAGGTGAGGTTCAAAGACAAAACTTTTTGTTGTCTTAAGAGCCTGAAGGTCATTTTTTGTGGGTTGACTTTTTTGGCTTTTCATCCTTTTTTGAGGACAGGGAAGGCATTGGAAGATTCCTGTCAATTGTGGTGTCTTCAGTAGTTGTGAATTGGGCAGTGGATGTAGTTTGTGCTGTGTTTGATTGTTTTTTCACTTTTTCTGGTAGTTGGTAATCTGTGTTAGAGAGCTTGTCCTGTGCAGGGTGCTTCAATGTCTGTGGAGGGTCTTGTTGAACTGTCATTGTAAAAACAGGTGTTTCTTCACATGTAGATTGACACAGTTCTTCATCACTGATATGATGTTCTTCTCCGTCTTGAGTTTGAACAGCGTTGGTTTTGGAAATTCCTGTAATTTGGTGTTCACTAGTGTACTGTAATGTCAGAGGGCCTGCCGTTATCAGGAGTTCCTCAATGTCTTGAGAATCCATGTTTGTCAAATCACGTTGCTGTTTAATGAACTTGCTAAGTATGGAATTGCTAATGGACATTCCAATTTCTTCATTGTCAATACAGAAAGTGAGTGTATCGTTGCATTTAGGGAGGTAGCTTTCCGTTTTGCGCAGGATTTTGCAGCTGTGGCATCTGTGAAATTGATTTTTTATGGTGAAGTCTTTTTGTGAGGTGTGGCATTTTGGGCAAAGCTTTAGCAGGTTAATTACCGCACCTTCCACTTCTGCAGTCAGATTCTGTAGTGTTGTCTTCTGGGTTGCTGCTGCATCTGGTGGGGTAAATGAGATTGGAATTTCCAATGGAGTGATGGTGGTATGCCGAGTTGTGGTTAGTGTGAACTCTCTGTTGAAATCTCTTGTGCTGAGATTAGTGAAGGTATAGGAGTTGTGTGTTTTTATCAAGTCAATATGACTCTCCCACAGTGCCAGTTTTATATCTGCAGTCGAATCAGCAATATAGCAAGTTCGGACCTCACATTCTTTGTCTCTAACTGTGACTGTGCTACTTGAAGGTTCCATATTGTAAACTGCGGCTTCTAATCTGCACACCTGCAGGTGATAAAAAATATTCATTAACATGTTCAGTGTGTTTAGTTAACTATTTTAGTATGATAAAAGGTATTTCATAGGAAATATAAATGGTTGGTGCATTTCTTTGTTTGCATTGTAAATTTAAACTTATTTATAGTGGGTAGAATTCTTTTTGTCAATTGTTGTGTATTTGTTTTCTTTCTCCAACAAAAACAGACAGCATTGATTTAAAAATATTTTTTATTCATTAATCATAATTTGTTCATAATTATTTGCTGATTATGAGACTTAACTGGTTAAGTGTCAACAACTGTAAGAATTTGTAAAATCATCTTGTTATATATATATTTGTATGTTTTATTTAAGAAAGTAAACTAGTTCTGACTCTAATTAATGCCATTGAATCGCTTTATCTGCATTGTTTAATAAATATTATTTTTTATTAAATTGGACATGCCTCTTGTGTTTATTAAGAGTAAAAGCTTTAAGTTACCAATAATAGTCTATTCTAGCCGCAAAGCTGAGCTCCTATGTTCAGCCTCGCTCGTTGCGAGGACATGCACACAGCGGCTGAAATGCTAGTGTCTGACAGTTATAACTTATTATTATAACATATGACAAAATGAATTGTCTAAATTATGTAGCATATTCATCAACAGTTCTTGTGATGATATCACTAGTTGACAACATAGTACTATTTTCAGAAACCATAGGCAACAATATTGCACATGTGCACGTGATGCAACGCTGTTAGAGCCGACAGACTCATGTGTCAGACTCATTTCAGTGCAAAATAATTAGGTCAAAAACGATTTAATATACTGCAAATAGCCCACTAGTTTTTAATGTTTATTTATAATTCATTTAGGCAGACAACAAAGCTAACGAACTACTGCACACTGTCTGCAGCTAATTCATTTAACGTTTTATTTTTTCTAATGTCATTTTTAGTCTAAAATTTCAAGACATCAGTCAACCAAGATTTTCTTTGGTGAAGTACAGCCCTACTATTTAAGTGACTACATTCTGATTATAAACTAAGTATTACGATATTTATGCTGTTAAAGGGACAATGTGTACTTTTTTAGTTATTTTATTATCTAAAATCAATATTTTTATTCATAAATATGTCCTCAATGGTGTACAAATATCTATGCCAATTATCTGACTTATCCTCGTAAACGAAGAATTGATTATCTTTATATACATGGGACGAGTAGGTCCACGGAGGTTTTCATGTAGTTCTGCAATCCTGAAAAATGAGCGTGACGTAACTGAACGAAGCAGAAACGGAGGAGCAGAGAAATAAGAAGCGCTTGTCACTGCCCAGGCAAGTTTCACAGTCAGGGCATTCTTAAAATATACTTGTTTGCCGTAGCCCAACCACCCCTGTCAATTTAGGATCGACCCAATTATTATTATTTTATTCCTGACCCAATTATTATTATTTTATTCCTGACCCAATTATTATTATTTTATTCCAGTCAAACAGACTTGCCAATTGTAAACTTGCATTAAGACCGTCCAATTTTTTTTACTCTTTAAACAACTAATACAAATGCAATAAAATAATATTAATTATATTATAGTAAGTATTGTGAATATAAATTGCGTAGGCTACATTCTTATTTTTAAATAAAAACCCGTGGAGTCATCTATGATGATTATGTTTACACCATTGGTTTACGCATGTCACAATATGGCCTGTGCGTTCACTTCGTTTCATTCACTGTCAATGGTTCGCGCTCGGTAATGATGGCTGCGGCGTGGCTGCTTGTGAAATAGTCTGTATGAGCCTACATTTAGGCTCTCATTATTTGAAATTCTTAATGGTCAAATAGAGAATAGGACAATAGGGAATCAATGTTAACGGCCTTTTCTCAGAGCGGATCCAGCTCGTCACGGACACGATATGCCCGCCGCGAACGTGCATCACACAGCAACTGCAGGCACTGACACACAAACACACATAAGTATGAGAAGCCAAACACACCGAAAGTGTGACGAAACGCACTGTTTTACAGAGTAACCCTACACTGACATGTAATCTACGCGACTCAATGGACCGAGACGCGCAAGTCGCGACAGACTCAACACCACAGGGAGGAAGTGTTTGATTGCGCCACCCAATGGTCAGCGCGGTGCTAGTGAGATTATTTCACGCCGCGCTGTGACCAATAAAACAGCACATCCCATACCGAAATGTACTAAATTGCACTAAAGAAAATCGACCATTCCATAATATATCAGGACTACTTAATAGGCCTATAGTTTCTACAATGCGCCTAGCCATTTGACCTCACTGATTTCCATTAATAATAGTAGAGATTTATGAGTCAAATGTAAACGAAAGTGATTAGTCACTTAGTGATTAGTCATTTTAAAGTATTTGTTTCCCTCTGAAAATGCAGTTTCATTGAAATCTAGTGGCTTCTTTTTTTTTTGTGGTTCTGCCCATTTCTTTTTTTTTTCAAATGAATGCAGCTAGAATTAATGCAATAAACATGTTTTTGGACAAAGATTTCAGATTGTTTGTGGTCTATAACCTGTATCAGAATGAGTTTCGCAATGCTGCGCCCAAAGGCATGGGTTGAAGACCCAGTCAGTGACGTCACGATATGCAAATTTGTTTAAATTCATACCGACGTAATCACCATGAGCAAAATTGTCCTTTTTTTTTCCATTGAACTATGAAAAAATATATAGACCTACCTACCGACCTTTTTTTTCTTCTTTTTGCTGTTACTGCAAACCAAAATATATTTAAGGATGGCCTCAGTAATTCATATTGTAACATTCATTTGTTTGTTATGTCAAGTTGCAGTTTGTTTAAAATAACAAACTTGTTCACCAGAAGGAACACTCGACGACGTCTATGGGTGCTATTAAAAGACATCCTGTCATAGCTTTTTGGTACATAACGACTACCGTATTTACAACACGCATTTGAAAAAGCAAGGCGCTGGAGAGCACAATTCATTTGAATGCAAAATACAATTTTACTGCTAGATGGAAAAAATTCCTACACATTGTCCCTTTAAAGCTACCTCAGCACATTGCACATACCAACACACCAGCAAGTAACATTTCACCGGAGGTTTTCCAGCTGGCTCCACTGGAGAAGTGGAGGATATTGATGAGGAGGAGGAATTTGCCAATGAACTTGTAGTTGTGGATCGCGGTGATGATGATAATAATGAATAGGGTCATTTTATATCACATGATTGCATTTGTTTTACAGGGTAGCCTTTAGGCTTGATACGATAGTCGCATGTTACCGGTGTTACACGGCGTTCAGTTGCAACATTCGTCACTTGCTGACCATGGCACCACAAAAAAGAAAAGAAAATTTAAAGCGTTTAAAATATTTAACGCAATTACGCAGTAGGCCTATTTGTTTTCTTAACCCGTTGACTAGCGTTGTATGATCACGCTTTTATTAATGTGAATGCTTTTTAGACTAAAGAGAACGCGTAGTAAGTCCTGCATATTACAGACACACACAAACACACGACCCACAGAAAAGATGCGCGCCAGTTCCGAGTTCTCTTTTTCAAACTTGAACAATTTACAAATTATTCTAAAATGTCCTTATAGTCAGATGTACTCATAAGAGCAGTCTTAAATGATTTAAATAAAGTCTTAAATGATCGTAGAGATTTGTCAAAAAATTGGACACGTGTCCAATCGCATCTCTGTCAGCAGCGGCTGGTCTTAAAATGTCATTAACGTTAATCAAACAACAAAGGTAAGAGTAAAATACTCACTCAGACCCGGCACCAGGAGGATTATTTTACCAGTAGGCTCATAATCATGAATGCACTGTGCTATCTTTAACACATCTCTGGCAACTGCTTCTTCACGCTAAAGAAAAACTCTGAAGAGCAGTGAAATTTACACTCTATGGCGTTTCCTAATGGATGCATGAAGTGATGTAACAAAAAAAAAAAAAAAAACCTTGCCCCCCACGATGAAACCAGTATTACCGGTGTTGTCACAAGTCGATTAACCGGTAGGAGAATACTATCATTGTCACATCTCTAGTAGCCTTCATTCTTTCTTGATGATGTGTTTTGGGCAACAAGTTCATAGGCTCGATGGATATCACCTGTAACTTGTAGTATTGAGGCCATGACTGTCACATCTTTTCATTTTTTTATGCTGCCAATACTCTAAAGGGAGTCTCACACTGAACGAGAAGCGCAGGACCACGCCACTTTGTATCTATGACAACTCATGGTATTGCGCACTGCACGCGCACTTTGTCAGTTTATGGCCAGCAATATTGTTATGTTTAAGGACATTTTGTAATTAAGATCATGTCTGTACTACTACTACTATGTTATGATTGTAATTAGTAATGGGCGATATAAACGATATGCAATATAAACAATACAAAATTGGTCTACTATATGGATTTTAATCGCGATAATGCATATTGACGCAATCTACCCGCAAAATTTAGAGCCACGAGCTGCAAACGGCTGCAACGCATCATCGTATTCATCATCTTGAGTAAACATGGCTGAAAGCGAAACGGAGGAGCTGGTGAAAAACCAGTGCAACATCCATTGGTTTGGATTCAAGCAGTCCAACGAGCAACAGCAAACTATACTGTGTAGGGGGCGATATAAACGCCCATTAGTAATGGGCGATATAAACGATATGCAATATAAACAATACAAAATTGGTCTACTATATGGATTTTAATCGCGATAATGCATATTGACGCAATCTACCCGCAAAATTTAGAGCCACGAGCTGCAAACGGCTGCAACGCATCATCGTATTCATCATCTTGAGTAAACATGGCTGAAAGCGAAACGGAGGAGCTGGTGAAAAACCAGTGCAACATCCATTGGTTTGGATTCAAGCAGTCCAACGAGCAACAGCAAACTATACTGTGTAGGGGCAACAGTTCTGGCTAACGCCTGTTTCACACATACTCCGTTTGCAGTGCATATGTAGGCTATGTATTTTTTCCGTACCCATGTTAACAGGCCTGCACGCGGATGCGGTGTGACAATGCGTTTCAGAAGCGGTGTGTATACAACAGTGCAGCGATTGTTTCCACACAGTCTATTTCTGCTGTGCTGCACGTGCTAAATTAAAGTGACAGCACATGGTTCATGGTCAAAATGAACACGGATTGATATGAAAATATAGTAATCTTTTTTACTAATATAGTAAAAAAAATATATGTAATAATATTTGTCAATCATTTTCTTTTTAACTTTAAGCTCGTAGTAATTAAAGCAAGGAAACTACACAGTAACATTACCTCAACAACGCGACATAATGGATGCACCTGTCTCTTCGTGAAACATGTTCTTTGTGATTGCAATATTTTTTGTAAAAAAGATTTAAATGCAAAAAAAAGTATGAGAGCTGTTTGTCAATTATGTATGTTTTAATTTAAAATGTTTGCGATGTTAACATAAATGTATAAATGTTTTGCCACTTGCTTGAGCAACTTAATATATAAATCTATATAGAAGTAATAATAAGTTTTTAAGTGTATTAAGTTTAAACATGAATAACCTAAGTCTTGTGAAAGAGTGTGTATTACTAGCCTACTGTCTGTGTACAAATAGAATCACAATGCTGAAACTCTTTTATATTATTTTATAAAAGACACTAATAATACAAATAGTGATTTGAAATAAAAAATAGAGGATTAATGTTGTTTGTCGTACAGCCATAAATCAGTTGCGCACTGCATACGCACCATATGTGAAAGCACAATAGCGCGTGCTGCTCCTGCGCCGCACACACACTGCATATGCACTGCACACAGAGTATGTGTGAAACAAGCATGCACTAAAGGAAAGAAACCCAATACTTTAAGCTTTTTCTTTGTTAAAGTCTCTGCAGCTAGTGTACTTGAATTTTATTCATCTGCAACATTATGTTCTAAAATTACAGTTTTGCATAATAAATGTTTTTAAAACAAATACATTTAGCAGTTTGGCTTTCCTTATGGTCTGTCTAACCTGTTCTGAAATGGTTCTATTATAATTTATATATCGTGATATATATCGTTATCACAAGAGGCTGCAATGTATATCACAATATGGATTTTAGGCCATATCGCCCATCACTAATTGTAATGTACAATTAAATACAATCGTTGCTTAGTCTGAACACACTTTATCTCAAAGCACCCGTTAACTAAATGAATTGAGAATATCACCTGAAAAGCAGATAACATCAGCAATTTTCATTCTAGCAACTGATTTTTTTTAAATTAATGCAAAACTAAATGTATATTGCAGCACAGGGTGAAGTGAGTATATACATTAACGATGATTTGAGACAAATAAATGTAAATTCAATATAAAATTATGTAAATGGCACCCTGTGGCGCGAAAGGATTTTGAACAAGGTCCTGACCCATTGCTGCGCTTCTCGTCCAGTGCGCAACCCCCTTTAGACATACGGTAATATAATAGGATAATTCTTACATAAATTGATTTGTTAAATAATTCGAATTATAAATAAAATGTGGTAACCTCCAACTGTCAAGCTTTCTGTCTATCAGCCTTCGCTATTTGGAAAGTTATTTCTAGGTCTACACTCAATGAACAACAACTCAACACTAAATCAAAGGCCTGTCTCATATAGACGCCTGTCTCAAATACAGGTAATGCAGTCCAGCGATTTGGGAAAGTAAAACTCTGGACTATTATTTGAAATTTTACGGTATGCTATATTGTCACCCAATTTTATATTTAATTTGTTTGTCAACTTTTTTTCTTTCAATTAGGACTGGTTTTATATATATTTGCATCTCTTTAATCGTAGGCTACATTTATCTGAGCATGTAATTTTTTTAGAATTATTATTATTAGGGATGCACCGATCCGATACTCCGCATCGGTATCGGCTCCAATACTGCCATTTTTGCCGGATCGGGTATCGATCAGACGAGGCCAATCCAAATCCGATATTGTGCGTATACTATTCTGTGTTATTGTTAAGCTCCACAAAAACACCAAAAACATTATAAAGCACCATAAAGTTTTCGTGCACTATATTACAAGTGTTCTGAAGCCATTATAGTATAATGTGAGATAGAAATTAACATTTAAGTCATTAAATTCAAGATCACGTAAACTTTTCCCTCAGCTGCGGCTGTCAGTCATTCTTCATTCAGTATTCAGCGTCGCGTTCGGTTACGACGACAGTCAACATTATGAAACCCTCTCCAAGATGATTCAATGTTACTATTATGAGATAAAGGTCTGTTTCGCATAAAACAACTTTATCTTGTTGGACTTTATTGCTGTAACTTAATCATGTTTCTACCGGGTGTCTGTTAGATCACAACACTAGAGTAGAGTCCACTATAATTGTTCTTCACGCGCACAGTAACTACAATTTAAAACTGTTAAAATAAAAGGCTCAATAAACTATTGCATAGATAGATACTGTATAATACACTACGCATCAATATGTCTTTCGTTTTTGCTTTGAACTTTTCAATGCGGACTCGACGCGCTGAGCGCGCTGTGACTCGGTTGTTGCTTCAAGCGCATCATTCTGCGCTCGGGATGCGCATAAGCGCTTTGAGCCGCACTGTATTGCAGCCTTTCATATCATAATACAGTGACGCAATGAAAGATTATTAATGGCCTTTCTTGTTCTTTCCTATCTATCATATGATGCTGCCTCATTAAACAGGTGTGCTATACATATAAGACATGTCTCAATTGTATAGTAGCCTATAGCTATATATAAAATAATTTATCTTTTTGATTTTTGTTATCTTGTTTTTTTTCACTAAATGTTCAGATTTTATACAATTATTGTGGACTTATGATTCTTCTAGACTAAATTTTACTGCTGAATTATCCACTAATCTAGTTTATAAAAGCATTTTTGTCATAGATTATGATCATATATTTTTTGGATTTGTTTTTCTTTATAATGAAGTTGTCTGTATTAAGTAGATTGTGTTTAACACACAAAAGAGTGATTATCAGTTCAACACACAGAGAGTTATATAAATTCTACTTAATAAAAAAAAAAACTGTTGGTATCGGATCGGCATCGGTATCGGTCGATACTCAGAATTTTTGGGATCGGATCGGATCGATTCTGAAAAAAGTGGTATCGGTGCATCCCTAATTATTATTTTTAAATAATTGTGTAAATATTAATAAAATATGAAAATGATCCCATTGTTGATTTCATTCGTCTACTTTAATGTTTGACCAGGAAGTTTTATTTTGTAACAAATGGCATCATCACAGACAGTTGTGTTTCTTGTCAAAAATGACCAGTTTACAAAAAATAGCTTATAAATCACTTGTTAAAATATATTATTGCTCAATATTGCATAAAAAGAATTTTATAAATTTTTTGACAAACTATTTTTTTTGACAAAATTATGAGTGGTTTATATTTCTATTTGTCAAGTCATCTTAATTTATATAGCGCTTTTAACTATGTAGATTGTTCCAAAGCTGCTTTACAGTGATAATAGGAAATAAAAGTAACAGATTGTTTTAGCTTTATGATAGGTCTAGAATAAAGTTATTTTCCAGCTAAAGTTAGTTTTGATTGATTCTCTTCCGTCGCAACGATCATTAGTTATTAACTTAGGGGCTGCTAACACGACACCGCTCTAACAGAAAACTCTAAAAGTTCACTCTACGCAAACTTTAAAAACGTGAACCTGTGAGAATGTTGATGGCGTGCACATGCGTATAAAGAGCTCATTCTATAGGTATGCATGTTTGAATATATGTGCTCCGGAATGTAGTCCTTCCCTAAAAAAACAACCCTCAACAAACTACTGGTCAAACTATTGTTCGTAGGTGTTTATCTGAGAATAGGCATCCGATTATATGATTTAAAAAAAAGCATTATTTCTGAATAATTTGGTAATATTATATAAAATATTAATAAAAAATACACTGTTGATCGCACTAGTCTACTTTAATGTTTAAACAAGAAGTTTATTTTGAATTTTTTTTATTTTGTACAAAATGCCACAGTCACACTTGTGGTGTTCCTGGTCAATAATGACCAGCCATAAAAGTTTTTTTTTTTTTTTTTTAAGAAGCATGTTCATTATGTTCATGTTCACATATGTAAATGTGTTTGCTAACATACAGGATTTGGACCTGTGCAGGTGTGAATACATTAATACACATGCTACCTAAACTTACTATCACACATGCGTTAAAACACAAACTATTGTGAGTATTACACACACTCTTTTTCACAGAGAGGAATTTTATCCTACCCTGAACTATACCTAATATCCATTCATCTGTTTGACAATTCCACACACGTGTGTGCACACAAAATGTAACGTCATTAATTTTCAATCTAATGCAATAACATTTACTAGTCTTTTGAGAAAGAGAAAATATTTTCTCTGTTAATGACTTCATCACAACATAAGGGCAAGAGGAGTGTTTTCAACTCAAATATTTCGGATTCAGATGCTTGAGTGATTGCTTTAATTTAGTTTAGTGTGCAATAATGATTGCTGAGTTTTTTCCATAGTGGTTATATAGGATTTGCATTAGGTAACAGCTATGTAGTTTTAGTTGCATTTAAATTGGAATTATAATAGGTATTAGTTATTTATACTAACTTTTTGTGTTATGTGACAGCCCAAATTAATTAGCATTTGCTAATTAATTTGCAAAGGTTGTTGAGTTTTGACAGACATCATAAAAAATGTATGTTGTTAGTAGACACAATAACAAAAAGATGTGAATGTACTTACCATTTGGTGAGCAGGCAGATTTTTAATGTCCACAATCTTGAGGGAAGCAGCTTCTTGCGGGGGTTTTTGTGGGAAGTTCAAGTCTGTTACATCAATTGTGGTGCTTCTAGTTACTTTTATGTCAAATTTCTGGGGGTTGGTGAGGCCTACAGGACAAAGCAGGGTGTTACTGTGTTCTTCTCATGTTATAAAGATGTTTAAATATGGATAGTTTTCACTAGGGGTGTGCAATATTAAAGACAAAACATATTTCAATATTTCCTGAGATTTCATTGATTACAATAATTAGACTATTTTGTTGACTGTGTTTATTGTATTGGTAGTTTGGTGGGTTTACGACTGTCATAGACAACTCAATCCTTAAGTTCTTGACATTTTTTATAATCTGTCTCTTAAATATTTTTGTTGTATGGTCTTATTTACCTTTATAAACGCATATTTTAAATCTAATGATATGCATGCATTATTTTTTGTGTCTATTTCAATTATTTAATCAAATTCAATTATAATAATAAGGTCCAATACAACTGTTAGCAATTAAATGACATAGGTATCAACACAATGTATTTTTGTCATGCAGTGGAATCACAGATGCTGCATCTGTACATGCATTAGACAAATCAGCACAAAAGTGACAAATGTCTAACCTGCAGTTACAAATGCATTCATATTTTTTAAACCTAAAATGTTAATTATTAATATTTTAAATTACTTAAAACATTGAAAGATACTTAAAATTCGAAATTATGTGGCAACAGCCACTAGTAATTAGTGAGTCATTGATTCAACCGATTAATTCAAATGTTTTATTTATTCAGTAATGAAACATTTGACTATCTTAATCTAATTTAGTCATAAAATCATGATTCAATTGTTTCTTTAAAAAAACGCATTCATTCAGTAAGGAAACATTGTCGTGTGTTGCTCAGAGATGCAACGACAGTGGTTTTGGTTGAACTATTTTTGTTAGCGAAATTGGCTAGAGAAAAAACAGGTAGGCTAATATGGTTTCTAAAATGTAAATCATTTAATATTAACTTCTTGTTTATTAATTTGTTTAAAATCCATACCAGAGTGTTAACAAGCTGATATCTGAATGGAAAACTACAATCTTTATGTGACGACTTTTGACTATTAAATTACATAAGTCAGGGCCGGAGTGGGACTAATTTTCAGCCCTGGAATTTCATACCTTATACCGGCCCACTTTAGTTCCCGCCTGACTATATTAAAATAATGTAATTAAACCCTAAGTATATACTGTAAGTCTGCAATAGTGCACTACAGCCTTGTAATTCATTGTATTTTTCAAAACTATAATTTTCTATTCAGTGCAATTACACAGGGTTTTATAAATACAAAGGTCCCAAATGTGATCTGGGTTCGCGCGCATATTATTTTTCCACTGTCATTGGCAAAGAACATATAGGCTATGTAACTTATATCTGTGTTAAATAGCAATCCATTGTGTTATTATCCTTCTGGGCACAGTATGCAATAGGCCAGTGGTCTCCAACATGGTGCCCGCGGGCACCTGGTAGCCCGCATGGAGTATCTGAGTCGCCCGCCGAGCACGTTCTATAAATAGCCTGAATTGTAATCTTTCATTTCGCTTTTTTTTAAATTATTATTTATGATGGCATAAAATGAGAAAATAACTAATGATAACATTTCATATATCATTTAAACATAATAAAATAATTTGAAATATTTAGAATCTGCACGTCGAGGAGGTTTAAAAAAAAAAAAAACGCAACGTAACTTCTGTGAGTTGAGGCGGTCGCGGGCAGACGGTACATACATAACATAAATTGAACTATAAAAAAGAAAAAAAGATTAATTATGGCTGATGATGCAGGTCATGCAAAAAAGAAGACGACTTATTATTTTAACGAGGAGTGGGAAACAGAATTCCTCTTCACTAACATTAAAGATAAAGCTGTATGCCTCATCTGTGGAGCTAGCATTGCGGTTGCCAATGGTCTATGGCAGGGGTCTCCAACACGTCGCTCGCGAGCTACCAGTGGCCTGATTGTGCTCAAGTTCGTCAATTCAAATGTAAAAAGCTCATAATTGAAGCGACGCACTCATTTTTTCTAGGCACAACGAGATGAAAAATCCGTTAGCTACTAAAACTTCTTTGTCATTGTGGAGAGCGCAGTGCATGGTTGCATAGCAACGACAGACGCCACGGGAAAATCAGACCAAAATTTACTATTAATAATGAAAGAAAAGCTAATGTGCATTGTGAACGTCAGTAATTTATCTTTTTTGACTCATTCTTTTTATAAAAATGTTTTTAAGAATGAAATATGCAAGCTTTTTATAAATCTTTTTTTGTCAAAACTTTATTTTAACTTGTAGGCTACATGTTAGTAGATAACATGTCGCAAGACACTGCTTTAAAATCTGACCATCATTTTTAATGTTGTTATTTTATGTAAACAAAAAGTGCAAATGAATTCTAATTATATTTGTTATTTGCTGTTTTTCGACATAAACCTTGGTGAATTGATTTTATTGTGTAGTATTAGTACTTTTTGAACAGGATTCTGTGATAACCGTGATCAATTTGGTCACTATAATCATGAAATTTTCATGCCATTTCATCTCTAGTTAAGATGCACTATAAAATCAACTATAATTTTTTTTTTTTTACTGTTTTTACAGTATAATATGCAAAGTACAATTTTCTTTAAAAAAATTAATCTCTGATTCTGTTCTTTTCTCTGACATTTAAGGGTGACATATATCGTTCTACAAAAACTAGTTGTTAATATGAGAGTTATGAGACATTATTTAAGAGATTTAAGTATTGTATTAGCCTACATGAGTAGCACTCGGCCACTATCTTTTTTAAAAAGTAGCTCTCAAATGAAAAAAGGTTGGAGACCCCTGCAATAGGCTATTCCTCTACCTGCTCTCCTCTCTCATCTCCATCTCCACCTCCTTCTCTCATTCTTCTCTCAGTCTCTTTATCTTTAGGTTACCTGTACATCTCCCCTTCCCGAAGCTGAGCTTTGATTGGTACAGTCTTTGCAAACTGATTATTTATGTCTGTCGTTTAAAACTTCTATCGTAAAACGGCTGTTTAGTGCACTTGCATCTTATCTCGTGAAGCGTCGCGTTGGGATTCGCGCGTGGCCGCGGCTCGCGCTTCTGTGAACATAAATCCCGCTTGCTTTGATCGGTCATCTCAAACATTTAGCCATTGTCGACGAGCGGTGTTTGAGTACTGAAGCAGCTGAGGAGGTCGGTTATCGTCGTGATATGCGAATCATTGCAGCACCAAATTAGAGTTAAAGGCCATGTTGCAGGTTTAATTTTTCAACGAATTTGTGCAATTTGCTTGTTGGTAATAAACATTTAAACTGTTATCCATTGTATTTTATGTTGTTGGGTATCACAAAACGGAATATAATACGAAAAAAAGTAGGTATTTTACAGCGGTTTCCAACGATTCTCCTTTCCCCCACAATGCATTGCATTACGTCACCTTGGGGAGAGAATTTACCAAAGCCCGCTGCCCGCGTTGTTGAGAGCTACGAGTAGTAGACGAGAGTATTCAGATAGCGCAGATTATAGATAAATACATAGATATAGAGAGATAGATAGACGAGATATATAGATAGACTAGATATATAGACAGACTAGATATATAGATAGTCAAGTATAGAGAGAGATAGGCAGACAGCATAACGTTAGCAGATATAGCTAACGTTAGCAGCTAGATAGAAATATATAGTAGATTGACAATGGTGAACTACTGTGTTTGTGCTGGGTGCAAGCACAATGTTGTGTTTTATTGCGAGTGTACACAAATATAAGTAAACACTTTGCAGTTTGAACGATATCCTGTATGAACAAAATGACGATGTTTTTATGTTTCCACTGTCTCGATAGCGCCCGCGCCTCTCTCTCTCACTCACACACACACACACACACACACACACACGTATAATTCCACCCCTAATAGCTATTTCTATTTCTAGATTACAAAGACAAACTTTACCAGTACTACGACACTATGACAAAGGTTACCGGTACTTATCTGAACTAACGTCATGATCATATACTGCCACTAGATATAAAGAAAACGTTGTTTTTTCACTCGGTGCTATTCAATGACCGTAAAAAAAATATATGTGTCGTTATTGTGCACTGCTGCTCGTAAGTTAAAACGGCTTGCCATTGCTTGTAGAATAGCTCCAGTGTTCATTTCTGCGTTGCTAAATGATAGCAACTCACCAAAACACTTCACCAACTCTCCACTCATTCTCCTCGGACCATGCATTCAATTGGCTTTGACGGCTATCAGTTCTTGGCAATTCTTCATTTGCCCTCTCACGTCTAGCAGCTTCAAAATTATACGGCTGCGGGCCATAATACATGTTAGTTCTTCTTGCCAACTCTTCCTCATCCCAGTCAGTCGCCATAGTTCTAATACTAGGCTTAGGCACCCTTTCCTCTGCTTCTCCCCAACGTGACGTCATCACAGAGTTGCGTAAAAAAAAAAAATTATACCAGAAACGTAAAAAAATGGTCTTTAAGACCATTTTTGAGACATTTTAAAAATGATACACATATCTTGAGTGATTTATGTACCCATTAATCAACAGTGGTGGTTAACCTGCAACATGGCCTTTAATATTAGGCAATTATTTCACAAAGTTCATTATAGCCTACACTCAGAAAAAACCCTGAGGCTATTTGGCCGCTTGAGTTTCTAGAGATATTTTATTATTCTGGCCTTTTCAGTGGCGCCTTTGCACCTATTATCCATGTTTTGTATCTCTTATTTTTTGTTCGCAAATCTCTATTAACTTACTTTTTTGTGTGGGGCTGCGAGAAAATAATAATAAAAAAATAGTTGGGCTGCGCTGTGACTGGAGCCTATATAGAGAAAGCATTCAACCCAGTGCCATGGCAACACTGGCCCTCCTGGCTAATAAAACAGACCAATTTAACCTAACCGCAGATTAGCCAATGCGGGCCTGACATAAATTAAACCAAATCACGCAGTGAAAGCGTGCACTCTAATATGCGCAACTGTCTAATCCACAAGCCTACATCCCTACATCACGTGAACGCATGCACTAACGTTATATATCTGGGTGTGTGAAATATATCGATAATGTTAAAACAATAATTACAATAATTATATCGCTCCCCCTATTTTTCAGTCAAGTTTCTGAAAACACTTTTATTAGATTTGGAAATGTTACAAATGTTAATTAGTTCCCACTACGTTTTTGTCTACATATATTTTAAATTCATGTTATGTCATTTAGATTGTATTGTTAACAAAATAATAGTGTTTCTACAGTGAACATATTAGTCAATAGAGAGTGAGTTGTAAAGCAATGTTTTTGTTGTACATGTGTTGCAGTACAAATTAAGTTTTCGTAAAGAAAAATGTATTGAAGTTGTAAGTTATACTCACTTATTTTTTTCCGGGCGTTCTGTAGCTTGACAGGAGTTTTGTTCTTCTCAGCAAGCGTCAAAATCTGATGTTTTTCCGTTGCGAAAATGACTGCGTGGTGGTAGTCGTGCCTGTTTACCTGAATTATTGCGTTGAAATATTTGTTGTTCTTTTGCGACATTTTTACAGGAGACACGTTGTGAATGTAACCTGTGATCGTCTCTGTAGTTTCGTCGTTTCCTTGATTGCTGCTCATTTTGTTGTTGTTTTTTTCTCAGGAAAATTTCTATTTGAATCGTTCTGAGTACGAGTATATATGAGCTCGCAGGAGGTTCTAAATAACACGGTCAAGTGGTGGAAAAGATACAACAAAATGGCGCAGGTACAAATCTGACGTCACATCGTGACGTCAAATAGGTTCTTGAAAATATCAAAATGTTTTCGTAAATTTTGCTTTTGCGTTGTGCAACATGATGATATGTTGTTGTTTGGTGGATTTTCTGGTTTAGTATTTTTGTTCAAATCAGTGTATTTAATTTGTTTTTATTATGTGTTACATTTACATACATTTTATTAATATGTAATTATGTTTAATTTAATATGAAAGAAAATATAACAATTGCTTGCTTGTCCTGTTGTTAAAAATATTAGAGGCTATCTATTTATAAAATGTTTGTTATAACTGCATTTCTGTCAGAAACAGTAATGATTATACAAATTTTTAATTAAAGATAAGTAAATTTTTCAAAGTTGTTAGCAAGGGGGATTGTAAGATTTCAAGGTAATATTCATACACCCATGTGTATGATTACAAAAACAATAAGTTCTCTTACAAGAGGTTCTCTCATATATTGCATTAGTTTAGCTTACGCTACGGGTAAAGGTCATCTTTGCTCAAGATATTGAAGCCAAAATTATCCTTAATTTTGTATTGTCAACGCAGTGCAGCAGCTGCAGACCTAGAGCAGGCTGACAATTCTCTAGACTCTCTAGATCAATAATTATCGATAAAAAGTTGAACTTTTGCATTTGGTTCGCTATAACAGGGTCATTTAGAAAATGGGCATGGCAAAATACATTCAAAAGCCTATAAATCATAAATAAAAACTCACAAAAATTGGTGAACATATGTGGCATAACATCATGAACAAGCCCAGCTAACACAAACAGGTAACTGTTACGTAACTGCAACGTAATCTGGTAACCAAACTTTCGTCGTGGCGACGTAATTAGTTACGTAGTGGCAACCGGAAAAGTGAAATTCCCAGATACGTTGTTACAAGGTAACTTTGCAACGTTGTCAGTAAGTAACTGCAACGTTGTGGCAACGTCGTGGATCAATAGTCGTGTGTTGGTAACCAATTGGTAATTTTAGTTTTAATTAATATAGGCGGACAAGCAGTGGTCTAATTTAACTTGTCCTCATTTGCCCAAAACTATTTTTGAGACTTTTCAACGACATACGAAAGATACAGACTCAGTATTTGGTTAATTCAGTTCATTTACTATAGAACAAAGCACAAAAAACAGCAAAAACAATGTACAAACAGGTTTATAAACATTTAAATGAAGAGCGTTTTATATTAATATAATTAAAATACTGTTTTTCTATTTTAATATAATTTGAAAATATAATTTAATCCTATGATGCAAAGCTCAATTTTCAGAATCATTAATCCAGTCTTTAGTGTTACATGATATAATATTATACACAGGAATAAATTACATTACTATATTTTCACATAGAAAACAGAAACATAAAAAACAGCTGTTTTACATTATGATAATATTTCACAATATTACTGTTTTTTTTTTTTTTTTGTCAAATAAATTCAAGCTTGATAGGCAGAATAGTAATGTTTCCAAACTTTTGACCGGTACCGTATATGATTTTATATAAAATAAATAGTAGTTAATAAGATTGACACTGTATTATATTTACTAGGTGTTCAAGCACGAAGTGCTGAAAACCTATTGTAATTGCTATTTGAAAAAAAAAAAATCCCCTAAAACGCATCGTGCAGCCCAAACCGTATAGCCTAGAGACTTGAAACTCAGCCAGATGGTAGGCCACACTTTTGGGGAGAACCTATCAGAGTATGACCCCGATTGGCCCGCAGGTGGCACTACAGCAACCAAAAGTACTAAATTGTGCATAACTGATAGACCATTGGTCCTTTTACACCTCTGTGATCCCTGGCTCAAGACGGACAATATGTATATCTCCGATTTCGATTTAAGCAAAAAAAGTTATGTCGGTTTTTGTGCAAAACCTACTTTTACGAACTAGGCCCTGGTTTTTCGCCCGATCGGAACCAAACCAGTCTAGGCCTATTCTCTGGACTCTTTAGATCAATAATTATCGAAAAAAAGTTGAAATTTTGCAATCAGGTGGCTGTAACAGGGTCATTTAGAAAAGGGGCGTGGCAAAATACACTCAAATGCCTATAAATCATTAATAAAAAATCAGAACTTCACAAAAATTGATGAGCATACAGTATGTGTCAGAAGAAGCATGCAAAGTTTTATGGAGATCGGACAATAGGTGGCGCTATAACTGTTAAAAAGCTTCAAAACCATGTATTTCCTATGGTAAATTGCCTGAATTGGCTGTAAATGGTCTTTTCCATCTTTTATGTCAGTGGTTAAATTAATGCTAAATAAAACTTAATGTCTTTTGATGCTTTTGTGCTTAACGGCCTTAAAGGCCTTAACTGCTTGAACACCGCTAAATGCTGCTTGCAGCTTTAATTATTATTATTCTCCGCTAAAACGCATCGTGCAGACCAAACCGTAAGTGCTAGAGACTTGAAACTTTGTCAGATGGTAGTATAAAAATCGAGGAGAGGTTATCAAATTATGAGCCCGATTGGCCCATAGGTGGCGCTATAGCAACCAATTGCGCAAAACTGCTCATAACTCCTAGACCGTATGTCGTAGACTCAAGTGTCTTATATCTCTGGAAAGCTGGAAACCTGAAGTAAAAAACGTATATCTCCGATTTCATTTCCGCCATGATAGATTTTCCGCCATTTTGAATTTTGTCGAAAAACTACTTTTGCGAACTAGTCCCTGGTTTTTCGCCCGATCGGAACCAAACCAGTGCCAAAATGTTCTCTGGAGTCTGAATATCAATAATTATCGAAAAAAAGTTGAAATTTTGATTCACGGTCGCTAGGGGGCGCAAAATGAACGTTGTGGGCGGAGCCTATTTTACTAAAATGGCTATAACTCAAGAAGTAAATGAGATAGCTTCACCAAACTCGGTACACATGTGAATAAGTTCATTCTGAGGTCACAGTAAAAAAATCGCGACGATTGGGCACTAGGTGGCGCTATAACATAAAAAAAACATAAATAGGGCTATGACCACCTGACCGTTGGTCCGATTGACTTGAAAATTGGTATGCAGTGTCTTGGTCCAAGGCCCCATGTATGTATAAAAGGACATTGGCGTATCTCAAAAAACATGGCCGCCATCGGCCAATGAAGTTTGAGCACCTGTGAGACGAGGTTAACGGAGGCCGATCGGAACGAAACTCGATGGGCATGTTCGACTCATGGCCCAAGAGGTCTGTAAGAGTTTTGAAAGAAATCGGCCACTAGTTGGCGCTAACAAGTTTTACGGCTCTGTAATCACGTGGTGTGGCACACATCCCCACAAAATGCATATCATTTGATAGATCTCCTCATGCTGAACAACTTTGCCTCTTGAACCATTGCTGTCAATCACATCGTTCATTAAATATTCACGAATATGTTAAAAACCTACTTTTGCGAACTAGTCCTAGGTTTTTCGCCCGATCGGAACCAGACCAGTCTAGGACAATTCTCTGGACTCTCTAGATCAATAATTATCAAAAAAAAGTTGAACTTTTGCATTTGGGTGGCTGTAACAGGGTCATTTATAAAATGGGCTTGTCAAAATACACTCAAAAGCCTATAAATCATAAATAAAAAATCAGAACTTCACAAAAATTCATGAGCATATGTGTCATAACAATGTGAAGAAGCATGCAAAGTTTCATGGAGATCGGACCATAGGTGGCGCTATAACTGTTAAAAAGCTTTAAAACCATATATTTCCTATGGTAAATTGCCTGTATTGGCTGTAAATGGTATTTTCCATCTATGATCATATAATTTTCAAATCATAATGTTTAAAACCAGTGCAGTACAATTCTCTGGACTCTCTAGATCAATAATTATCAAAAGAGGTATAACTTCTTCATTTGGATGGCTATAATAGGGTGTATAACAGCCAATAAGTGGTATTTTACTGCCTCCTGCTGTCATTTCATCATACTACTCCCTAATATTGTTATATATAATTCATATTTAGACTTTATAAAATCATTATTTTAACATTTACGATCACATTTTGTTCAAATTCATTGTATTATTCACAATTGTGTCACAGGAAGGCTGAAAACGAAAGTATAACGTTAGGCCACGCCCTCCCAGTACAAATTCAATCATAACTCGAAAACGGAAGCTCCCTGCACGCTCAAATTTGGATGGTAAAGTCCTCTATTGGGCCTTGATCGAAATCTATCGTCGCGGGCCTCGGGAGCGCCCCCCCGCGGATCGCTAATCCGAGAGACCCCCGACTTTGAACGGCTGTAACTCCCGACCCAGACCACCTAGATTCTTGTGTGATAGCTCGTTGGAAAGAGCCCGTCCTCGTCTAGCTTCGATTCGAGTTTGGTGCGATTTGGCCCGGGCATTCCCGAGATATAAGCCCCAAAAGATATGCCTTTCAACTGGCATAACTCACGGCCCCGATCGGCCACCAACACCGGGATGGTCTCGTTCAACAGAGCTCCTCGGACACTATCTAAGTTCTGAGTTTCAGATTTTTTCACTTTCTCGTTCCGGAGATATAAGTGAAAAACCAAATTTCCATTCATTCATTTCAACTCTATATAGGCTGTAATACCACTGTTGTCCACTAGAGGGAGCAGCAGTATTAGACATGTTTAATCTTTTTATCAGCTTTCAGCATTGGCTTACAAACAAATGCTTAAAGCTATTTTTTAAAATTAGTTTTATATTATTACATCACAAAGAAATATGTGAAATGCTTATAGACCATTAAAAGAGAGTTTCACAATGACATATCCCAAATGTGTGTGTGTGTGTGTGTGTGTGTGTGTGTGTGTGTGTGTGTGTGTGTGTGTGTGTGTGTGTGTATAAGCATGCATTATGGAGTTAACATGAAAAAACTACTTTGCTTTAGTGTAGAATACTAATGAAACCAAGTAGTTCAAAATGAAAGTGAGCCAATAAGTGGTCTTCTACTGCCCTCTGCTGGCCATTTTACTTCTTAAAGCTATTTTTTTATTATTATGATGGACTGGTAATATAGTTTAATATTATTAAACTATATTACCTAAATATTCAACTAAACTAAATTAGATTTTATCAACTATATTAAACTAAATTAGATTTTCACAATAACATCCCAAAAGTGTGTGTGTGTGTGTGCAAATGTCTACATATGAGTGCAAAAGCATCTCTGAAAACACTTTATTAATAAGCAGAATGACCAGCAGATGGCAGTAGAAGACCACTTATTGGCTCACTCTCATTTTGACAGACTTTAATTTCACCAGTATTCTGAAGCAAACCAGTTTTTCCATGTTAACTATTATAAGACAATAATTTTTTGTCAGAGTTTATCACTTTTTTATTGACACTTCAAATCAATGCAGCAATGTGGTAAATCATGATAGAAACATGGTAAATCATAGTAAAAAATACTATTACATGGTGTATCATGGCAAATCATGCTAGCAATGTGATGAATCATGGTAAATCATGCTACAATCCTGGTAAATCATTCTAGAATGTGGTATATCATGGTAAATTATACTATAACATGGCAAATCATACTAGAATGTGTTCAATTGTGGTAAACCATGCTACAACAGGGTAAATCATGGTGAATCATACTAGAACTTGGTATATCATGGTAAACTATGGTAAATCATGCTAGATTCATGGTAAATCATACTAGAACATGGTAAATCATGGTAAAACTATGGCAAATCATGCTAGAATCATGGTAAATGGTTTTCCATCTATTATGTCAGTGGTTACATGCTTGCTAAATGTCTTTAATGCTTATGTGCTAAAATGGCTTAAATGCTTGAACACCGCTAAATGCTGCTAGCAGCTTTAATTAGGTGTTCAAGCACGAAGTGCTGAAAACCTATTGTATTTGTACTGATTTTTATTATTATTATTCTCCGCTAAAACGCATCGTGCAGACCAAACCGTAAGTGCTAGAGACTTGAAACTTTGTCAGATGGTAGTACAAAAATCGAGGAGAGGTTATCAAATTATGAGCCCGATTGGCCCATAGGTGGCGCTATAGCAACCAATTGCGCAAAACTGCTCATAACTCCTAGACCGTATGTCGTAGACTCAAGTGTCTTATATCTCTGGAAAGCTGGAAACCTGAAGTAAAAAACGTATATCTCCGATTTCATTTCCGCCATGATAGATTTTCCGCCATTTTGAATTTTGTCGAAAAACTACTTTTGCGAACTAGTCCCTGGTTTTTCGCCCGATCGGAACCAAACCAGTGCCAAAATGTTCTCTGGAGTCTGACTATCAATAATTATCGAAAAAAAGTTGAAATTTTGATTCACGGTCGCTAGGGGGTGCAAAATGAACGTTGTGGGCGGAGCCTATTTTACTAAAATGGCTATAACTCAAGAAGTAAATGAGATAGCTTCACCAAACTCGGTACACATGTGAATAAGTTCATTCTGAGGTCACAGTAAAAAAATCGCGACGATTGGGCACTAGGTGGCGCTATAACATTAAAAAAACTTAAATAGGGCTATGACCACCTGACCGTTGGTCCGATTGACTTGAAAATTGGTATGCAGTGTCTTGGTCCAAGGCCCCATGTATGTATAAAAGGACATTGGCTTATCTCAAAAAACATGGCCGCCATCGGCCAATGAAGTTTGAGCACCTGTGAGACGAGGTTAACGGAGGCCGATCGGAACGAAACTCGATGGGCATGTTCGACTCATGGCCCAAGAGGTCTGTAAGAGTTTTGAAAGAAATCGGCCACTAGTTGGCGCTAACGAGTTTTACGGCTCTGTAATCACGTGGTGTGGCACTTATCCCCACAAAATGCATATCATTTGATAGATCTCCTCATGCTGAACAACTTTGCCTCTAGAACCATTGCTGTCAATCAAATCGTTCATTAAATATTCACAAATATGTTTAAAACCTACTTTTGCAAACTAGTCCTAGGATTTTCGCCCGATCGGAACCAGACCAGTCTAGGACAATTCTCTGGACTCTCTAGATCAATAATTATCAAAAAAAGTTGAAATTTGGCATTTGGTTGGCTATAACAGGGTCATTTATAAAATGGGCGTGGCAAAATATAGTCAAAAGCCTATAAATCCTATACGAAAACTCAGAACTTCACAAAAATTGGTGAGCATATGTGACATAACATCCTTAAAAAGCATGCCAAATTTTATGGAGATCGGACCATAGGTGGCGCTATAACTGTTAAAAAGCTTTTAAACAATGTATTTCCTATGGTAAATTGCCTGTATTTGCTGTAAATGGTGTTTTGCATTTATTATCATGTAATGTTCATATCATAATGTTCAAAACCAGTGCAGTACAATTCTCTGGACTCTCTAGATCAATAATTATCAGAAAAAGTTGAACAACTTCATTTGGATGGCTATAATAGGGTCACTTCACAATGTAGCCATGACCTAGTGTCCCCAAAAGCTTATATCTCTTCAATGAATGCTCAGATCTTCTTAAAAACAAGTCAGAACATGTGCCATATGACTCCAAACAATCATGAAAAATTTCAGACAGATCGGACAAGATTTGCCTCTATAACAGTTAAAAATGGGAAAATTAAATGAATATAATGGCATATTAAGCCAATAAGTAGTATTTTACTGCCCCCTGCTGTTTAAAATATGAATTATACTTGAGTAGTGTGACAAAATTACTATTTAGACTTTATAAAATTACTATTTTAACATTTACAATCACATTAAGTCTAATTTCATCTATTGAAGTATCACTATTGACAATTCTGTCACATTGACAAATGTGAATCCTGAATGAGACATAGTTCAAATCTCTGTATCTACAACAGAATGTGTGTGTAGTCCTATGTTTCTGAATAAATTCTGAATAATCTGATTAATAGTTTGCAAAGACATGTATGAAATAACATTCAAATATATTTTCATAATGATTTTGTGTGTGTGTGTGTGTGTGTGTGTGTGTGTGTGTGTGTGTGTGTGTGTGTGTGTAAGCTTGCATAAAGGAGTTAAAATGGAAAAACTGTCAAAATGAAAGTGGCCAGCAGAGGGCAGTAGAAGACCACTTATTGGCTCATTCTACTTATTAATAAAGTCTTTTAACAGGTGCATTCATATTTAGAGACTATAAAATCACTTGTATAACAATTACTATTATAACACAATCATATTTTGTCAGAGTTTATCACTTCATTTGTACTGACACTTCACATCAATGCTAGCAATGTGGTAAATCATGATAAACTATGGTAAATCATGCTAGAATCACGGTACTCTATGGCAGTGTTGGGAACCCTAATCAAACACACCTGATTCAACTCATCAGCTCATAATCACATAGGTTATTGAGCTGATGAGTTGAATCAGGTGTGATTGATTAGAGAGACAGAGAAAACGGGTCCTTCAGGACAGGTTTGGGAACCACTGCTCTATGGTAAATCATCCTAGAACGTAGTAAATCATACTAGAACTTGGTAAATCATGGTAAATCATGCTAGATTCATGGTAAATCATACTGGAACATGGTAAATCATGAAAAATCACACTAAAATGTGGTATATCATGGTAAATCATGCTAAAACATGGTCTATTCCATCTATGATATCAGTGGTTAAATGCTTGCTACATAAAACGTAATGTCTTTTGATGCTTGTGTGGTTAAAAATCTTAAATGCCTTAACTGCTTGAACACCGCTAAATGCTGCTTGCAGCTTTAATTATTATTATTATTCTCCGCTAAAACGCATCGTGCAGACCAAACCGTAAGTGCTAGAGACTTGAAACTTTGTCAGATGGTAGTACAAAAATCGAGGAGAGGTTATCAAATTATGAGCCCGATTGGCCCATAGGTGGCGCTATAGCAACCAATTGCGCAAAACTGCTCATAACTCCTAGACCGTATGTCGTAGACTCAAGTGTCTTATATCTCTGGAAAGCTGGAAACCTGAAGTAAAAAACGTATATCTCCGATTTCATTTCCGCCATGATAGAATTTCCGCCATTTTGAATTTTGTCGAAAAACTACTTTTGCGAACTAGTCCCTGGTTTTTCGCCCGATCGGAACCAAACCAGTGCCAAAATGTTCTCTGGAGTCTGAATATCAATAATTATCGAAAAAAAGTTGAAATTTTGATTCAAGGTCGCTAGGGGGCGCAAAATGAACGTTGTGGGCGGAGCCTATTTTACTAAAATGGCTATAACTCAAGAAGTAAATGAGATAGCTTCACCAAACTCGGTACACATGTGAATAAGTTCATTCTAAGGTCACAGTAAAAAAATCGCGACGATTGGGCACTAGGTGGCGCTATAACATTAAAAAAACATAAATAGGGCTATGACCACCTGACCGTTGGTCCGATTGACTTGAAAATTGGTATGCAGTGTCTTGGTCCAAGGCCCCATGTATGTATAAAAGGACATTGGCGTATCTCAAAAAACATGGCCGCCATCGGCCAATGAAGTTTGAGCACCTGTGAGACGAGATTAACGGAGGCCGATCGGAACGAAACTCGATGGGCATGTTCGACTCATGGCCCAAGAGGTCTGTAAGAGTTTTGAAAGAAATCGGCCACTAGTTGGCGCTAACGAGTTTTACGGCTCTGTAATCACGTGGTGTGGCACACATCCCCACAAAATGCATATCATTTGATAGATCTCCTCATGCTGAACAACTTTGCCTCTAGAACCATTGCTGTCAATCAAATCGTTCATTAAATATTCACAAATATGTTTAAAACCTACTTTTGCGAACTAGTCCTAGGATTTTCGCCCGATCGGAACCAGACCAGTCTAGGACAATTCTCTGGACTCTCTAGATAAATAATTATCAAAAAAAAGTTGAAATTTGGCATTTGGTTGGCTATAACAGGGTCATTTATAAAATGGGCGTGGCAAAATATAGTCAAAAGCCTATAAATCCTATACGAAAACTCAGAACTTCACAAAAATTGGTGAGCATATGTGACATAACATCCTTAAAAAGCATGCCAAATTTTATGGAGATCGGACCATAGGTGGTGCTATAACTGTTAAAAAGCTTTGAAACAATGTATTTCCTATGGTAAATTGCCTGTATTTGCTGTAAATGGTGTTTTCCATTTATTATCATGTAATGTTCATATCATAATGTTCAAAACAAGTGCAGTACAATTCTCTGGACTCTCTAGATCAATAATTATCAGAAAAAGTTGAACAACTTCATTTGGATGGCTGTAATAGGGTCACTTCACAATGTAGCCTTGACCTAGTGTCCCCAAAAGCCTATATCTCTTCAATGAATGCTCAGATCTTCTTAAAAACAAGTCAGAACATGTGCCATATGACTCCAAACAATCATGAAAAATTTCAAACAGATCGGAAAAAATTTGCCTCTATAACAGTTAAAAATGACAAAATTAAATGAATATAATGGCATATTAAGCCAATAAGTAGTATTTTACTGCCCCCTGCTGTTTAAAATATGAATTATACTTGAGTAGTGTGACAAAATTACTATTTAGACTTTATAAAGTCACTATTTTAACATTTACAATCACATTAAGTCAAATTTCATCTATTGAAGTATCACTATTGACAATTCTGTCACATTGACAAATGTGAATCCTGAATTAGACATAGTTCAAATCTCTGTATCTACAACAGAATGTGTGTGTAGTCCTATGTTTCTGAATAAATTCTGAATAATCTGATTAATAGTTTGCAAAGACATGTATGAAATACCATTCAAATACATTTTCATAATGATTTTGTGTGTGTGTGTGTGTGTGTGTGTGTGTGTGTGTGTGTGTGTGTGTGTGTGTGTGTGTGTGTGTGTGTGTAAGCTTGCATAAAGGAGTTAAAATGGAAAAAACTGGTTTGCAGAATACTGGTGAAAATCAAGCCTGTCAAAATGAAAGTGGCCAGCAGAGGGCAGTAGAAGACCACTTATTGGCTCATTCTACTTATTAATGAAGTCTTTTAACAGGTGCATTCATATTTAGACACTATAAAATCACTTGTATAACAATTACTATTATAACAATCATATTTTGTCAGAGTTTATCACTTCATTTGTACTGACACTTCACATCAATGCTAGCAATGTGGTAAATCATGCTAGAATCACGGTACTCTATGGCAGTGTTGGGAACACTAATCAAACAAAAGCCAGGCTTAATAATGAGAAACACTATTTAGCTGTCTAACCCAGTCACAAAAGGGTTAACTTATTTTCGTATCTTTGATGGACTTGTAAGTGAGCAAATGGGTGAGCTCTGTGCGACAGTGAGCTGACCAATCAGCTGCCAGCTCGGCTCCGTTACAGTTACGCCTCTAGTTTTGCGTCACTGCACGTTCTTTTGGCGCCTGCACTTGAGAATAGGAGGCTGTGTTATCTACTTGGTAAGACGATAAAAACTACATAGAGAGAATTAAACAAGTTCTGTAAAAATTATTGCTTATGCTGACTATACCTTGTTGTAATATAGAGTGTTAAAGCGAGCTGTACCTGAATCCACTGTTGTCACGGAGCTAAAGGCAGTGAATTCCGCTGAAATGGTGAGTTGTTTATCTAGCGCTAGGCCTCTGAGATCGCTAGCATTTAGGTTAATCTAAATTTAGGTATTTAGCCACAATAGGATAGCGAAATACTGGTTAATGCCTGTGAAACCAACTACTTATTTTGTTTGTGGGTTATAAAAATAAATGTTACCTTTCCATACTGTTGCTAAATAGTTAGTTTGTTAAATAATGATGTTAAAAATTGTGGATTCAATTGTGTTTACTGGAGGTTAGAGAGGTACATTTTTAGTGCATTCTTTCCACTGTTACCGATGCAGAGGGGGATAAATAAGCACGCTAATGCCTTAATGCAGTGTTTCTCAACCTCTCCTGCAGGGACCCCCTGACAGGACATGTTTTTGTTTTAACCCTGAAATGGCACACCTGATTCAATTAATTAAAGGCTTAATATGCAGCTGACTAATTGAATCAGGTGTGCCATTTCAGGGTTAAAACAAAAACATGTCCTGTCAGGGGGTCCCTGCAGGAGAGGTTGAGAAACACTGCCTTAATGCATCTAATTTCAAGTAATACAAGTTGATCAATGTTTACATGCAATTCATGCAGTTTTATTCTTCATACTGCTAATGTTACTAAGGTTTCATAAAACTTGAATTAGAAATGTGTTTTTATGAAGGATGTAATTTCTGATGTAAATGTACTTTTGATACTGGAGATAAATTCATATAGTTTTGATACCTGAGAAGAAACATAAGAGCTGTTGTACAACGAGAGAGAGATTTTGAAATTGTGTTATCGGTGTACTGAAATATTATCTCATTTTATTTTATAGTAGCCTGTAGCAGTCCATTTATTCACTGAATGGTAATTGAGAGAAATGATTTGGCCTTATTTATAGGTCAGGTTTTGGTAAAGAGTTGGAAACATCGTGCAGAGATCCTTTCCACGGAGTGATACAGATCCAGACGTTCCAGGCGTTCTCCCAGAGATTCAAAGATTCCCAGTCCGGGTGGCTGGGTGGCGAGCCAGACGTGTTTGTGACTTTGACTTTAGACAGATTACCAGGATCATCTTCATCTTCGTGGTGGTAGGACAAACACTAACACAACTGGAAAAAAAGGGCCCCAACGGTGAAAACTGAACTCTTGTCAATAAAGGCAAGTGGAACCGAGGACAAACTGAGCTCAAAGAAACTGAAAAAAAGGTTTTTGTTTTTGTGCGCACTTTATTATTTTAGTTTGTTATTTTTCATAAATGTGTTCTTATATGTATGTGCCAGCCCTGTATAATTAATACAGGTTTTGTAAACTGTCATTCTGGTGTGGTATTCCTTTTATTCGCATTCAATTCTCAGGCTCTTAACAATTTAGCGTTTTCTGATTCTGGTCCAAATTCATATTAAACATAACCTCTAGGACTACTTTAGACTACTACACCTATGTACATTATTACTACCCCGTAATAAGGGTTACATGTATGAAATACCATTCAAATATATTTTCATAATGATTTTGTGTGTGTGTGTGTGTGTGTGTGTGTGTGTGTGTGTGTGTGTGTGTGTGTGTGTGTGTGTGTGTGTGTGTGTGTGTGTGTGTGTGTAAGCTTGCATAAGGGAGTTAAAATGGAAAAACTGGTTTGCAGAATACTGGTGAAAATCAAGCCTGTCAAAATGAAAGTGGCCAGCAGAGGGCAGTAGAAGACCACTTATTGGCTCATTCTACTTATTAATGAAGTCTTTTAACAGGTGCATATTTAGACACTATAAAATCACTTGTATAACAATTACTGTTATAACACAATCATATTTTGACAGAGTTTATCACTTCATTTGTACTGACACTTCACATCAATGCTAGCAATGTGGTAAATCATGATAAACTATGGTAAATCATGCTAGAATCACGGTACTCTATGACAGTGTTGGGAACCCTAATCAAACACACCTGATTCAACTCATCAGCTCATAATCACATAGGTTAATGAGCTGATGAGTTGAATCAGGTGTGATTGATTAGAGAGACAGAGAAAACGGGTCCTTCAGGACAGGTTTGGGAACCACTGCTCTATGGTAAATCATCCTAGGACGTAGTAAATCATACTGGAACATGGTAAATCATGAAAAATCACACTAAAATGTGGTATATCATGCTAAAACATGGTCTATTCCATCTATGATGTCAGTGGTTAAATGCTTGCTACATAAAACTTAATGTCTTTTGATGCTTGTGTGGTTAAAAATCTTAAATGCCTTAACTGCTTGAACACCGCTAAATGCTGCTTGCAGCTTTAATTATAAATGTTTTTGAAACACTTTTGAATACAATTATGTCAATAGTAGTTATTTCCATTGGTTAAATTATTGTCATCAACTAGAATTAGACCTTAAAAAACAGCTCATGTTTAAATTGATCCACATCATTTACATTTAAGGCATTTAGCAGATGCACTTTTCCAAAAGACACTTACAAAGTGCCCTGCCAACCAATATAGAGGAAATTCATTTATTAATCAAATTAATAAATATATAAATAAAATGCAGGCATAATGCAAAGATAGGCATTTGTATAACGGAAATCAGATAGTCAGTGTAAGTATATAATTTGTTGTTTTACCGGAAAGAAATCTTCTGTTCAGTTGATTTAGCACACTTTGCTCTGTAGTTCAGTTCACTCTCCTGAGATAAGCCGATGTAAGTAAGATGTCATAAGAGTAACTCCTGATACTGTTTCCATCAGGTGTTTCCCAGAATGAAAGGGGGAGCAGGTGGAGCTCAGGTGTTTATGAGGGATGGCCATATTAGTCATAGTAGTGTGACAGCCTATCAGTACCCGATTCCTGTCTATTAAAAGACTGCGATTATGCTACCTGGGTATGCGTCATTGCTAGCTCCGCCCAAAAGTATGTTTTTAGCTGTCTGGCTAATGATGCAGTGGTGTTATGTGTATCATTAAAACCTAAATTACTTTTTTCGTTTGAAAACATATTTTTCTCTCCGTTTTGGCCTTCCGTCCACACTGAGACGGCGTTTTAAATCAACGAAAATTTAGCTTTTGGAAAAGCTCTCCAAAGCGGATAAATTTGAAAACGCCGTCTTCGCGTCGTAATGTGGACTGTGAAAACGGAGGCTTTTGAATACGATGACGCATTTTTAGTCATGTGATGATGTCCAATTCAGCCAAGATGGTGAAGGACATTGTACAGCAGTTGTTTTGGATGCTCTCCGTTTTGACAGCCTTGTTAAAGATTAATGTCAGTTTGTACATACCCATTTAAAAAAGTGCCTTTCCTCGACATTGCCGCAAAGTTTCAAAGAGCCGGAAAGTAAATAAACTCCTAGCGGAAATGACGCTGGTCGAAGCGTCTTACGATTTACTCATGCGCAGTACGGGGATGTAAGCGTTTTTGAGATGTTTCAGTGTGGATGAGCAACTTTTGGAAAACGATTGAAAATGATAGTATGGACGCGGAGCGTTTTTAGACAAAAACTCTGTTTTCAAATTTATCCGGATTAGTGTAGATGTAGCCCAAGTATTGAGAAGCAACCAGTTATGAGGACATTTCTCTTTGTGAGGACTTTTTGGGTCTACATTTATTTGATCAGAAATACAGTAATATTGTGAAATATTATTTCCATTTAAAATAACTGATTTCAATTTTATTATATCTTAAAATGTAATTTATTCCTGTGATGCAAAGCTGAATTTTCAGCATCATTACTCCAGTCTTCAGTGTCACATGATCCTTCAGAAATCATTTGAATATGCAATACATTGTGTGATACATTTTTTTAGGGTTTTTAATGGCTAAAAAGTTAAAAAGAATGGCATTTATTTGAAACAGAAAAATTTTTTAACACTTGAAATCTCTTTACTGTCACTTTTGATAAATTTAATGTGTCCTTGCTAAATAAAAGTTTCTTGAAAAAAATCTTAACAATGCCAAACTATGGTAGTATCTATCTATCTATCTATCTATCTATCTATCTATCTATATATATATATAGTTCAGGTGACTATATATATATATATATATATATTATATATATAGAGAGAGAGTGTGTGAGTTCAGGTGACTTTATTTCCATTAATGATGGAAAAAGGCAAACAAGGCTTGTATATGAAAAAAGTATACTAAATCTATATATATATATATATATATATATATATATATATATTTTTTTTTTTTTTTTTTTTTTAATTGCAATTATATCCTTACATTGTAAATTTTCATGTGTAGCTTACATGTTTTAATAACTTTTGTATAACTAAAACTGCTTTTCTCTGTTGCTTTGCATACATAGTTCCTTGATCATACATCTGTTCCTTGATCCAGCTATCGGACCATCTAGTAAACAGTGCAGGTTTTGTTTATGTAAATTTGCCTTGTCCTACATAACGTCAACTAAATCCACAATTCAAAAGAAGTGGTTTTGAATGCTGTGAATGACATGTTCTTGTGAATATAAAATTCAAAGACGTGTGCAAAATGTCAAGCGTATTAGATGCGATACATTAATTAATATATGAACTATAAGAATATCAGTATAAGAATTTAAGCATATGCCACTTACATTTGGATCTAAGGAGGTTTTCCAATGACTGGGACCACAGCAGGGTCTCACCCAAAGGGGTAATCCATTAGCCGGAAACTGAAGCTTCCTCTGGGGGCCGCCATTGTTGCAGACCATCACCTGCTGTTAACATTCCATTGACTCCCATTCATTTTGGCGTCACTTTGACAGCGAATAACTTTACATCTGAGGCGTCCAAACACTCAATTTGTCCATTATTTATTTCTAAAGAAACACGACAATGTATAAAAGTCTCCATTACTTTTTATCTTACGTTATGGCCCCGTAGAAGCCGTTTTTGTAAAAGTAAGCTAACGATTGCGTCATAACCACGGGACTCTCTATCACACAGTAGAGAAATTACCGTATAGACAGGAGGAGAAGCTCGCAGGCAATCTTTTACTGTCTATGAGGCAATCAGGGGGACATGGAGGCATAAAGTCAAGGGAGAAGCCCATAGATAGAGTCCATAAAAGTGAGGGGACAAAATATTTCAACAACGGATTTGTTTCAGATTTCAATTCAGATTTGTCTTGGCACAGCTACTAGAAGTCTTACAACTGTCAGTCAGGTTGCTCACGTGACATCTACGTCGTCAAGCTCAGTTTGAGCCTGGGCAGTTCACTCAGCCATCAGGAAGTGAGTGCTTCTAATAGGCTTCACTTTTCTCAGTTGAAATCTATGGGGTCGCTGTGTCCATTTCTTTTACTGTCTATGGTCTCAGCAGGGTTCAGTCTGTTAGAATAAATCATAATTAGTTTACATTCAAACGCAATCAACAATAGTCCTCACATCAATAGTAATAATGGAAATTGGTGTTCCCTTTCAAAAGGGAACTCGCACTGCGTCAAAGCGGTAGGGGAAACGCCTCAGGGTGACTGATGACTGAAACACTGTATAATCACGACAACCTTGTTGGCCGGCGTCAGCCATGATGTCATGCTCTAGCGCGACCAGGAAGTATAAAAGGGGCGCCTAGAGAACATGTCATCCTCTTTTCATCTTCAGGGACTGTTTCGCTGACACTGTGAGTGACAACTATGGGAAGTGTGCCGACCCGTGGGGCAGGTGACGAGAACGAGCTGTTTGGCGGGGAAGCACACTCTGATGCATCCTCTGATCCAACAGCCAGTGCTCTTTTGGCTTTGAGCCCGGACGAGCAGGAGAGGGCTGAAGCGGGTAAAAATGCTGAAATGGCTGAATCTGCTCAGCCCCCCTGCCCCGCGTATGCGGAGCTGGTGGAGGTGATGGAACGCGCCACCGCCAGGCTTGAATTGCCATGGCAGCGCGTCAGAGGGGAAGCCACTCGTGGACGGCTTGATGACCGATTTCTCTCCAGCCCCAGAGAGCCTTCCATTCCTTCCCGACCTCCACGCTGAGGTTGTGAAGGCATGGAAGAACCCGTACTCTTCTCGCATTCACCGCTTGCAACATTCCAGTTATTCGAATGTGGAAGGAATGCGAGAGAACGGGTATGTGTCGATGCCTCCCGTTGAGGAAACGTTTGTGAGCTATTTCTCGCAAGGGGAGACATCGACACTGAGAGCTCCGACCCTGCCATCTAGACCTCTTCAGACCACCTCTCGTCTAAATGGCAGGGCATACGCGGCGGCGGGTCAGGCTGGTGCTGCGCTGCACACAATGGCAGTGTTGCAGGCGTACCAGGCTGACCTGCTGAGGGACCTGGACCAGGGTCAGGGGTTAGCCCCAGGCACGGTGGCTGAGTTGCGCCGCATCACAGACCTGGCTCTCCGGGCCACCAAACAGACGGCTGCCGCAATCGGACAATCATTGGCGGCCATGGTGGCCACAGAGAGGCATCTGTGGGTAAACTTGGCAGGCATCGGGGAGAAAGAGAAGGCTTTTCTCCTCGATACCCCAGTTTCGCCCTCTGAGCTTTTTGGGACCTCGGTTGAGGCTAGGGCTGGGTATCGTAACAAAATATTTGATACCGATACCATATCGATACCTTGACTTCGATACCGGTTCCTGAACGATACTTTTTTCGATACCAATTTTATGAAATCCGTTTTAACAACATTACATAACCTAAAAAAAAACTTTTATTTTTTCAGTTTGTTGACTTTTTTACACTCATATTTTGCGTCTGTAAAAAAGCACCAATGCTAAAGTTTTCTATGTTTCCTAATCATTTAACAACATGTATTCTTTACTTCAATGAGCTCATTGTTTCTGCCTTAACTTAATGCATTGTTTAACAATGAAACTGAATGAAAATTAATTTAAATGCATTACACACAGTCACCTCTGATAACAGATCACTCTAAATTGTAATTTAGCATTTTCTGTAAAGCTGCTTTGAAACGATATGTATTGTGAAAAATGCTATACAAATAAATGTGATTTGAATTAAATATAGGCTACTGGGGTGCTGGGCATATCCCTCACGCTCAGCACACATAAAGCTTACCGCAAAGCACTGGCGAAGGTAGCCTATTGATTGTGGATGTGTGGATGTGTCGAAAAAAAATAGCGAGGAGATATTTTAATTGTTTATTAATAAACAAGTGTTTTCTGAGTGTGTTGGCTGCAAAGATGAATATGGCGATGCTGACTCGTCATTCCTGCAGTAGTGAACGCGCGCGTGCACCTATATGGATTACATAAACTATTTATTTCTAATTGCTTCGTTTAAAAGTAGACATATTTTGACCGTCTATAGGCCTATTTCTCATGTCTGTGAGGCAAGTATCCTATACACTGAGTTCATTTGTGACGCGCTCCAGTTCTTGCAGTCGAAGACGGATACATTTTCTACTCTCAAGTGTATTCTGTGCGCTTTTAAGTGCCTTATCAGATTTATCGTGTTGTCGGTCTTGGCAGCAATTATCTTGGCGAAAATATTGCATGGCGTGTTTCTGGCATCAAGTCTGGTACATAGGTAGGTACAGTTTTGATCTTTTCCACATATTTTCTATCTATCTGAGTTGGGACGGTTGGGACGCTTACACACACACACAGACACACACACTACAGCCTCACGTGCGACGAGCCACGTCTCTGGGCAACCGCGTAAACTAGTGTTTTTCCGCCACAGCCAATCATGCTGCATGCTTATTGTTTCACTGACGTTGACAAGATTAACCCCTTAGGTATCGAAATTTGGTACCGAAAAACAAGACATGTTTCGATACTTGATAGTATCGAGGCAATTCGGTCAGTACCTAAAAAGTATCGAACTCGATACTCAGCCCTAGTTGAGGCGGTGGTCGGAAAGTTCAGGGAGGCGAAGGCGCGCTCAGCGGCATACAGATCATGCATACCGCGCCGGTCCAGGCCCACACCCAGACAGCCTGGGGGTCCTGGCCACGTCTGTGAGGATAGGTCAATGAGACGGCGCGAGCCCAGGATGAAGAAGCAGGGTGTCAGGGAAGCAGCTCGGGCCAGACGTGAACGTCCTGGCACAAGCAGAGACAGATAATCGCCTCCTTCCCTGTACACACCCTCCTCTTCCTCTTTCCCCCTTCGCCTAAACATCAGGCTCAACGTGCTGGACTGATGATGATAATCTATTCTGACGGTCTGGCTCAGGCCTTTTTGTAGGTGACCTACCTAACTAACCGATTATAGTGAGAAACAACCCCTGTAGCTTCACAGTGCCGTTGACAGAGTAGTTGGCATTAGGTGCCTACTCCAGTTAAAACGAACATAGCCAGGCTGTTCCCAAAAAAAAAAGTTATTTTTCATATATGTATTTAAATAATATATGTTTTATGTACAGGGTTATTCGGCCTCCGTTCCCCTCCTGCAAGGATGGGTTTCCCTTACGGTGTAGTGAATTACTATAGGGACTCTGTCTTCATTCACCGGTAGCCCAGATCTGAAATTGGCTGATATTGGAGTAGTGATAAGCACAGATAGCAGGTAAGCCTCCCTGTGAGGTTAGAGGCGTGGTTAGGCTTCCTCTCAACAGTTATCTGTTGAGGCCTCCGCCCTCTAGAGTTTGACAGAGTGTTTATAAGGTGATACCTTTAGGTCTCCTCTCATGCGAGAGTCATCATACTGAGGCCTGCGGCTTCAGAGCCCCATGCAGGCAGCCGGTCCTGCTGCAGGTAGAGGTGGATAAGGGGTCACTCTCTTAAAATGGCAGAGAGTTTTTCTTGGCCCTTTGCCTCTCGGGCTCTGAGCTGGGTTTGTCCAACATAGTTGCTTTAATCACAAATAGAACCCCGTTTAGACCACTTGGGTGTGAGTATGTCAGGCCTCCTCTTCTTAGAGTCTTCCTGCTGAGGCCTCTGCTCCCCATAGCCCCGTGGAGGTGCTATACGTCTCTAAATTCGAGACAGTGGTCAGATCACCTTCCTTCAGGTTGTCGTCATGAGTAAGGCCCTTTAGAGCCTGCATGAGGCTTTTTTTCCAAGTAACGCAGATAGTACTCCCCTAGTAAGCAAGGTACTTCTTAGAGTGCTCCGTCTCACGGATAGCTGGCGAGTAGATCTAATACTCCCCTGGTTCCCATGGGTCACTATGCAGAGTACTTCTCCTCTGGTTGAAATTTTAGCAGGCCCTCACCACGTTTAGGCCTCTATACTCCCAGTAGGCAGGTGTCTTAAGGTGACAGGCTTCCAGTGTTAGCCTCCCTTATAAGGCCAGGCCGCCCCTTAGGCAGACTCCAGTACTCCCCTTATTCTAGGGTCGTTATGCTGAGTACGTCTCCAGGAAATCTGCGGGTGACCCGCGCTCGCCAATCTTTATGTGTGAAATACTAAACAACGCATCAAAAATGTTCACTGACACCTCGCCGACGCCAGACAGATATCTAGCATGCTAAATATCTGGAGCTGTCGGCCGACTTGATAGCCTGTGATGTCACGTGTCGCGACGAGCAACAGCCAATGAGAGAGCAAGGCATAGGTTATAGGCATTAGACACAAGAAATTGAGCTAAATTTAATTGAACTGTGGCAGGAGCATGAATGCCTGTATGATGTTTCAAACTAAATGTAAGATATTAAGATATATTAAGTTATAATTCGAGATATTATGTTGAAATAACAACATTTGAGTAATAAGTCATTATTTCGACATAATATCTCGTTATTTCGACGTAATTGTCACGATCCCACTATCTACCAGGCTATTTAACCACACCACTAGCAGCTCTCAGTGCAAAGTTTTGTTTTGCTTTTGTGAACACTACCGAGCGTTATACCCAGTGATTGTCTGACTGCTTCTCGACCCCTTCTGTCTCTGATTTCTCCTAGCCTGCTGCCTGCCTACGCTACCTCTGCCTGGTTCACGGTCCTTGCCTGTCTGCTGCCTGTCCTGATCTTCTGCCTGGAATTAGACCCCGATTAAGCCTTGCCTCTGGTGCTGAGTTTGCTGTCATTGACCTCTGCCTGTTTGACTATTCTCTCAATAAACTTACGCTGCAAATGGATCATTCTGAGACTGGTGATTCGCAAAAGTAATAAGTCATTATTTCGACATAATATCTCGTTATTTTGACATAATAACTCGTTATTTCGACACAATAAGGGGACATTCTAATCTGAATTAAGACATTATGCGTTCTTATAATGGTTTTCAATGGGAGGAAAATGCTTAACAGGTAATTAAACGCATTGCGTTCATATTCTGGGCTTAATATATATACACACAATTATCCGTGAACTTGATAAATGTTGCAGATGTACAAACAAATGCCTTTCAACTTGCAAAATTCGGAATTAAATTAATGTGCAGCAATTTGTACATATAGGGAGTCTGTATGCCTACTGTTGTAACCATTAAATAAGCGCATTTAGTTTAATATTTGTTAAAATATTAATGTTATTTTTTTTATCTGTTGATTATGAAAAGGGAACAGCATGAGTAAGATCGGATGCGCAATATATCGGGAGACATTGAGTCAATCAGACATGATTTTGATGACTGCAGTTTTGTTTAGTAGAAAGCCTTTCTTTAAAGTGAATTTCGTTTTGTATAAATTGTATCTTAATTTTAATAATTTTTTCGTCAACCAATTGCCTGTATTTAATAAATAAGAAGCAAATATAGCAGACAATATAACCATGACATGGAGGCGCCTGCGTGGTCACTTGCATTGCACGTGAACTGGAGCATCTCATAAATTAACTGAAACTCACCGTATGCCTCACAGACATGAGAAATATATCTATAGAAATCTTAATGTTTTTAAACGAAACAATTCAGAACGAAAATAAATAGGCTACTCTCTGATGTAATCCATTATGTGCACATGCACATCTTGCTTGTTGCACGCACACATATTATGTCAAAATAACGAGATATTATGTTAATAATTAAGATATTTATTTATTTTTTAAACATAATAAGAGATATTTAATATATCTTTAAGAATATTTGCTGAATATATGCTGAATGTTGTGCTAAAACTTTAATTGTGATAATTAAAATAATTGAATATTGAGTTGCTAAATTTTTGCTCATTTATTAATAGTATTTATATATATTTATATATATAATTGCGCAGCGCTCTCTGTCACTGATCTAGCACCCCCTCAGCACCTGCATATCTGGTGCCGCCCCTGTGCACAGACAATCCCTGCTGCCGGCGTGTGCTTATCCATCCTTTCACCCATATTCTTTTTTGGGGGGGTTCTGAAGAGATCATTCCGCAAACAACTTGCACCGCCAATTTTGTCCCGGCGTCCATTTTCAAATAGACAACTCCTGTTTCGCGTCATTTTCCATTCCACTTCTCGCGTGTGTTTTCGTGACAAAAAGTGGTTTGGGGACCGGATAGAGTAGTCGTTGGGTGACAGAGTTGCTGTCAGCTCGTGTAGTGTGTAACCCCCTGTTGCAGATCATGTACATAGTGTCACGTAGTGTGAACATCACAACGACTTCAAGACTCCAGAGCAAGTCATGTAGTCTGAACAGTACAGCGATCTGCCGACGTTTAAAGTTGTGTAGTGTGAACTAGGGCTGGGAATCGCTGGGTACTCCACGATACGATACGCGATACATTGTTCACGATACCGATAATATCACGATATGGCGATAATCGAAATATTATTAGTAATAACTCACAATATATCATGTTTTAAGAAATACAATTTTTTTTTTTTATTAGGAAAATTAATCTCCATTTATTTTTTTGGATGAAACACAATAACAAAAACAACTTGTGTCTTATCAGTTGCAACAAAACAGTCACAGACACTATTTTAGTGTAACATTGCTGCAATCAGTAGTAATACTATGTCTTCGACAAACGGTGACACCATTTGGGTGCAAAATAGCTGTAAGGCTGAGGACAGATTCAGTGTAAACAATACTATATGATTGTCCTTCATAAACATGAACAGTGACACTATTAAGTGCAAGAAACATAAAACTTTGGGATACTGCTTTCAAATAAAAAATAAATATATCAGGGATAAAGTACATCTAAAATGTACCCAACTTAAAGTGCATCTAAAAATAAAAAAAAAATTCAGAACAAAATAGAAAACAGCTTCATGTGATATGTTCATATATTTCTTGAGAAAGAGGAGTTGGTCAGCATGTTCAGGAGTGAGTGAACTTCTTTGGGCACTGATGATATCTCCTGCAGTTGAAAAGCTGCTCTCAGCTGCTACACTGGTTCCAGGAATACACAAATGCATATGGGCCAGCTTGGAGAGGAGAGGGCACACATGTTGCTGAGATTTCCACCACAACAGTGGATCTTCAGTGAGAGGCAGAGAAGGAGCATCTTGATATTGTTTTATCTCCTTCTCTGCAATTGAGGTTGCTGATGTAGAGACATAAGAGGTCTTCTTGAAGGTCTGACCAAGAAGATCAACAAGTACAGACTTTCTTTTCTTTGCTGTGCAGGTCTCCTCCTCCTCTAAATCCCCCTGAACATCACCACAAGGCACTGGATCATCCTCCTTTAAAGCTGCAGCTTTTGACTGTAGTTTTGCATAAGTGTCTTGCACTTCTTCAGGTGACAGAAATAAAAGGGATTTAAATCTAGGGTCCAGGGCTAAGGACATGCGTAGGAGATCTTTTTCCACCTCTGATTGATATATCTTTGAAAGGTCTTGATTGATAGCTCCCTTAATCTCTCGAACCAGAGGGGAATCTTCTTCAGTGCTGGTTGTGTCTCGCAGCAGTTGAGCATGAAGAGGAGCAACCACTGAAATGGTGGGATTCTTTTCCTTACAAACATATTAATTGTATACGATAAATTATTCACATTTATTACACATATAGATTACAACTTCTACATTGCAAACTTTTCTTACCTCTGTTGATAAGAGGGCAGCACAGACAGCTGGCTGTTGCTCAAGAAACCAGGAGACCATCTCATAGGCACTATTCCAACGAACAGGCATGTCCGTGATGAGCTTGTGAAGGGGGAGGCCAAGGAGTTTCTGGTTTCTTTTCTGTGCTTCTGCTCCAGTTGTGCTTCTATGAAAGAATGTTGAGATCCTCCTAACTTTGACAAGTACCTTGGTAACAGCAGCTATTTTCAGCGGATGTTGGGATGCAAGATTTAAAACATGAGGAAAACATCTAACATGTTGGTATCCTGTTAAGTCCATTGCTACACGTATGTTTGATGCATTGTCGGTGACAACCACTGGCTTCTTAGCGTCAAGATTCCA